>JALKAD010000124.1:63753-76437 GCA_024500015.1 Ulva compressa | reverse complement strand
CTCCGCTCCTGCTTGTGGACACCTGGCATCATCGCCATCTGCAGGTAAGCTTGTTCATGTCATCTATTCATGCTCCACAAGACAGCATGATACAAACGCAGATATGCCTGTCTTCGTCGCATTGCTGTGGTCCGGACTTGACCATTGCTTCCATCTGGTTCCCAATGAAACGTGCACAAATTGTTCTAGATTATCTACAGGCAGGCCCCTCGGTCTTGAGGCAGTGATTTGCGTATCTGCAGGTCCGTGACCAGATCATGACAGAGTACGACCGGAGAGGCATCACGATCAACAATGGCTGCTCTCCGAAAGAGATCAAGAAAAACGACGATGGGTCACTGGAGATGACATACTCAACGCCAGACGGTGAGGCGACACGCACCTTCGATCAGATCCTCATGGCCACTGGCCGCACCCCTAACACCGCTGACCTAGGTCTGGAGGCCGCAGGCATTGAAACCAACAAGAAAGGGTGCGGAACCTGAGTCTGATGTCTGCTGTTTGCAGGGGGTCATGTCATTGCCTGTGCGTCTTGCACGTGCAGCTTGCTGCCTGCACATGTGTTGGCGATGCCCCAGACCACGGACCATAGCCTTGGGTGGGGGCCACAGAGTCAGCTGCAAGCCATGCCAGTTCACAGCGATCTGTCGGCCAGCATCGACGGTGTCCCCCTTGTATGCAGGTTCGTCGTCGTTGACGAATACTCAAAGACGTCAGTCGACAACGTGTATGCGGTGGGTGACATCACAGACCGCATGGCGCTCACCCCTGTTGCACTGATGGAGGGTATGTGCCTTGCAAAGACGCTGTTCAACGAGCAGCCGATCAAGCCGGACCACAAAAACATTCCGACGGCTGTATTTTCCCAGCCACACATCGGGACCGTCGGGTATGGTGAAGAGGAGGCTGTGGAGAAGTTTGGGGATGTGGATGTGTACTCAAGCTCGTACAGGCCGATGCGGAACACCATCTCCGGCAACGAGAGCCGGGGCTTCATGAAGATTCTGGTGGATGCCAGTAATGATAAGGTGGTCGGGATCCACATCGTCGGCCCAGAGGCTGGCGAGATGATGCAGGTGTGCACCTGCCTGCTAGTTACGTCATGGCGAGTGGTCGCTTGCTGACGGAATTGGCGGACAGGAGAGGACAGTGTGCATGCTTCGTTGATGGCTGCAGAACAGCTGCTTGGCAGTGATGGCGGCGCTCCCAGGTGGCTCATTCTGTGTCCACAAAGGCGTGCTGTGCAGCAAGTTGTGCAGATCATCTCACCTGAAGCAGAGCGTGCGTTGTGATTCAGGCCCTAAATGCGTGCATGTTGTGTGAATGAGCATCTCTGCTTGTTCCTGTTGGAGCAGATTTTGTGGCATCCCGGTGCTGTGCTAGAGTACCGTGTCTGTTGTGCAGGGCTTCGGAGTGGCTGTCAAGATGGGTGCAACCAAGGCGGACCTAGACAGTTGTGTTGGCATCCACCCGACTGCTGCGGAGGAGCTTGTGACAATGAGGTCCACCTCACGGAAGTGGCGGGGCAAGAAGCAAGTATAAGGCAGGCTCCTTGATGATCCGCTCTGGGGTTGAGCGCTGCATGCGCATATGAACGGGCCCGAGTTGGTTCCGCTGAGTGCATGGCCGCTGAGTGCATGACCGAATATGTGTGATACACTTTGTGAAAGATCATGGCCCCAGCAGCTCCAAGGGAAGAGAGCATGTAACCAAAAAAACAATCACAGGCAGCACGGTCACCCTACACGTTGGCACGAACCGCACCCACAAGGAACACAACCGGCCGCGCAAACACACAGCACACTGACCCAGCGCGATGCCACGCAGTCCACGCATAGGCATCAGGTGTTGTGGACAGTGGCACCTGCCTGGTGCAAACCCGGTGCAGAACCGGCCACAGCAGCCGGCGTGGCCACAGGCACGGCACGATACTGCACTTCACCGCAGCCATGTGTGACTGCCTTGGCCTCGGCCCCATACCGCATTGTGCCCGAGCCGCTGCCGGTCAACACCCAGGGTAGTGGCTGGAGATGACGGGGCAGGAGGGGCAGCCAGGACTGATATCTGGACAGTATCTGCAATACCTCCATGTGCACAAACACGAAGACCCAGTGATTGCAACGCCAAGACTTCATGTGCCCTTCAGAATATGTTCACATACATCCAGGGGATCATGTCGTGCACCTGATTCTCACTGGTGCAGGCACCAGGCATTATACCTGCGGCGCCACTGTGCTGCCGTGACTATCAGTTACACACACAAGCATTAGACCATGCCTGCGGGCCATAATCACACGAGTGCAAGGTTCATCAAGCGCATTTGGCACGCTGCGAACCGGCTGGCTCCGGCCGCTCAATCACTGGTGGACACAGCCATGCATGCTGAATCCATTAGACAGTCCTTGTAGCGCAATTGAGGGACAAGCTGTCCCCAGATCAAAGGAGACGCCTCTCTGAATATCAATCAATGTTGACGTGCAAAAGCGTGCGATTTATCAGTCTGTCCTGCTAGCGGTGAGCTGCGGCGGTACATCTTCGCTATGAGCAGATCGTAATCATCCGTACCCACAGTCGACGGCATCAACATACTCTTCATCGCAAATGGAACCAATTTTTAGGCCGTTCCGTGCCCTGGGCTACATCACCGACGCCACACCATTCGCAGTGAACAAAAAAGGGAAAGTTCACTGGGTAGTCGTTAGTGTGGGGAAAACATGGCAGATATATGATTGCCGAAAGATTACTCTGACGCTCGTCGGCCCCCAGGTGAGATCCTCAGTGCCCCCAAGCGGAGTGTTGCTCAGTTGTTTTCCAGCTATGGCACATCCCCAATGCAGCGTATGCCTGCAGCTCCCAAGCAGGATCACGGCACTAGCATGCAGAGGGAACTTTACGATTGCTGCTGCTGGCGGCCGTATCTCCGTTGCTCAACGCGCTCACGTGGTCCACTGGTGGCCAGGGCACGACGGGAACGTGTTACAGATGCTGGTGATGGGCAACCTTGTCATATCTCTCGGCACAGACTCGTACATAAGAGCCTGGGATCTCGACAACCGATCTGACGGACCGCTTGTGCGTTTTCTCTGGCATTGCACATGACTGGTAGAAACTGCGTGGACGGCGCCAGCTGCGTGGCATGCAGCGATTGATCAGACCAGTTTATGCGCATGCAGAAAGATCTGTATCTCGGAGATGGCTTCGAGCCAACGTGCATGGCTCACCCCCCCACCTATGTCAACAAAGTGCTTGTCGGGGCTGCCGATGGCAGCATGCAGCTGCGCAACATCAACTCGGGCGAACTCCTGTACACATTCAAAATGGCTGCCCGGATCTGCTGCATAGAAGGCTCCCCAGCGCTTGATGTTGTGGGCGTGGGCCTCGCAGATGGCTCCGCGATCCTTCACAATGTGAAGTATGATGAAGAGGTCATGCGATTTGAGAACGCTGCCGGCGCTGGCACCGCTCAAGGCAACGGATCTGGAGCAGGCCGGACACATTCAGCTGCGAGAGGACCTTGTACCTGCCTGGCCTTCAGGTGTGCTCCTTCGGCTGATGCAAGCGTTGCCGTGTTCCACACGGCACAGTCCAAGGGGGTATCCGCGAGTCGTCGGACAATATGTTCATTCCTAAATTACAGGCGAACAGTCATGCAGGACTGGTGGTGGAACTCCCAATCTTGCCGCTGGCGGCTCTGCTGGGTCTGTGACAGTGTGGAATCTGGAGAGTCGGAAGCTTCAGACCGTGTTGAAGGGCGCCCACTCTGGGGCTCTGACAGCGCTGTTCTTCTTTCCCGGCGAACCCGTCCTCATGTCCTCGGCTGCCGACAACTCGCTGAAGCATTTCATTTTCGATAATGAGGACGGCAGTGGGCGGCTGCTGCGGTTCCGGTCAGGCCACGGGGCACCGCCACAGAAGCTGCTCTTCTACGGAACTTCTGGAAACGTGCTGCTGTCCGCCGCTGCAGATCAGGCGTTGCGTGTGTTCAGCGTGATCCAAGATCAGCAGAGCCGTGAGCTCAGCCAGGTGCGCCTGCTCGTCAGCACAATCTTCCAGGCTGGGCGCGCCGTTCAGGCCAACTTGTGATGACTGTTGTCACAGCTGTGATGTTCGCGCACCTAGGTACATCCCACACTGGTTATAGGCCATCGTCATGCCGCACATCTGTGTCACGAATCTGCTGGGAGACTGTCTCGTCCAGAGCGCGTGCCCCCTCCACCATTGGGACCGTGGTTTGTGGTGGCACCTGTTACGGGGTGCAGCTGAAGGCAGATGCGGTCGCGACACTCGGCGATAGGGCATGCATGCAGGTGCATACCAAGCGGCGGGCCAAGGAGCTAGGCGTCGCAGAGGAGGAGCTCAAGCTGCCCGTGGCCGTGGGGCTGGCAGCGTGCCCAGCACGGGAGAACGACTGGGCAAACATCTTGACAGCACATGCAGGCGAGCACATGGCTTTTACATGGCAGTCGGCACGGTATAGGTGTGGCTGCTGTGCTCATTGAACTAGCTCCTTTATATCTGGTCTACACTCGTCCTCGACATCATGCTGGACAGCAGGACTCAATCACAACTGCAGGGCTGCTTTGAGTGCTGCCTTACCAGGACATGCCGTTGAAACTGTTTTCAGGGATGCACCCTGGCGGTTCTAGACACCACGGCAGCACCCAGGTCCACAGCACCGTGCAGGCACAGGAGGGTGTGTGCAGGCTGGCAGACAACGAACTGTTCCTGCCCAACAAGCAGCTGCTGGATGGCACAGTGCCGGCGGCAGCGACCGCGGTCGCGGTAAGTTCGTGTGGCAATTTTGGCGTGGTCGGCACGGCCAGCGGCCGGATAGACAAGTACAACATGCAGTCCGGCTTGCACCGTGGCCGCTTCAAGGCAGGTGTGCCGCGTGCCTAACAGTGCCACAAAGGCACTGGCTACCTTTTGATGCACAATTGAAGTGAAAAACAGAGTCGACCTCATGTACATGCATTGTGGTGGCATTCGTATGCTGTGTGTGCTCATATACACAGCGCTGAGCTTGCCATGTGATTGATTGCGCAGCGCGTGCAAGGCGATGAGCACTGAAATCACTAATGCAGGCAGCAGACGGTTTCTGTAATGGAGACTAAATGTGTGGACGTGCATGTAGGGGATAATGCAAGCGCTCACAACGCAGCAGTGGTCGGCGTGGCATGCGACGCGTGCAACCGCATGGTGGTCAGCGTGTCGCAGCGGGGCGACGTCAAGCGCTGGGGTTTCAGGACGCTCAAGCTCGAGGCCGAGCTGGGGCTAGAGGCTGAGGCGCTGCAGCTGTGGCTGCACCCGCACTCAAAACTGGGCGCGGTCTGCTGTGGCGACCAGGTCGTCCGCCTGATTGACGCCGAGCAGATGACGGTGGTGCGCAGCCCACCTGAGCTACCCCTCTAGGGATCACTTGGCAATCCACCTGCATGGATAGATCCAGTCCATTTGTTTGCGCACAATTTGCCTGCAGGTTCGTGGGTTGTGTACTGGTCGGGTTCCCGCTCCCGCGATAACCCGGGGGTATATCATGTCACACGGCCATGCATTCCACACGCGGAAGTGTGTTGGCATCTGTAACAGCCAGAGCACGACGAGTATATGCACGACAAGCATATAGGTCGGCTCACAGCTGCACCAGTTGCACAACTCCCGCCCCGCGATCCCCATCGAGCTGCGCCACTGCCTGCTAGAAATTTTCTTTTCTAGTGGGCACGTGGTGGCCCTCGGTGGGCACTTTGTGACCAGGGGGAGTTGTCGCTCCTGCTGTGGCTCAGTCGGGAACCTGAGCCGCCCTCGCAGGCCCTGATCCAACATGCATGCACGCAGGCGGCGCCGCCGTCGCAGATCACTGCGGCGTGCGTGCCGGCGGCGGCTGCGGTTTAGGGATCAGGGGTTCAGGTCCCCCTAACATACACACTGTCAGTGTGGAACACCGGTAGCCATGTCTAAGATATACCAGCATGTTCCTGTACTCGCAGAGCCGCTGCTGGACCCGGAATTGCCCCCGCGCAGCTGTGGTGCTGGGATCTGCATGGGCGTACCTGGGTGGGCTGGCTTCGGTGCGGCCTGATGTAAGGCAGGGGTGCTGCAGGTGAGGCAGTTCCGTGGGCACTCTGACAGGCTCACAGATGCGGTGATCAGCGCGGACTCGAAGCTGGTCATCAGCGCGGCGCTGGACGGCACCCTGCGCGTTTGGGACATCCCCAGTGCGTACTGCCTGCAGTCGCTGCACGTTGGCAGCCCCGTTATCTCGCTGGCGCTGTCGCCCAGCATGGAGCTCCTGGCCACGGCTCATGTCAACAAACGAGGCATCTATCTGTGGTCAAACCAGCTGTTGTTTGGGAACAGTGGGGGTGTGTGTCCCATTCGCCTGCATACATTAAGCATGTGTTCTGCCCTCAGGTTGCCAAAAGCCGCTGGTGGACTTGCTTGTCTGCTCTGCATGATGTCGGATTGCTCGGTTCTGGCTCCGTGTCTCTGACAGGGCCTCTGCTCTTGATCTGGGACATGTGAGTTCATAAGAAGTACACGCGTGTGACACGTGTATCGATCATCGAACCTCTGATGTGTATGTACTGCCTGCACCACATGCCACGCATGTAGGGTCAGCACCGCTTGCGCACGTCACTGTTGTGTGCCAGCTGCCCACGGTTTGTCGAGCATGATTCTGTACCCAGGCGCGGTGTCTATGCCTGCTCATCGCACAGAGTGTGTGGGCTTATTGGAGGAGTACGAGTCATGTGACTGTCCAAGGACATGCGTGTTCCTTCTATGAATCTGGCATGGGCAACAGAACTATGCATTGTGAGGCTTCCACACTGCGGGCCGTCGACCATGACAGTACATCAGGTGTGTCCACGTCGCTTTCTGCGTTCACCACCGATCCACCCTGGACCGTGCAGGCATACAGCCGAGCACCAAGGTTGTGCACGTGCGGCCAGCCAGCATCGCAAGTGGGCGGCCGTTTGTGGACGCAGTGGATGAGGCTGGGCGACTGCCGGGCACGCGCGACTGGGACTCGGACGAAGACGCGTTTGAGGATAGCAGTGACGATGACGCAGCATCGGTAGGGACGTATGTGGCCGCAGACGACGAGGAGGCGGAGGCGGAGGGCGCACAGGCCGTGTATGAGGAGCGCGACGCATGCAACGTGCCGACGCCGCTGCAGGACGGCCTGGTGACGCTGTCAGGGGACCCGCTGAGCAAATGGGACGCACTGGTGCACCTGGATGCGATCAAGGTGTGGCTTCCGGCACGGCGGGGTGGTGGTGGATCCGGAGCCCTTCTGCTCCGGGGGTTTGGCAGGCCCGATTGGGAAACGTGAGATGAGCGTTTGTTACACTGTGCAGTCCGAGCTGAGGGCCGAGTACTGAGCTCTTCCTGTTTGAGCTTCATTCAGTGTGTGCAGTGACATGTTACCCAGGTGTTCCAGATATGGCTGTATGTGGTGACGGTGCACCTGGCACGTTGGCGCACAGTTCTGGTACGGCAGTGTTTGGGGGGGTGTCATAGCGAGGTCCAACAGCCATGGGTGCGGGACATCCTGGATTTGGGGAACATTCCATTTTCGTCGCTTGATCATAGCAGTTCTGTGGGGCCTAGATGGGTCGGCACTGGCGTGCGCCAGCTGGCTCATGCATGCAGGCACGGAATAAGCCTGAGGAGGCTCCAAAGAAGCCAGAGTCTGCACCGTTCTTCCTGCCGACGATGGAGGCTCAGGAGATGCGCATGCTGGGCGACGCGGCACGAGACGCGCTGGCCACCGCCGCAGGCGTGCAGACGGCCAGCGAGGGTGCCGGCGAAGCAGCCGCTGCTGCAGCGAGCCAGGTTAGGCGCGTGTCTGCGCCGACGCAGCAGCGAATCGCTCAGTCGCCGCTGCTGCGGCTGCTTGTGGAGGACCTGCGAGGGGGAGGCGACTTCAGCGGCGCGCTGCGGTGGCTGCAGGGGGCATCGCCTGTACTTGTTGAGCGGGAGCTGGCGTGTGTGGACGCCGTGCCGCCGTGCGAGCTGGTGTGCTGCTAGGATCACTGATGGCCTTCACACTGCCTGCATGCACAACATTGTGTTCAGGCAAGGGTATGGAGGAATGGTGGTGGTGTAAGGCCATATTTTGGACAGTATGAACGTCATGTCGCGTTGCGTTTACATGCCATGCTATTTTTGCTGTTGCTGAGGACTTTTTGGGTCCGTCTGGCGATGGAACACGTCCATGTATGCTTGCTGATTGGGCGTGCTCAAGGCAAGGTGAAGTATAGCGCTGCATTCGCATGTTTAAAGCCAGAAATGGCAGGGACTTGGTTGGCGGACAGTGTCACTGAGGTGTTGATTGGCATGCAGGATGATGTCGAAGCTGTGGAGGCGATGCTGGGGTATGTGTCACACCAGCTGGAGACGCAAAAGAACTTTGACCATGCAGTGGGAGTGCTGGCGCTGGTGCTGCAGCTGCATGGTCAGGCCATACCACAGCACAAGCAGCTGCATGAGAGCAGCGCTACAATCCGGGAGCAGCTGGGGCAGGCCTGGCAAAAAGTGGATGTGTCAGTGCAGTCACTGCGCTGCCTCGTGCAGCTGTTTGGCCACATGCAAGCGTGATGACGAGCCTCTGCGCATACATCCTGCTCTCATGCAGAGCCACTGGACCTGTGTGCCGGGCTTTCTGTGACACGGCAGCCTGCGGCAGCACTCACGGCGCTGCACTTGGCCAATCGATTGTGGGGGCACTTGTACCGGCTGCGCCAACATGCAGCGGCATACAGAGAGGAGTGATTGTATGTCCTCACCCGTATCAGTGTGCAAGCTGAACCGCACTGCTGCCGCCGGCAACTTGGCACTGGTGTCAGGCAGGCAGTGTAATGTCAGTAAACGCTGCTGTCAATGTGCACGGTGAGTGGGCGGCTGTTGCAAGTCCGGTGAGCCCAAGGTGCCATGCATGCAGACGGGTGAGCCTATTTGAGATGGACGCACGCGAGGCTATGGTACAGTCGCGTTTTGCGGCAATTCAATGATGTGTGGTGTACAATCTATGGACTGCTGAATGCTTTTAACAGACCTGCTGTGACTTGTGTACTGGTATGCTTGAGATCTGGGGACGAGTGACGCCATCTTGGTTGTGGCCATTACTGGCATTCATGCAATCGGCACCTACCTTGTCCCAGCGGGCCCTCGCTCTGAACAGCATCCTGCTGTGACCGCCACTGTACTGAAACAGGGGCACTGAAGCTGTTTTGTTTCAGCTTGTGTACGGCATTCGGCCATGGATCCTGTGTTTGATGCATCGCCATGCTTGCCCGCCTCTGTGTTCTACCACCTTGTGGAGCATACCTAACTTTTCTCACCCCCGCGCGCCGGCGGGCCCCGCCATGCTTGCTGTGACCGCACAAGTATGCGAACGCGGCGCAGAGCAGGCAAGCTTTCCAGCCGCAAACTCGCATCACACTGTTGACACCGGCTTTCCTTGCAGTACAAACAGCGACACGTATAGCTCCTATACACACTCCTGTAGACAGCTGTTCTGCCGCACACAAATACCCTCTGCACTCGACCAGCATACAGGAACAGCCCAACATTTGACTCGCGACAGCTCGGCAACGTTAACGAGAGTGTACTTGTACATTGCGGCGCCGAAAGTTCGCACTAGCACCCTGTCCACGTGCACTGCACCGGCACGCAAGCACGTACGCGTGTCGCGTAGGACAGCCTGCCTGTGGTCGCCAAGGGCCCCGGTGCATCGCGGTGCCTGTACAGGTGGCGTAAAGCGAAGATCGGTAGCACTGCCCCGAGAGCGATGCCGGCGAACTGAACAACTTTCTGCTCAAACTTATGGGGTGATCGCGCGAGCACGGTACCGACATGTACAGAACACATCGCAAGGCACCAGTAGTGCGCGTGTGAAGGAAACCAAATCCTGATCACCCTCCGTGTGCCCCTGTCTGCACTTCGATCTCTGACGAGTGAATGAAGAACCAAATAGGGCAGTATAGCTTGGTGATGCCTACTGTGAAGAAACCCCCTTCCGCATGGCTGCATGCCTTCCATTAGGCAGCCGCGGCACGCCCCTAAGCCCCCCCTCCCAGTCAAAGCATCCCGGGCCGAATGCACAGTGGTCGACGTGACAAGGCTAGTCTGGGCATCAGTGCTCGTGGGCATCTTGTCCCACGGCCTGTACAGTCCCATGAGAAGGCCAGGCGCCTGGCGCGATGTGCAGCTGCGGTCGCACCCCTCCTGTCGCTGCGGTCTGCGACAACGGCTGATGTAAGGGTGATATACAGTATTGTTCAGGAGTGTGGTCAATCGTGGAGCCTGGAGCTTGTCCAGGCGCGCATACGCATGCTATAGCTATGGGCGCTGCTTGCAGTTCCGGGGTGTACAGCAAGATGCTGACAACGCACAAACGTGCTCGTCTTGACATGTTTGTTCTACATCTATACTTTTGGTCATAATCCGGCGACGTGTCAAACATCCGTATCTGCAGTCAGCTCTCGAGAACCACAACGCGTCGGTAGAGCTCGCCGTAGAAGCTGGCGACGTTTCAGCCGTCCTGGCATGTCTGACCGTTGCAGATGAGGTGCATGTAGAGATGGTTGCGACCAGGCCAAATTGCCAAAGGCGTGGTATGGCAAGTCTGCTCTTAAGCACCATGCTCGCACGATTCGGGTACGCGCCACTCTCACCCAGATCCGCCATCGCTTTCATGCATAGATGGCTGTAAAAGGGCCGAAGATTACATATGGGGTGCCATATTGTTCTGGGCCTGGTACAGGGCCTATCTGTATTTTTCTGGCCAAGTGCAAGACGAGTGTGCGCTGCAGGGACCAATGCACCTACTTCCTTGAGGTCAGTCACACAAATCAACGAGCTCTGCGGCTATATCAAAACGTAGGCTTCCATGTGTATCATGAGCGACAGAGCTACTACCAGGACGGCAGTGATGCACTCCTCATGACTCGTCCAGCTCAGGTGTAATCACGCCGTTGAGTTACAGAGCCTTGATCATTGCTTTTACACTCATGTACACGCCGATCCTCCACACCAAGCCAGCCTCATGCACCATTGCGCACATCACTCGCAGAGCACAAGGTATGCAGGGGCTAACTTGGCCAACTTGCCCGCCAGCTGTCACTCCAGTCCCACTGCCGCAGCCTGCTGCTGCGGCGACCCGAGAATATCCGCAAACGCATCAGTCATTGGGTCCTCCGCAGCGCTGCTGACTGCAGGCCCTAGACCCAGGTCTGGCTTGATGTCCTCTGTGCTGCTTGCATCTGGCCAACCCGGCCAACCCATGTCGTCTCCATCGATAGCCATCTCGGCATCAGTGTCGACACCATCAAACGCCGCATCAAACACGCCAACGGGATCTGGTGGTGCGGGCGGTTCGGGGTCGCTCTCCAGCTTGATGTTGGCGATGCCCTGTGCGTTTGAAGCCACCCCCCCGGCCCCCGCACCGCCAGAGCCCTCTTCACCAACACTGCCCGGCTGTCCCGATGCGAAACTGTTCGTGCGAGGCATAGCCTCACCACTGCCACTCGGCGGGGCCGCCGGCACGTCGGCAGGGTGAGACATCGCTAACGGCTGTGGGGGCGGGTGGTCAGCGGTCAGCGGTGGCAGAGTCTGCGTGGCGGGCTTGCCATGAGGCGGCCGCCACGCAGGCATGCCGCTCCACTGAGACGGGTGGCCCGATGCATCCGGCGGCATCGCCATGGCATCCCGGTGCATTGCGGGCATCGGCATCATCGGTGGGGAGAATCCCGGGAACATGGGCTGGCCCGCCCCTGCGGCCATGGTGGGCCCATGATGCATGGGCATCGGGTACGGCATGCCTCCCGGCATCGGCATGCCGTACGGCTGTGCATGATGCATGGGCATTGGCATCATGGGCGCTGCGGGGTGGTGCCCCACGCCGCCCATCATGCCGGGCATCTGGCTGTGCTGAATGGACACAGTGCCCATGGCGTCGGGTGTGTTCTTGCCGCATGCAGCGAGGTACATGGCCGGCAGCATTGGCAGCAGCGTCGGGCCGCCGTCGTACTGCGGCATGACGCACATGAACGGCGGCAGGATGGACTGCGGCATCGGCACACCGAGGGTGTGGCCGTCAGCGTCTGGGCCAAGCGGCACGGGTACGGACGGCGGCTCGCGGGGGTGGACGGGGCACACGCCGGGAGCCTGCAACTGCGGCGCCTGTGGCAGCGGCATCGTGGCAGCCGGCATGCATGGCGCAGGAGCGGATGCTTGGGACAAGTCCTGCATGAGCTGGTCCAGTGTGGGGACATCACCGTTCAGCTGGCTCACAATCACATGCGGCATGCAGCACAGTTACAGTGATGCAGTTGTGCACGCGCACAGCGGGTCCAGGACATTGGTCGAACGCCGATGCGGCAACTCGAAGAGTTCGAGTGCCTCATGGTGCGCGTGCAGTGGCTGCCGGCTGCATTGCTTATGGAACATGCCGTTCGACCAAGCGGGAGAGCACCGGATGGGACAGCTATCAGCAAACCTGGAATTGGGGTGGCACCCGGGGAGGCATGAGTTGACATGGGAGGGTGCCATGTCGCACCTGCCACATCGTTTCAATGCCGGGGATCTGGTCGGCGGGTAGGTCAGCAGAGGGAGGCGTTTGAGGCACCGGCGGCGGAGTGCTCTGCAAGTCGAGAGGTGCGGCCAAGTCGGAGCCGCTGG
>JALKAD010000124.1:41441-63653 GCA_024500015.1 Ulva compressa | reverse complement strand
GCAGCCTGCTGCTGCGGCGACCCGAGAATATCCGCAAACGCATCAGTCATTGGGTCCTCCGCAGCGCTGCTGACTGCAGGCCCTAGACCCAGGTCTGGCTTGATGTCCTCTGTGCTGCTTGCATCTGGCCAACCCGGCCAACCCATGTCGTCTCCATCGATAGCCATCTCGGCATCAGTGTCGACACCATCAAACGCCGCATCAAACACGCCAACGGGATCTGGTGGTGCGGGCGGTTCGGGGTCGCTCTCCAGCTTGATGTTGGCGATGCCCTGTGCGTTTGAAGCCACCCCCCCGGCCCCCGCACCGCCAGAGCCCTCTTCACCAACACTGCCCGGCTGTCCCGATGCGAAACTGTTCGTGCGAGGCATAGCCTCACCACTGCCACTCGGCGGGGCCGCCGGCACGTCGGCAGGGTGAGACATCGCTAACGGCTGTGGGGGCGGGTGGTCAGCGGTCAGCGGTGGCAGAGTCTGCGTGGCGGGCTTGCCATGAGGCGGCCGCCACGCAGGCATGCCGCTCCACTGAGACGGGTGGCCCGATGCATCCGGCGGCATCGCCATGGCATCCCGGTGCATTGCGGGCATCGGCATCATCGGTGGGGAGAATCCCGGGAACATGGGCTGGCCCGCCCCTGCGGCCATGGTGGGCCCATGATGCATGGGCATCGGGTACGGCATGCCTCCCGGCATCGGCATGCCGTACGGCTGTGCATGATGCATGGGCATTGGCATCATGGGCGCTGCGGGGTGGTGCCCCACGCCGCCCATCATGCCGGGCATCTGGCTGTGCTGAATGGACACAGTGCCCATGGCGTCGGGTGTGTTCTTGCCGCATGCAGCGAGGTACATGGCCGGCAGCATTGGCAGCAGCGTCGGGCCGCCGTCGTACTGCGGCATGACGCACATGAACGGCGGCAGGATGGACTGCGGCATCGGCACACCGAGGGTGTGGCCGTCAGCGTCTGGGCCAAGCGGCACGGGTACGGACGGCGGCTCGCGGGGGTGGACGGGGCACACGCCGGGAGCCTGCAACTGCGGCGCCTGTGGCAGCGGCATCGTGGCAGCCGGCATGCATGGCGCAGGAGCGGATGCTTGGGACAAGTCCTGCATGAGCTGGTCCAGTGTGGGGACATCACCGTTCAGCTGGCTCACAATCACATGCGGCATGCAGCACAGTTACAGTGATGCAGTTGTGCACGCGCACAGCGGGTCCAGGACATTGGTCGAACGCCGATGCGGCAACTCGAAGAGTTCGAGTGCCTCATGGTGCGCGTGCAGTGGCTGCCGGCTGCATTGCTTATGGAACATGCCGTTCGACCAAGCGGGAGAGCACCGGATGGGACAGCTATCAGCAAACCTGGAATTGGGGTGGCACCCGGGGAGGCATGAGTTGACATGGGAGGGTGCCATGTCGCACCTGCCACATCGTTTCAATGCCGGGGATCTGGTCGGCGGGTAGGTCAGCAGAGGGAGGCGTTTGAGGCACCGGCGGCGGAGTGCTCTGCAAGTCGAGAGGTGCGGCCAAGTCGGAGCCGCTGGCGGCAGCTGCGTCGGAGGCGGAGATGCGGATGGCTGCCGGCGGCGCAGCATGCCCGGCCTGGGCCGCAGCTGGCTCGGCGGCGGCGGCACTTGATGTCCCAGCGTCCTGGGACTCGCTGACCTGTTTTCGCAGGCTCTGCAGGTGCTGGGTCTGCACCGCCTCGAGCTTGGGCCAGTCTTTGGAGCTGACTGGACCAGATATACCGGCCTTCTTCTCCAGCAAGCGCCGGTATTTCTGGAGGTGCGATGCGATGTTCTCTCGGGTGAGGCCCTCGACGTCCATGACCTATGCGGGTGACCGTGTCAGCAGTGGCATGCAACCTGGATCAGTGACGCATGCGGGAGGGAGCTTGCGGTAGGACCGCACCTGCAGGATGGTGCGAGGGACCGCAGTTCGCAGGCCAATCTTCTCCACTGCGGCCAGAAATCTCATGTGTAGTTCTTGCGTCCACACAAGCCGCGTCTTCTTCTGGCATCCCCTCTCGACTGTGATGTGCTGGGGCTGGGGAGGGGGCCCCATCATGTGGGCCAGGGCACCTGGCGGTGCTGCCTGAGCGGCAATGAAAGCCTCCTGCGTCTGAGGCACAACAGGAGTCGCGGTCACTGCTCCACTTGACTGGGCGGGCGTCGAGGCCCCCGCAGCCCCCAACGGCACGCCTGTGGGAACACCTTGCATGCGGACCTGACGGGAATGTGCTGCCGTTTCGGTATGCGGTCACGATGGAGCTGGATTGCATCGCTGGCCTTGTTGCGTTACCCACCAGAGCTGATGGCTCTGGATCAGGCAAACTTTGGTAACGTGGCGTCCTGCACGCGGGTGCCGTCGTCACCGCGCGCTGGCACGGTCTACGCCATCATGCATGGTAAGCATCCTTATACTTATATTGACTACAGCTTCCTGTTCAGGCAGACGTCAAATAGCGCTCAACAAGCGGAACACGTGCGATAGATGTATCCGGGCTGGATGCGCGCATACGGGCGAAATCGCGGACAAAGGTCCCCCGTGCGTGCTCATCGCCGTGAGCAACGTTAAAACTCCGTATCAAAATTATTCTGTCGCCAGACTCCGCCACGGCGCGGGGAAGTGGACAGGGGCCGTATTTATTTCCCAGCGCTCGTAGCTCCGGAAGCAAGCATGCATGTCAGCTTGGACCCGGCCTGCGGCCAGATGGAGCTCGTCGAGCGCATTCTCTATGAATTTGGTATGACTGACTTTTTGCGCTGGCGCGAGCTTGCCGCTTGGCATTGGGCCCACTCAAGTGCGTAGTTTGAAAACGTTGGTAGCGACTAGGTGTCTGGACCAACGCAGGCGGTGCGTGACAGACACAACAGCGTCGCAATGGGAGTTTATTGGTTGAACGGTTGGCGAGGCTCGATTCTCAGCCGACTGGCAACACAAAGCCCTGCAGCTGGACCCAGGGTTGCTGCTCACCTGTTCGCGGATGTGATCTACCTGCTGCGCGCTCGTTCGTCAAATGTTGTGCCAGATGCTACAAGAAGCCAGCATGAGGGCGATTTAGCAGGGCATACCTTGCAAAGCGCTCTATTGATGTCTCAGCTCTGCGCAAGCGAATTATGGTCGGTGCTAGGCAAGATCTCTGACGCAGCGACAAAGAACCCGCGCCCTTCTGGTGAAGCGTGCTATCGAGTGCGAATCTTTTGTGTAGCTGCGGAGTGCTGCCCTGATGATGCCTGCGCTGACAGTGGCCATGCTAATTGGGTCAGGGCGAATCTTCAGGTGGCTAGGTGGTCGCGGTGCGACACAGGTGTACAGTGAATGTCTCAGCTCTGGACACGCTCAAACCCGCTTGTCAGTTCACTCATTCATGGACGGCAAGCAAGATTTATTGAGCAAATGTTGGTGATGCCATCAGTGCATGCCGAGTCCCGACCGCGAGAGCCCACCGGCAGGAATGTTGATCGGCAGGCTATGCGGTGGCGTCATGGCGTGACATCTGCACAATGTTCACGACTCACTGGCGAGCACGCCCACGCAAGTTGACCTGATGTGTAATAATGTTGAACGACAACTTTATTTGACCTGATCTATGTTTTTGGGTGTGTTTGAGGTAGCCTCGCAATTGCTTGAATTCGTGTTGCCGCCCAGGGCGAATTCCGTGAGTGGCCCGTGGTCCCGGCCGGCTCGTGAGCATTCAATTTGCCGGCCGCTTCCTCTGTGTTCTACCACCTTGTGGCGCATACCTCTGTAACGTTTCTCAGTCATGTGCCGGCCGTTCGGTGCACATGGATTTCCAACCTGCTCGCCCAACCTAAACGACCGCTCGCAAAACCGTGCATGTCCAATGCGTGCAGCTCTATCACACCTCGCCATCGCAGCGCCCAGTCCTTGCTCGCGGCTATGTCATTATCCCGCACGGCCGGTTGCAATTGCGTGTTCGTTGAGACACGCAACAGATGAAAGTGGCTACGTGGACCATGTCACACCGCCCTTCTGGCCTGAGTTTTGAAAGCATGCCTGCATTGAGCATCGCCAAGTCTGCTGGAATTTGTTGATTCGCTGTGCGGGGGACGTTTGGGCGCCCGTGTCCAGGTACCGTTCACATCAGCCTTCGCAGCACTGCATCTGCGTCAGTCCGACGGCACAGCAGTTACAACATCATACTTAAAGGGAGCTGCAAGACGCGTTTTGTGGGCAAATATCCCGTGATGCTACCGCATGGAGTGTGAGCATGTCCACAATGATGCTGCCGTGATCAACGACTGGCCACGCCCGATCATCACTGCAACCTGAGCCAAAATGTCCACCGACAAGTTTGAGAAGGTATAGTGTCCACCTTCCGCAGGACCTTGAGGAGTATTAGTTTTCCAGATCGTACACAGCGTTGCAGGCTGTTACTCTGTATCCAGCATACATGGACGCCACAAAAACGTGGAAGGGTGGCCGACGTATACCGAAAGCACAAGGTTTGTGTCATCATCCAAATGCTGTGTCATCACACCAATATTACGTGACAGGCTGGTCTGTATGCAGCTGTTGTGGCCCCTGACTGCCGAGAGATTCACGATGTGCTCGTTGACGGGCTCAGGCTGGAAGCCAAATTAGAATTAAACAAGAGCTACAGCAGGGATTGGGTCACTCCAGGGCGAGTTCGTGTGATTTTTAAGGATGACAAAGGCAATGCACAACGACCTGATATTCCCACAAAGCAAGCACTGATTGCCAAGTGTGCTGAGCTCTGTGCAAAGCATCCTCACAGGGAAGCACGCTTAGCTGAAATGAAGCGATTTGAGGAGAGCATCTGCGCAACGCGCAGTGCTGTTGCATCTGGTGGTAAGCATGCTGCAGCCAAGGCCGGATCATCTACCCAAGCAACAACTTCTAAGGGGACCAATAAAAGCAACAAGAAAAAAGGCAAAAAGAAATAATCATATCTTGCCCTACAAATGCTGAAGCTCCCTTCGTGGCCTTTTGAATGGAACTGCCTTGGGCAGTGCAAGCTTGCACCGCTTCAAATCATCAACACTTTTTTGTTCCGCCTGGGCTTGATTTCCAGCTGACAAGCTGTTGCACGTTCGCGGCCTGCCCCTATCCTTGCCGGCCTGCAGCACAATGTTATGGCAGAATAGACATGCCTTGGCTGAGCAGCAGGTGCAGGGAACACTCTGAGGCGCCGGTTCAGAACAGCCTTTCAGCATTCGCACTTGTAACAAATCTTTCAGGGAGCCATGCTTCTTGCTTGGTTTGCTTGGTGGGCGCAAGGCCTGAGAGTTGAGTCGCACAGATGGCTTTGTGTGAGCTCCGTCAGCCATTTCAGTATCATCGAGTTCACTCATGCTGATAAATTGGGACTGGTTTTCCGAATCAATATTGGCACCTGGGCTGAATGATGTACGGGCTACACAGACAGAGCGCAGTGAGTGCAAAAAACATCTTCACATAAACAGGATGTATGCGTGTCATGATATCCTTGCACATGCTCCATATTGCCAGCTGTTTTGGAATCGTGGCCTTGGAGCGCCCCACGGTGGGTAGCAAGTATGGCCGTGATAGAATTCGACAAAACATACCAGGTCCGTCATGTGGCAAAAGGTTTTCCACAGAGCTGAGCACAGCAGGCACGTCTGTCGAGGCCATGGCTTGAACAGAGATGCAACGAACAGTTTCCTCACAAATCACGCGCTGCTTTGGTACCGCTGCTTCTGTTGGAATTGCCCGTTTCGGTGCTTGAAATGATGCAGGCCGTGTTGACTGTAGTCCTTGAAGCTTTGCGCAAGTTGTTTGTACATGATCACTGACTTTCCGTAGTTCTGCTCCTGTACTGCCATGCGAGCATTGATGAATAGCATGATGCATCGCTGTATTAATGCAGCTCAAGATATCCAGATATGTCACACCTTGACCCTGCGAAAATGAGGAGGACGTCAGCAGGCTCAATGCGGAGTCTGCACCACTCTCAGCTTGAGATGGCATATTGTAATTGTCTGCTGCTTCCACCTGTGCTTGCACCTTGGTGTCAAGACAAACTGACGCTTTCTGTGAGGAATGGCTCCTGCTTGTGTCGACTCTAAGCATTGAACACACTGCCTGTCCCGGATGTGCGACTTGATGGGCCTGAAATTCATCACACGTCAACCGTGCAGTGGCAGCAGAATCCTGTCACCCCTTGGATGAACCATGCTTTGGCCATGTCAAAGAAGCAATTATCACGAGCAATTGCATTACAGTAGGCACAATGTCACAGGTACGGAAGCCGTACCTGCGGAATTTTGCACGATGATGGCGGAGCTAGTGCAAGCTGGCAGTCGATGCCATTGCGACTTCTAGTGAAGTCCACTGGCGCCACACGTGACGTCAAGGCCGCGAGCAGACGCTCACGCATGGTGGTTTGAGTTTGTTCGAGATATCCCTACATGCTGTTCTGCTATTTTCTCTTAACAGTGCCGTAGCGCTGGGTAGACACAACACCCTCTCATGCTGATGCAATCTCTGCACTTTAAGATCAGAGCAGAATTAAGCAGTTCAAGACATCACCTTTACAGCTTGGCCCGCTTTGGAGCTGTGCATTGCAGGTCTGCAAATAGCACCACTTTGTGTTTCTTGAGCTGCACATCCCAGTGTAAACGGCGAGCTGCCAGTCAGTTGTGGAGCTACACTGTTGGTGGCTTGAACCCTTGCAGGTGCACTTGACCTGTGTTTTCCAATCCAGGTATTGCAGTCCATTCGCGATGCACTACCATGTGTTGCTGCAAGCTGGTCAACCCTCATTCATGCGCAGACGCCGCCTGCAACCCGGAGTCTTGCCACAACAACCATGATAATGGCATACCTTTTGCATGATGAAGGACTCCCATGTGTTTCGGTTGGTAATTGTGCCTGTTAACTGGCTGTGTATGAATTTGTGAGTGTTGTTGATAGGCTGCAGGAGCTGAAATCCGAGCACAGTGGTGGCTCAGGTCCTGTTCTGGCGGTTCCACATGCACAATACCATCCACAACATGCACGACAAACGGTTTGTGAGTCATTGGATCCACACGACCCTCCGCAACTGCACAGCTTATGTCGTCCGGCTTCTGTGCTCCCAAAAAAGCCAGCTCAGTACCCTCTGGCAGTGCAGATGGAACGTACATCCTACTGTCACCCACATTACCATTAGGTATGTCGTTCAGATGCACCATCGTCCGGCTCACAGGGCACCACACCCTGCAACATCAGCTGAGATTATGCAGTTCTGTCCGCCCCAGACTGGCATTGCAGCGATCTTGATGAAGCTTTATATGCTGGTTCAAGCAATCAATCAGTTTGCATTTCAGCGTCAAGGCAACAGACCTCTGGTGCCGAAAAGTCCAATATGCGCGCTGAACATCACACTCATATCCCGGTGGAACCTTGACTTTGCTGAGCTTAGCAGACTTGATTACATTGGGGAATGTCCGGAAGCGTTTAACGCCTGCGTGGGCCTTCTTGATGCCCATGCCTGAAGATGCAGAATTTGAAACATGCAAAAGTGGTGGGGAACAACACTCTGCAGCTAAGAACTGCAAGCGCTAAGCAGCGCACCTGGCAGGGACGATACAAAGTCGCAGCCAGCAAGAATACACATCTGCATCGCTGCGATGCAAGTCACCATGAGTTGGCGTTCTGTCTACAGAGGCCTGGCAAGAGCAGCCAGTCGAGCATACCTCAATAAAATTGTCGTGGCTGAAACCAACAAAGCTTGGATTACGGTTCATTGGCAAGTCCTCAATCTTGATGTGATCGCACTCACCCGATCTGGCAAGCTTGAACAACACTTGTGGGCATCCATATACCAATAAATCGGAGTCTTCTGTGATTACTAGGTCCACCAAGCCGTTTTTTGCGAGGTAAGCCATCTGTGCATCCGCTTCATAAGGCGCCACGATGAACTCCACACCAGCAGTGGCTAATGCCTGCAGATCCTCAAGGTCATGTGTCCTTCGCAGCACACCACATGTGGACCTAATCAGCACAGTTCACTACAGTGGTATAGGTACCTCCATGAATGCACGGGCCATTTGCGGCGTGACTTCTACTGCCCGCTGGTACATCTCCATTGCAGCTCGGGTATTCCCGGCGGCAGCCAGCTGGCGCCCTCTTTCCCGATTGGCAGCCCGAGAGCTGCATTAGAAACATCAGCATGGGAATGCGGTTTTGGAAGGTTTTGCACAAACGGCATGTGCACAGATCTGGTACCTTTGCCGTTGCTCTTCGGTAACAGCCTTTGCGGGCATCTTGTCTCCATCAAGAACCACAACCGGCTGCACGCCATGATGCCGAAGCAGGTCGACCATTGACATGCAGTACTTCACAAACCTGCACCAATGTAATCGAGTATGGCTGCATGTGATCGTTCACAAAGGCAATGTAGCACGAGTGTCAAATCACAGTCATGGCTCTAGGCTGTGTAACTGGTGAAGCATTAGAGGCGGCTGCCGACGTCCCTGGATTCTCTCCCGCAGCGCTGTGCGCGACATGAGGGTCGCGCACTTGTCTGTAGGTCTGCCCTCACAAAGCTCTTCGGGGCAGCAATATGATCCTTTGTAAAGCCAGACATATCCATCCACGGCTGCGCGTTTGCCTTGGAACTGTTTGATGTGTGCTTTGTGAGTGATGTCCTTTAACAACGGCAAGAGGCCGGAAATTCCCATCTCAAATCAGCATCGCATCACATGCACAAAACTATCCACACGCAGATATGCGCAGTCTTGTGCTCTCTCAGTAGGAGATCACGTTGCTGTGGTCAACGCCCCAGCCGCAGAATGGACGTACGCGGCATGTTTGGCGTGCCGAGGCGCATTGAGCTGATACTACATCGACAGACGCCATAGAAGCAGAATGTACAGCCTATCATATGTTCACAAATTGATGGTTTTTTCTGTCCGTCGTGCACACAGAGGATCATGCACGCCTCTGTGATGCTATCCGCGTCTATCGCCGGTACTTGATGAATCACGAAACGCGCAGCAGTAAGACTACATCCAGTTGTCTTTTTGTCAATGACGGCTTTTCGATGAGCGTGGGTGTAGTTTCGGCCACTAGAATCTGCGTTTTGCCAGTAGAGCCACTCTATCGCACGAGGAACGTGGTGTGCGCGAAGCAAGCATACAGCTGTCTGCATTTACCGCTTTACCTCGTGTGGACGCGGGTGCACCCGGGTAGCCACCCTTGGCCACTACAACATCCATGCATGGCCATGCATGGACGTCCACACGCAGACGGACGCGTCGTGGGGTCCACCGTCCGGACGGTGGACCGGCCCACCGCGGTGCACCGTGTATGCGCATGCATCAGCGTTTGTCGCCAGTGTATGCATAAATTGGCACTGCTCCAATTGGCACTGCTCCAATGCATGCTCACAACTGCCTCTATAGCTACATCGCAGTTGCGGGAGTATGCAGGACACATAATGGCGAGCAGGTTCCACGCACGTGGCCATGACGTCAGGCTGAGTTGCAGGTCACTGTTTCTCATCAATGGATCGTCCAGTAGGCGTTTCTGCGCTAGCTCCTACTCCACGCCACGGCATCCGTCACATCTGGCAGGCTGCCTGAACAAAACAGAAGTTGCATGGTCCGAACTGAGAACATGCAGGAACCCCGACCAACCAGTGAGTTGGGCCCCTGAAGGAAGCAGATTGCGATCTGCACTATTTACCCAACAGACCCTGTCTGTCATCTACTGCACCATGCTGCAAACACCACGAGTCATGCGCATGCTGGTACTGTACGGCAGCTCCTGTTAGGATCCAGAAGCACTCGAGCTTGACGCCTCCTCCTAAGTACGCATAGTGTGCCTGACACACCACAGTACAGTTACACTCACGATTCCACTCTAGGGGGCAGCGTGTCGAAGTACTCGGCTGTTGAGACGACTTGATTTGCAAATTCCCATATCGGAGTCACATGGATGTGCTGCATGAGATTCCTCCCATCATGCCACTTCCTTCAAGTGCAATGCAATTTCGTACATGGACCACCAACCTCGCTTGTGTCAGTCCATGGATGATCATCGTCCTCTTCCTTTGCCAGGCTTTCCCTTCCCTTTCCGTGGTGCTTTTCCACCACGACTCTTTTGTGAAGCAGTCTTCTTGCCCTGTGTCTGCCGCAGCCTGGCCAACCTGTCAGCAGAGGAAACTCTACTCTTGGGTTTCTGCCCCCGGGGGCCCGCTGACCTGGTGCCAGCACCTTCATCCTGCAACAAGGTACACAACAAACTCACGTGAGTGCCCAGATTGGTCGACATGACTTGGCTAGTACAGGCCTAGACAAGGCCATTGGTACCTGATCAAGTCTGCTGGCCGCGCGAGTCAAGACACTTTGCGGCAACCAGACACACCTTGTTGGCGAGCTGCTGTGGCGCTGCGGGAGCTAGGACTCCCAGGGGAAAATGCTGCTCCCCCCCTTCACTGGGATCTGATAGCTCTGACTCTTGCTGCTCATCTGAGTCATATGCAATTGTGCTAGTGGTCACAACAGTCGTCAGGCCTGCTTGACGGTGTTGTTTTTGGTCTGTAACTCTCTCACAAGATACCTGATCATCTGCAGAATAAAACACACTAACCATGAAGTACAGTCAACACCAATTTGTTACGTAACGATGTGCCTCCTTTGTCAACGTACCCTCATCCAAATTCCCAACGCCATAGTCATCAGGCAGGTTCAGATTCCTCTTCTTCTCTTCAAATCTCTGCAGATCAAGATGCAACGCGAATGAAAAGACAGGCACAATCTAGATGTTGGACTCCACGCAGCGGTGATGCATGGCAATAAGCACGGAATTGAAGCCACACAACGCCAACCCTGCAAAACAGTAGAAACAGAAGCGTGGTATCACGACCAGATTCCACACCTGTTTCCGGTCAACCAGGCGCTCCTCTTTAGCTTTGATCTCTAGGCCCCTGTGAGTGGTGCAGCATTACGATCGATCGGTGCCCTGATCAGTTGGCATCATGACTGCTTCGCAGGCACACTTGGCCAAACACACATGCAAACTCGAAATGCAGAATTCCTGTGGCGGATAATCATTCCTATTGGATGGCCTTCAGCCTGAGACAGCAATGTATTAAGTGCTCTCTGGAAGCCTCCGGTGTATGCAAGTCTCAGGTGGTAACACACTTTCTGGCGGCTGTCTTTCGCTCGGCCTTCCGCTTCCTGAAACCTGTCACCCACTCCCTGCATAGCAACACATGAAGTTTACGATCAGACGATGAGTGCAGCATTGTGGGAGCTGGCGGCACAGACCTATGTCGAGATGGATCAAATTCGATTTCCACTCCCTTCCTCCGTGAGCCTTCACGTGGTATAAAATGCTTTTGTAGTGGATCTTTGGTGCTATTTTGATCGAAAGCGAGCGCATTAAATTCCGTCGGTTCCATGACCAGCCTTGTTTCTGCACCTGTTTACACTACGGCACACACACGCCACATCAAGAACATTTTCACATGAGATACAGTGGGTATCTAATGCAGAGATGCAGTTAAAGGATCCCAAAGCTAATTCTGGTAATAGACTCAAGTTGTGCAAGTTACTACTGAGCTGAACCAATCGCAGCACATATGTGGCATCACAACGGCGCAAGTGATCAAAGCTCCCGGGCATGAGCACTTGCATGAAATAGATTGATACTATAACATAGCGATACCTGCTCCGCCTGGGCAATGTCGACGACGCATCTTCCCTTATCTGGGTCAGTGTGCCGTACATTGCAGTGGCGAGGTGCGATGCCCTAATGCATGAAAGCATGCCAGCCGCAACCGCCGGGGCAATGCGCGCTCCGCAAGAGCACCTATTTCACAGTAAATGTTGTTGCGAGCCAGGCATGTGTTATGGCGTATGTTGCTGGGGATCCAAATTGCTCCAGCGGAAGAGCGCCGCTGCGACGTGTTCACTGGCAGCACATTCATCATGGGGGGCAAGGCGAAAACACAGAAGCATTCAGCCAAAGAGCTGAAAGCCAAAGAATTCGCATCAACAGTGAATAGAGGAGGCGGGGCGGCTGGTAAAGAGGATCGAATGGTGCTTCTTCAGCGTGGTCTCACAACCTGGTTACTAGGCTTGATCTCGCGGGAAACTGAATCTAGGCGTGGCCACTGCGTGCAGGGTGGGAAAGCAGGGCATGCAAAGTATAAATGTGCTAACTGTGGGCAGCAAGCTCCCTCTGTCAAGAACATGAAGGAACACTGGGAAGCCAAGCACTCCAAGCTACCATACGTGGAATCAGAGTGTGTTATTGACGTGCACAGTATGCATGGTGGCACAACTCAAGGAGTCGCCATTCGAGGCGCGTCGGGAAAGAAATGACGAAACCATTGTGTTTGAGGTGATCTGCTGGAGCACAATTGCGGCGCTGTTTTATAACGAGCAGGGACTGTCCAATCCCGCCATGAAATCTTTTAATTTTTGACGTAGCAGATCATTTGATGTAATGTGTGCTAGTTTCCTGTCGGAGGCTGTCCAGAATAATCATATTCGCAGGCCACTCATATCTATGCACCGAATGCACAGCCATTTGTCATGCCGGCCAGCAATAACTCGCAACCCAAAACGTGAGACCTGATACCAGCATGACAGCTTTATCTGATCGCTTGATCCACGAGCATGTGAGCAGGTAAGCGACGCCTGAACCAACCGTCCACATATAGGTGTTGAGCATGAGAAACTCTGTGTACTTGTTTTCAGGCACGTCAAGCGCCCCACTCAGGATACACGCTCCGACCAGTGCAAACTGCACAAATGTGCTGATCTTACCGACCAGCAGAGGTTGCACCCGCTCTGCGGCAGGGGAGCCACTGACCGCGGTCGTTTGGAAGAACTGCTGAACTGATGACACCTGCCACTTGAGCACCGTAGCCCTGCACACAGCGGTAGATGTCAGCCAGTCCATCAGTTATAAATATCTTATTATGTGTGCTTCAGCTTCACTCACCTATGGTAGAAGTGTGCAAGCACTAATAGTGCATCGCGAGACAAGACCACTGTAACAAGTTTTGACGGCAGTGTCCCATTCCATCCTAGCGCACCAAAGCATGCACATAGTACAGCTTTGTCTGCCAAAGGATCCAAGTAAGATCCCAGAACGGAGTGCTGATTAAACGTTTTTGCGACGTAGCCATCAAGCAGATCGCTGATACCTGCATGGCAGAATGTATCAACACATGTCATTAGGCCCAGCAAAAAACGGTTTTGCAGAATGCCGACTGTCTAGCACACCTGCAACAGTGACGGCTGCTAATGACAGCTGCCATTGCTCGCTAGCAATGAGCCAGGCGATGCCCGGGGCTGAAAGCAGCCGTGACATCGATATCGCATTGGACACTGTGTAGATCCGCTGTGATTCTATGCACGACTCCCCAACGTCATCAGGTTGCTGCCTTGACAAGGACGCCAGGTGAGTGCTAAGGTGGCGTCCACTTTGAAGAGGTGTTGTGGCACAAATCACACCAGTCCGTTCATGTGAACGCCGTGGGTGGCATGTCCAGCCGTCCCAGGGCCTACCCTGCCTGCTGAGGACTTGCGAAGAGGAGACTGCATCTGGTTTCCATGAAAGACAGCTATAGACGCCAACGTTGCCACAGATGAAATATTGAGACTGGTGGGCGGTGTTTAGTGCCGCATCGATGGCGAGTCTTCGGAGAGATTGCATGTCAAGGGAGCACTCAATCCAGCTTTGATGACTTGCAGCTAGGTACCAGGAAACGATAGATCTGGCCAACAAGAATCATGACTACAAAGAATCCTACTATGGTCGCAAACGGAATGTACAGTTCCTCGAGCGGGAAAGGCGGAATCATGACAATGCCCTGTACTGCACTCAATTAATCGCGACGCTCATGCGAAAGACATGCACACACGTTGCCGCAGTTCTATGGTATTTTGGTGTGAGCGATCAATCGTTGCGTCAGAACCATCATCTACCCGTTCTTGAATATATGCACGAGTGCGCCGGAACGACTGCAGCTGCCTGTATGTCTCTTGGATCGTGTCCGTGCTGCGTGAGCGTCGTCAAAGCGACGGTCAGGATGTACTTTTTGCGCACAACTCATTGTTATGTTTCCCACCGATCTGCGGTGTCAAGCGCGCGCGATGACTGGATTTTGCTGATGCGCGTCGTGGTGGGCATACCCCCGGTGAACATATTCGAACATCCGGCACGACCCATGGATGGGTACCCAGCGCCGGACTGGAGAGATTATGCACCGCTAGGCAACATACCCACAGCCAGGTAGTTTTGCGACGACCGTGAGAGCTGGACCCATACCATGTGTATTGCGCTGAGCCTGTTTCCTCGCCTCGACGCTTGGTGCAATCGCGCATCCTGGCCCTGTGCAGCTGGACCAGTGCTTGCGGACCAGCAACGGTCTACAGATGGGAACTTGCGTCTGCAGACGTATGTATGCATGAATACATCACCGTATCCATAAGGACATTGACTGCTCCGACAAGCGTGCCTGCCTCAGCTTCCTTGCACACATCCCCAAGATGGTTGGCTGTACCACAATTGCAACTAGCTCACCATGGAAACCGAAATCGGTGGGAGATGAGCCCTAGGCCTAGCCACTGCCCTCCATCCCCAACAGCCTCCCGCTTATAATTATTTATCACCCATTCCCAAGCTCGCCCACAGCATGGCGCATATTGACCGTCAGTTGCGCTGGTCTACACATACGAGCGGGCATCACCATCTGGACCCGTTTGTGCCATGGCGTATGGCTGACACGTCTGGTTACACAGCGGGTCCTTTGAGCGGTAGGCTTCGCAAGCGTGCCAAGCCTACATCTATGCCCCGCAATCCGTTGGCCAGGGGTCTGTGTCTGCCGGCAGCCGGAGTGGTGCCACACACACGTTCCCGCTCTTCTGTGGTGTGCTCCATCATCGCACTCTGCTCCTCTCATCTCCTGGGTGATTACTCTGTCTGTTATGGTGCACACGGCGCACGTCCGCTTGAACAGGAAGTGTATGACGCCCATGCGCACTTGCTGGGCGACGCTTATAAGCGTAGGTGGCACCACTTTGAGTACCTGCCCCTGGCTTGCTCGCATGTCTGTAGCTATGTGCGGCTGGCCGGCTACGTGGGACACGTGCAACATCATCCGACTCGGTAGCCAGTGAAATTGTGTGTCGGTTGTTCTGCGAGGGCACACTGTGTGGCATGATTGCGACGGCGTGTATGGTCCCTTTCCTATTGGACCCGTCTGCAGCGCTGTCGCATTGCTCAGATGCCGGTGTCCATGCCTTGTGCACCCGCCTGGTGGCTGCGTTTATTGCCATTGCGGCCTACGGGTGTCAGAGGTGCGTTCGTCAGCCCCGGCAATGGTGGCATCTGCATGGTTGCCCCCGTGGTCGCAGGTGCGCGTGTGGTGTGCTTACTTGTGCTGCTCGGTGCCTGGTGCTGAGGGCACTGCTGCTATGGCCGGTGTGGCGCGTGTACTTTCTTCTCCCACCCTGCTCGCAGGGGTGCCATGGCGGATGCCCGTCCGAGTCTGGCTTGATGCCCGATCTATTTTATTTCCAGGAGTAAGCTGGAGCTGCTGGAGAACAGATTGGCAGAGCATCCAGCATCAGGCTCAGCAATACAATTGGTGTTATATTCCTTTCAGTGATCGCCGATTCACACTCAGCTTGGCCCCATCGGTCACTGAATGGCTAAACGTCGCGAGGTTTTGGGCTGGGGTGCGTCCAGGTGTAGGCAAGGTGGGACGGTGTGCATTAGTGAATATGTGAGGCCAATATACCAGTACTAGTAATGCTGCTAGTAATGCTGCTCAGACTCGTGTCTGTTTATTAGGGATGGTGATCATTATGAGATGTCGCTTTCAACCACAGACAGTGTACGTGCGACACTAGCAACAGCAAGTTGCATCATGATACAAAGATCAAATAATGACCATCGCCCCAGCACAGCTCCATCATGGCCATTATTGCGATGTACAAAAGTAATTTTGTTTGGTGGTTTAGTACACAGCAGGATGGAGATTGGGTCATCAGTGGTGACCACCCACCTCCCTCATCTCCACAAGGTAACGCATTGCACCATCCGCAGCTTGCCAATGCCGAATCGTAACCTACAGCCGCCCCCGTGCACAATTGCCGCCGCCCTCTGACTGTGAAATTACAATCTGAATGTGTACGCATTCAAGCCGGTGGTGGAAGCATTGTCGGGCGCGCAGACATACAACAAAACAGATGTGAACATTAGTCTAGGAAGTAGCTGTATATACAACGGGTGCACCAGGTCAGAGCACCTCATTGTAGATGTACGACGTATGACCCATGCACATTTGCGTTGTGCACCTACGCAAACGACATCAAGACCTGCCGTACATGACAGTTTGCATCGTTATGCTTTTGCACAGTGCCCCTAGCCCACTAATGGCCGGCACTCCCAATTAGACATCAGTTGGCCTCGTATGTGGCGGGAAAGCAACGTAATGTTGGATACTCTGCATTGGGATATCTGCACCCACACCATTCCCAAGCTGGGATTGACAACGTGGTGTTCATACTCGCATTCACAACGGCAGAATATTGGACCAGTGTGCATTGGAACACGAACCAACACCAGCCTTGATCGATGCGTTCGGTATTTCAGCATAGAAAGTCCGAGACTAGAACTACTCAAGTCTACTTCTTTTTTGCTTTTGCAAGCTCTTCTTTGAGAATGGCTTTGAAGTCACCATCATCACCTTCACCATCCCAGGCCTCATCCCACAGCTGCTCTTCCGCCTCCGCACCTCCAGGCTTGTAGTCTACAGTCATGCACATATGACCAGTCCTTGCATCACAGATATGCGGCGCATGAAGCAAGGGCGTATGAGACAAACACTGGGAAGCAGCCATGTATTCAAGTGTGGGTTAGTGGTAGCTATCTTTCAAGGTGCTCTCAACAGATTACATGGCATCTTTAAATACAACATTAACCGCGTGTGATTTGCAGAAGTGCAGGGGCGGTCATAACAACGCTTTGCCAAGGAATGAGAAGGCCCACGTTGACCAAGTTCGATAAACGCACTCACGAGCTCGAAATCCTCAAAGAGATCATCTTCTTCTAGTGAGAACTCGTCTGCTTTTTTGGCTTGTTCAGCCATTTGATTGTTGACGGTTAAACAAGGAACAGTTGACGATCACAATTCCGGTCGTGAGGAACGGTCGCTCATGTACTCAGCGTAAACCATGCCACCTTGTCTTCACCATGTACTACATGTGTCGAATACATCGTCCTGGCTTGTGTGGGACGCTCGCCTCTGCTGCATGCTGTTGTCCATGATTTACGCAAGCGGAAGAGTCCCATGTAGACACCTGCAGCACACACGCCCGCGGACCTCCGCGGAAGGCGGAAGACACTGTTGCAAACGCGGCGTGCAAAAAGCTGTTACCCCAGCTGCCTCGCCGATGTCTTGCACCTGTGGCTGGGCTTCTTGAGATGTATGCGTGATTTCAGTGTGACGGCTGTGCGCGTATGCTGCCATAATTCATCCGATACCACACCTGTACATCCGGCAGCTGCTTGTTTGCCGCAGGGAAACATGGCGACACAGCACCCGACACAGTATCCTGCGGCAATTCATGGTCTTGGGCCAACATGGCATGTCCGGGATCCGCTGTCACCTCTCAAGGATGCAAACTCGCAGCGTGTTGCAGCATGCGTTCATGCACCAAATTCAGGATTGAAAAACGTGGATGTTAATGAACATGAATCTCTTCTCTATGCGAGTGGCACATTGCCACGGCCAATCGCTTTTAAGTTCTCCAAGGAGATGATCCGTATAGACTGGCGCGCGCTAGCGGGAGTAGACATCGACCTGCTGGTATGTCACAAACATCTCACTTTCACACTGGGTTTGCACAGCGGACTCCATCCATGTCAACTATGGAAGATCTGGCACAGGTGGCACACACTGACATTGATCAGCTTGAGCGAGTTGTGCACATCCTGTCTCATGGAGACCTTACAGCTGAGAACCCAGCACAACTGACAGAGATCAACTTCATCAAGATTTTCAGGCTCGCACAGCTTGTGATTCAATACTTGCTGCATGTTCAAGACACTCTTTCTGTTGAGCGAATGGAACTTCTACGGTCCGAGTGCGTGTACATGCCACAGCTAGCCCTTCACATGCACTTGCTGGGCTAGCCAGTGTGTTCCAGGCACTTTTCAAATATCACGGGTCTTGCTGCAGTGCTAAAATCAAGGCATATCATGCTGACACCATTCGGCACTCTCGTGACTTGAAGCAGCTGTGCAAAGACAAAGAGCGGCAAGTAAGGCGCCTGAAAAGGCAGGTCAGCACATACGAAATTCTTGCTAAAACTAAGGCTCCAGACCAAGCATCCTCTGTAGCAATGGAAGACACTGTCACTCTGGGCACTGCATCAGAAACTTTTTCAGTCAACAAGGACACAATCAAAGCACTGTGGACACGAGATCAGCAAGCATGTTTGCGCTTAAAAGAACTGGAATCTGAAACAGTAGCTCTCAGCCATCATGTGCAGGTGTGCACGCCCTGAGCTGGTGCACGCTCTGCTTGGCCGCGTCTGAGGTCAAGAGCAAGTGCAGGACCTAGAGGCACAGCTGCAAGAACGGTCGCATGATCAGTCGGCCATGGCATCCACAATCGAGCAGGCCCAGCAGATGAGTTCCAAACTGCAGCGGATGGTCGGAGTATATGAAAAGGCTGTCACAGAAAGGGACGAGTATGCACGACAGACACGGGCAACAGCTGTACAGCTGTCGCATCAGCGCCTGACTGTGGCACACTTGCAGCGCCAGCTTGACAGAGCTCGCCGTGAGAACATGAAGCTGCGGTCAGAGGTCAGGGACCTCTCGGCTGGACGACAGCCACAGGTGCGGCTATTCAGTGAGGCGGAGTGAGCCGCGTCTGTACCACAATGGAGTGCGCACATGCGAGCTTCCACAGATTGAATGCTGAACTGCGCAGGATGGTGCTCTGGTGGACTGGGATGACCTGGACTATCAGCTGGCTGCTGCCTCAGAGGAGCTCATGAAGGCGCATGCCCGAGCTGAACAGCTGACTGAGGAAAAGCTGCTGTTGGAGAGGCGATGGGCACACATGCAAGCCAGCGTTCAGGCGGATGGACAGCAGCCTACAGCGGTGATGTTCCCACAAGCACCAGCTTCAGCCGATGCCCAGGCGGGGGGGCAGCCTCATGTCGGCAGTGATGGTGCCATGCAGTGGCAAGCTGCAGCAATGAAGCAGCCTCCTCTGCCGCCATCGCTGGCTGACACGACTCCCGATGTACTGAAGCATATGGGCAGCGGCTCCGAGCACTTTGGAAGTGGAAGCGGTTTGTATAGCATCCGGCCAGATCCGACCGTGAGCAAAGGCAGTATAGGAACAGAACGGGTAGCGTCCCTGTCAGGCCCAAGCTATGCTAGTAAGGGGGTGCCATCAGCGAAACCATCCTCCGACTCGCAGCCGTCACAGCCGGGGCGGTATGCCTCGCACCCAAGAGCTCCGCTGTCATGCGTTCAACTCCTACGATATTGTTGTATGTGTGCAGCCAGGCTGATGAGTGGTGGCAAGAAGAAGAAGCCACGGCAGTTGATTTAGCGGCTCCCAGCTGTCCAGAGAACGCTCAGCCCGATGATGTGATGCACAATCAGGGTGACAGCCTGGCACCGGATCACCGCATACCAGCTGCGACAGCGACCGCCACGTGCAGTTCTGATAAAGTTGATGCACAGGTATGAAGGGTCTGTGCTGGTTTTGCCAGCACGTGTTGCAACCAGCTTCCGGAACCAGATTCTGCCGCCCACAGCATGCGTTCTGCAGGCACAACCGGCTGTTGCAAAGTCTGTGTCACCCAACCCCAGTGGCATCTCACCTGCTCAGATGGAAACACAGGCGGCAGCCGATGCGCCTGCCATACATTTCACCTCGATGAGGTTCTCTGACAGTGGGACCAGTGGTAGCATGTTCCAGGAACCCGCAGCTCAGACTTTACGGCGGGGATCCTCTGAGAGCATGTGCGCTTTCTTTTTTGCAACAGCCATCATCCAACATGTACCGGGCGTATTGCAGTGTTCCATGCATGTGTATGCTGCCGCAGCGTTGCATGTAGACTATGCATTTTATTGTAGGTGCTCTAACCCACTGTCCTACGTCCCGAAACCAGACAGCCCCATCCCTCGGATGCCTGAACCTGTGGAAGAATCGGAACCAAACGAGTTGAATCTCCCAAGGCCACCCTCATTCCGATCTGCTGGTGGTGTAGGGGCAGGCAATGAGCGTGGAGACAAGTGTGCCTTCCACTCACTTTCTGTGTCGATGTTGCTCTACTGATATTGATGCAAATATGCGTTTGTCAGCAAAAGCCTTTGTCGCACAGGTATCAGGGTATCGTAAAATGTTCGCAAGCCATCGCACGCATCAACCGCCAGGAGATTATCCGAAGCATTGAGGAGCTGCCTGAGCCGCCTCCAAACCCAGTGCTACTTCATGCAATGCTGCCTTACTGTGTAGCTGGCGATGCAGGGAGCCCCCGCAAGGGATACTTGGACGCGCTACAGTATGCTCTGACACGGACGCCCATGACCAAGGAGGTGCTTCCTCCACACCCGCTTGCTCCTGGTGATCTACCACGCTGATGCCTGCTGAAGCGTGTAACACCCGACAGCGTTCAGGGTGACTGAAAGCGAGCAATTCACAGGTCAAATTTGGATATAAGGCATGGATCCTGCGTGCAGGAGTTTGTGTGCATGGAGGGCGAGCACTTACAGAAGGCACGCGAGTACATCACACGTGAGATCGCAAAACGTATCAATGTTCTTAAGGCCAATACCGGTAACAGTGACGCAGACATTAGTCATCTGTCAGACAACGAGTACGTGGAGATTATGAACAAGCACCAGGACAACATGAAGAAGCAACTCAAGCTGCAGCTGGTGCACGAGCTAGGACGTTTCCAAGACGCGGCCATGGCACGTAAAGCACACAGCCGGCTCAGGCAAGAGCTATTGTTCCATTCGCATGATCACACGAACGTGCTGCTGCAAGTTGCTAAAGCTGCCGATGCTGTGACTCGACACAGGCGGACTGCAAGTGGTGTGTCCATGCCGTCCATGTTACGATCTTGGTCAGACAAAACCAGATGGCCCTAGTTGTGAGGTTTGCTCGAGGCTGTCAGAACAAGTGCACGTGTGCAGGTGCCTGTTCTGGTGGAAGACCCAGCGCAAATGGCAGATCTGCATCCAACCCTGGCATGTCCACACCTGTGCAGAGGGGGGGCTCGGTGTCTGTTCCAAGTGCGCACACATTTCAGCATACTGTATAGCAGAATCAGGCCGTTCACGTGCTGTGCCATTTAGTGCACTGCTACATGCCAACAGGGAACACAAGCCTGCAGAAAAGAGGCTAGCAGACGGCCGTGCTCATTCAGTGTTGAAATGTACAGGAGGCAGGCCCACTCATCAGCGGCACAGATCGGAGCCGTTCCTCTCCACTGTGGGAAGCATTGCGGCGACGCATGCGAGTGAGAGCGGTGCCGGGGCGCAGAGTGATGGGCATCTTGAGCCATCCCGGCGATCTACCATGCAGACTCAACGGATGACAAGAGAAACTGTGCGGCAGTGGCAGATGAGCCGGACTCAGTCAGTTGCACACACACTGGCGCTGATGGACAGGGATGGGCTGTTCAACGTGCCGAGTGAGCGGGGCAGGTCAGTAACAGTGACCGATAACGGCGGCAAGTCAGGAACTTCAAAATCCAAGCGAGATGGTCTGAAGATCACAAGGTCGAAGAGCATGTCGCACCATGGATCAGGCAGGCTGGACACAGTTGGAGATGGTGACGCTGCAAAAGTTCACAAAGCATCTGTTGGCAGCACTGGAGCTCAAGACAGTACACACACGGCGGCCGGGCCGTTCCAACAGTCACCGGCACACGGGAGCTCGGTGCAGCCAAAAGCAGGCAAACCACAGACAGCAGACCGTGCAAACGATGCTCAGGGCAGATCAGATTTGGCTTCTGCAAAGGTGTTGGACAAACTAGCTGTGGGTTCACAAGGGATTGTAACCATGCGGAAGCCATCCAACTCAGCCGAGCCCGCTGTGTCGAATGAGGATGCAAGCGTGATTGCATCTGTACCTCCAAAGCTGGATAAGTCAAGGAATAAATTGGGCCGCCAGGTCAGTGAAGCAGCGTCGATGTCAGGGCGCGCATACGCTAGGGCACC
>JALKAD010000124.1:24869-34924 GCA_024500015.1 Ulva compressa | reverse complement strand
TGCAACGTAGGTTGCCAGTTACACACACGTCTCCACACATGGGGCCATGCCAATTGCTCAGGAGTCCTTTGCCGTTCAACACACAGGCAAGCATGCACCAACATGGCTGAGTATGCACAAACCTGTCAATGCAGCGGAGCTCGGCAGGCTTGACAATATTCTTGATTGCAGGATTTCAGAATCATCCTACAGAATCAAGTCTAAGGAGAACATTACTCCTGCTGCAGACACTCTTGAATGGCGCTCCCCAATTCATCCTTGCCTGCGAGTTCCATAATGATATCACACCCGCCGAGAAGTTCAGAATTCACGTACAGCTGTGGATATGTGGGCCAATCGCTGAAGGCCTTCACTCCTTGTCGAATCTCCTCATCCTGCATTGGCATGGTCATGAAATTTGCAGCATGAACTGGCATGCTAAGCCTATGCATGCAATGCATCATGTTCGGCGCAGTACCTGAAGAATATCAAAGGCCTTGAAATCTATCCCAGTTGTCTGGAGCGCTTCTACAACACGCCTGCTGAAGCCGCATCTTGGCTCATCAGGGGATCCTTTCATCAAGAGCATCACTGGTGCGCTGCCCAGAAGTGTCCGAATTCTTTGCTCCAGTGGAGCATTCCCCAACCCGCCACCCTGCACGCGTACAAGCATCAGCAGTGCAATGCAGGCACGGATATTTGCTATTTAGCGCGGTACCGCAATCCAAGCACAAGTGCGTCGACGGCGCTCGCGAGGGTGTCTATATCAGACCACATTGAATGAGGTTGGCTCATGTTGAAAGGTCAAGAGACAGCATCAGGAGAGGAGAGGTGTGACTGACCTCAACTGCAGCAGTGGGTACTGCTCCTTTCAATTCTCCGGTATTGGCAAGCTCCAGAATGATGTCACATCCGCCAATTAATTCCCCGTCGCCGTAAAGCTGGGGATACGTTGGCCAGTCTGAGTATGCTTTGAGACCCTGTCGTACCTGCACAGAGGTACTTGACACAACATGCTACCGTGCAGTGCGATTGCATACACACATGTGCCACAGTATGATGCAAACCTCGTCATTTGAAAGAATGTCAAAATGTCCAAACGAGATGCCTGCACTCTGCAGTGCTTCCACCACACGTCTGCTAAAGCCGCATCGCGGAGTGGCAGGTGTTCCTTTCATGAACAGCATGACAGGCTGCTGTGTTGTTAGCCGCTTCAGCGTCGAATTCAGGTCGCCATTGTCAGCGGCCTGTGCCACCACTTCGTCGGCCTTTTCAAACAGCGTGGCTGGTTCAAAACCCTCAACAGTGCTGATGGCATCTCCTTTGCGCAGAAAGACAACAGTCGGCACAGAAGAGACGCCTAGATGCTTGCATACAGCAGGGACTTGATCAACGTCCACCTGCATGCTTAATTCACTGTGGTCGCACATGGCACAGACTCATGTGGAGCGAGAGCACAGTGCAGCTGCGTGTCAGAGAATGAAGGCACTGGCATAGATACAGGTCACCTTTGCGCAATTGAGGTTGCTGTTCGCGGATAAGACCTCATCAACGGCCTCCTGGAGCAATCTGCTGGGCTCCGACCACTGTGCCCAAAAATAGGCAGCTACCAAATCATTCGCAGCTGCAAACGACTGGAATTCGTCTGCAGAGCAAACATCTTGCGTGACTCCCATGTCGGGAGTTCTCGGAGACGGTGCGCTTGTACACAAGAAGCTGTTTCGGCACAGAGACTTGGTATGCCGAAGGCCCCTGCTCCAGCAACAGCTCCAGCTGACTACGATGTAGCTACGAGTCCGTACTCTTCACGTGGTCGGCGATTCTGGGGATATAAGGGATGTTCTCGTTCAAAGTTTGCGTAGGCTCCCGCGTAATGATCCAGTCAGGCGACGCAGCGCAAGGCTTTTCGGAGGCATGTCTCAAATAATTGCTGTGCTACAGGTAGCGGCCCATCCCCTTTATTCCAACTTGAAAGTCTTCCATGTCCCCGCGTGGCATGCACAGTTGTGCGCCACGATCGCCCGGGCCGGACCGATCACAACCGTTAACCGGTTGGGACCAAACGATGATGGCCACCGGTGCCGTGGCGTATACACGCATATCACTCCCGTACGCTGCGCTACCTGGCCTTGCATTACCCACACGGCGCTTGTGTTACACGCAACAGCCCGGCAGCGAGGGCAACATGAAGCAAGCCAGCAACTAGACCCCAGCAAGCAGGCAGCACACATGGCGCTTGTGTAGGTCTCCCCCCCGGCCAAGATGCCTCAAATGCGCGCCGCTGGGCGCTGATGGATTGGGCCAGCCGTACAGCTGCAGGGTGTGTGCAACCGCCGCCCGATTCCGCCCTGCCCCCCCTCCCTCAGCGTCGTCTGCAGACTTCCACATGCTGAAACCTGGCAATCCCACCTCGGCTATGCGCATCATGTGTCAGGTTGTGGCCTCCCGGGCCCGCATCTGCAGGTGCATGGCGCTGTATGGGTCATAAGGTTTGTTGAGGGCTGGGCTGGCATCGCGTTGGTTATAAGGGTCGGTTTGACGATTAGCGAATAAAATGTATCAATCCACAATACAGCAGTTTGTGGGATGTGCAGGTGACCAGTGTATGAGTTTGGCGCATCGCTAATTTTCCCCCGAACCGGTCTGGCAGGAAACGTGTTACGCACAGAGCTCGTACCTGTGCTGCGTAAATGCTTGTTACTTGTGGCCCTCGCTGCTGGGCTGTTGTGTACATTCCTGTGGAACATACATCTTGTGTATGTGTCACCAGAGCCCAGCAGGTTTGAGGACGCAAGGCGGTGCCAACCCTAGAGCCAGAAAGCCACGAGACTGACACCCACGACAGCAGTTTCCCACTCAGCAATCCAACGGGTCACCGTCGCCACCACCACGCAGCGGCTAACGTTACTCCCCACCTCTCACTTGTTACGCCACCCACTGCAACTTCACGGCTAGTCACATGGACCCAAAATTGCTTGCACAGTGCACTACCAGATGCTTGCCCCATCACCTTGCCTTGCTTGAGCTGCCCACACGCAGCTCCAGTTGGGGATGGACCTCAGGAAAACGGTTGGTCTTTGTGGTGATAGCACCATGCAGGGCGGCTGACCAGGTCAGCACTGGCAGCCAGGACACAGGAATCCGTTGGCACCAGCCAGCATACGTGGCAGACGGTATTCATCCGGCCTCCCCAAGCGGGAGTCGTTGAGTAGCAGACAGGATAAAGGGATGACTGTGAGACATCCACAGGACAGCATGGAGTTCAAGGCAACACAGCATGACTGCATCATGTAGCAATCCACTGACTCTCTGCCACCAGCAGTATGCATGGAAAATGTGCTTTGGTACAACCGTTTGCTCGCGGCGTGAAAGCACGCCTACAAATGCATTGAATTTACTCGCCCCTGTCACGGGCACCTCTGATCATACTACCGAGTGTCTTGCTATGCTGATATTTGGGGGTTTGAACCCTCGATCCTCTGGCCTTCAGCGCTGTTGGAAGCATCAGGAATTTCGTCCAGCGCTTATCAGTGAGTGTAGTACAGCACAGAACAAGCACTGGCTGCGCACACTGTGTATCAAGTTTGTGCTTCGAAGACTGGAGCTTAATGACCGTGGAGGTGAAAACACGAATTGCGTTGTAACATGGACCAGTCGAACACATAGTGCAAAGACTTCATGAGCCTTCGTTGTTGGATATGTGGATGACTGATTGGCTGGATTAAAGTTGTGGTGTCAGGCATCTACCAGACTATTCTGCATGGCTCTGCACAGAGATGATCGCACTATATCCACACTGTCATTGTACCAGGTATCCTATGGTGCAGGGCTTCCAAACAAGAATGCCTTGCCAAATAATGATGCACTCACTCACAGCACATTCGAGGTCCTTGTCGCCGAGCAGGTTTGATACATATCATTGCACACACCGGATCATGTTGGTGCTTATAAACTGCTTTCCCTTCTGGCTGTCCTGTCTTCTGTGTCTCTACACGCCCCTATGTGGTCACTGACATCTTGCGTGGGGCTCACTGCGGCAGTTGGTTGATCGCCGCTACGACTCTTTCGTTGCACCAGCTCAGTGAGGTGATGCCGTGCCGCAGCAGCAGAAAGCGATGCAGTCCGGGTTGCTGCTGCAGCAGCTGTTTGTGCAAGCTTGATTGTCTCTGCAGCAAGCACAAATTGCTTGTAAAAAACATTCGTGTTTGCACGACATTGATGGACAGAAAAATTGTGGATAGACCGATGATGATGATGACAAGCGTATTTATAGCTTCATACCGCGAATTCTTGAATGATGACCTCCAGCCGCACCACGCCTTTTCATTGAAATGACTTCAGCCAGTATGAAAACATGATGCTGAAGTGGGGAGCTGTGGCTAGCACTTGGAAGCTCCGTGGTTTGCTCAGCATCATCATCCCCATTATGCACAATTGGGTGCACCTGTGAATTGCCATCACCGCTGCCATGCAGCACAGTGATGAGCTGATACTGCTGCAAAATACGCGAGCTCCACCAGCGAAGAGATGTCACCCCCAGCATGCATAGCGAAAACCCGAATGCAATGCAGCACATAATTGGCAGAATCGATGTTTTCTGGTTTCCCAGGAGCGGGAACGACCCTGCCGTTCCAGCCACACACACCGCGGTCAGTACAGCGTCTGCATGCACAGCAAACCCTCCTTAAGCTCTCACAATCGTCACAGCTCCCCAGAGTTCAGCAGAACAATTTGTGGGCAGGACTGCAACCTCACAGAGTCAAACCATACATAGTGTGAGCAAAAATGGGCATCCTGATCGTTGCACATGCGATAGGTGTGTAGCGTACAACAAAGCATCGGCGTCTTGGCTATGCGGCTGAGACCTGTCGACGGCTGGTCGATGATCTGAGAATCCTTCATGTCAACGGGTGCGGTTGCATACAGATCATTTGCACCCGTCAAGGAGTCCTTATAATGCTGCAACTGATGCTCCGTAAACATCTCCATGAGAACTGCTTGCTTGTCGTCTGCAGGAGAGAATGAGCGCTGTGCAACGTCCTACAAAGAACACGCGCTGACCACAACAATCCCGGTCAAGTTCTCCTTGTTTCAAGTTAGGGTACCTCATGGTGAGGTGATAAGTATGATCGTGAAGTGCACAGTCTTGGAAATTTGACATTCCTGAGTGCCGGCGTACATAAAGTTGGGTGTCAAGCACAGATCAATTGCAGCGGGGAGGGGTGGGATTCTCCTGTTCGCACCTCATTCAGTATGGGATCATAAACGCGCTTGCATCCTGACTTGAACTGTTTAATTCCACAATGCACCAGCTTCGCCGTGTCATTGGTTTTGATGGGATATAAAAACTTCAGGCAGAAGGACAGGACAGCACAAGAAAATGGCAGCATTACAAACGTGACTTGAATAAAACGTTTAACAGTTTCATTCTGTGCTTGAGCCACGCCCGCAATGGGCTGCACAAAGCCCAGCAGGTTGATGACGGCCAGTGGCACGGCGCTTGCAGGTATGGCAACAAACTTCGGTATCAACGTGCTGAATACCGCAAAAGATGCTTCACTCCTGCTTTTGTTCAGGAACTCATCATAATCAATCACGTCAGACTGCAGACATCGCCACGAAGTCAATTGATTTTGAACCTTGCAGGAGTTGCTTGCTTTGGCAGCAGGCATGCCAGCACGCTTGTATGTGGCAATTCACACAACGCATGGGAGACCCTGCCACTGCCTCTACCACCAGGACAACATCATTGCAACTGGATGGAGATTGACATGTCTAATCAGGTCGGCATGCTGTAACATACCATGATGGTATTGACCAAAAACTGGCCGCCCACTGGGATGCCATTGAGTGCTCCAGCAGCCAATACCAGGTAGCTGTCGCCCGGTCCGACGGCGAAGAACATCAAATTTGTGAACTGCATTGTGCTGCCACATTCTTAGACTTGCGTACTTTGCAGGGCATGTGCAGACTCACCTCCGAACAGGCCTTACCGCATTTACGAAATTAAACGCTTGCCATGCCACAAACTTTCCAGCCCTGCGAGCCAGGCAGAGCCAGCCGATGCTTGACAGCATTGCGGTTACCAGGAGGATGATTACAAACAGTGCCATGCAAACCTGCAAAAGCTGGCACAACTGAACCTTCTCTCGGCTCATCTGGACTGCATCCACCCAGCGCAATGCAGCCTGTTTGGCTGCCCGGCAACCTGCAGCTGTAGCTATGCAAAATCAAATCACTTGCAAACAGTCTTTGATGACAGAAAAGCGTACATTGGGGTCCATTTCTTGTCCATTGTCTCTGGCAGTCACACCATCTGGTTGAATGACATATCGAATGTAGAATGGGAACATCGTCACAAGAGCAGCCAATGCCAGGCCATCCAGTGCCCATGCACCTGCAAAAATGTGTTCCTTCTGCCATCATGTGGGCTCGATGTGCTGCAAAGGTATAAGCCAGCCAAAGGACGGCTACATGGAAAGCAATACATTGACACGACCAGCCATCTACCGCTGCAGATGGCGTGCATGAACATACCTAGCAGTGGACGGAAGGCGGCATTATTCAGACTACGCATAACGCTTGACACAAGAGGGAGTGTATTGCGATGTGTTTGAACTTTCTCTTTGACTTTCCAACAAAGCAGCTGCATTGTCAGGATGTGATACAGGCCAAAGCCTACAGCAGTGCTCACGAATCCAAGCTGCATGGCCTCCAGACTGCTCATCTCATATCGATCCAAAGTGAGTGGGGTATCTGCTGGCTTGCCCGTACAGATGTTTTCGATGGTAGAGATGGCCGTCTCGTACCAAAAATGTGATCCGTTTGTGTATCGATGCTACACACACCCCCACGAGGCGTAAGGTGGCAGCACTATCAGCGCTCATCAGTCAAGCAGACGTAACGTTTACACAAGCTCTGTTGCACGCGCACGCGGGCCATTGACACACCTCAAAGCAGAAGTCACCTTCATCACCGCGACACAAGGCTCCTGTCTTGTTGACAACCTCTGTATCTGTCACATCGATGTACAGCAACTGGTCTGGTAGAGTTCCGTGGAGCAGCTCGCCCGAACTGCTGTTGCCATGAAACACGTAGCTGCATGGAACCACTTCGCTTGAAGATGTATACCATCTTGCTCCTGCTGCGATCAGGGATGGTGAAATAGCACCAACAATCATTCCCATCATGTTGAAGATCTTCTGAGAAAAGAACAGCTTGCTACGTTCCTACATGTAGACCATGGTCAAGCTCGCAGTGTATGCTACAAACGATTTCAGTCTGCATCTATCTAGTCCACTGCGTTGCAAAGTTTACCTCTGGATCAGAATGCAGCTCGGGCCCAAGTGCTTCATAGGGAATGTTGGTCATGGTATCACTGCACGCTGATCACTATCAACAAACTCACTGCAGCAATAGACGCCGTACCACAGGCAGCTCAAGATCGTTCATATGTTGAATCCCAAGCTATGAGCAAACATGGGACAGCTTCTGCACGCATTTGTACTATGCTGGCACACGCATTTGTACGCAGCTGACACATGCAAATCGTGTTACCTGGCATGCGAACGGCGTGGCAAAGAGTTCGAGCATAGCGTGCCTGAGATAAAAGAGGACATATGTGGCTCCAAACCAGTATCCAGCCAACAAATTCTGGTTCGGTTCATCTGTGCTGAATCCATCCACATTGCTACCGTATCGGAAATGGCCATCAGGACTGTACATCTGCATGACGGCTAATCCTCAACATATCCGTCGTGACTGTACAGTAGGCATCAGCCTGGCACAGTGCGAAGACCAGTGCATAGCGCACCTTCTCCCCAGGTGAGTTGGGATAGAAAGGTGGCGGATAGAACAAAGCTATAAAGAATATGCCTGCATGTATTCCCGATGATTGAGCTGCATCCAGCCTTGCGCTGTTCGAGCACATGTTTCTGTCATGTTCATTGCTCTGGTGCGACAAGCGCCCACCAGCAGCCCTGTGCACACATTCCAACAGAAATAAGACGATCTGCTGACAGCAACTGGGCTCAATGCAGTCTGAAACGGCAAGATCTTGATAATGTTGGTGTCAGTGAAGCACCGTAGAGGAAGGGGCCCCAGAACATGTACGGCTTCCGGCGACCTTCAACTCCAAACCGTTTGACTGTCGTGTCCGATATCCAGCCCATCACAGGATCGCTTATCACGTCCATCGATCTGGCCCATGCCGTGAAAAAGGCTAGAAATGCAAGGTTTGTGCCCATGTTTACTGCAATTCAAACCGGTTGAAGTTGTGGTGGTTGCCATCCTTTGGGGCATTGCAGGCTGATGCTGCAGAATTATGACTGTGACACTTGTTGATGTCCACACCGTAGAAATCGTTGGCGTAAAGCGCGATGGTAATTGTCAAAGATGTTGTTGAAAACGCCGGCAGCCCATACCATACCCGCTGTGTCCACTTCAGCGGAGCTTCCATCTCATCAGCGGTGCCCTGCCGACTGAGTACCAAAGGCGTCGAACGATCCCCACTGTCCTGGGTGGACGTTCTTCTAATAGATATGGAGCTTTTGCTTGACGTTCGATTGTCATGCCAGCTTACTGCCGAGCCCACCGCGGAGGTGTCGTCTGCGAGGCCCATTCTCTCAATGCTGCGCACGGTATGATCTATGTGCTTACTCCGCGATATTTCACAACTATCGTGGACGGGATCGCCTGACTGCTGACACCACGGTTGTGCAAAGCTAGCCGTCGAGAACACACAAGGCCTCCAAGCAAATAGTCCCTCGCTGCTGACGAGATGATCCTCAGCCTTATTTGTCCAAGTTGGATGGCGCCCACTCCGACAGACTCCTGGTCCAACTTAATTGCCAATTGCCGATATGGATGACGGGATGCGAGGACTCGCGCACACTCTGCGAAGGCGCACACTATGCGAAGGTGTGAGTCAACCCAGACCAGTTTTACAGTGACCTAGACTCAGCTCGGGACGATTTCCAACTCTTGTACTCTCTGAAACCATCGACACGTCGGTTGCCGTGTCGCGACAGACGTGCCAGCTGTTGGCATGCATGTACACATATGGGTGCGGGAAGCTGTGGCAGGCAGCGCCCAGAAGCGGCCACAGGAATTCAGTATCACCATGTACGCTGTGTGTACGGAGCTAGCTTGACACACAGCATGACCATGCTTCACTAATGGCCCGCCCTCTCATACAACACAGTTAAACTCAGCTACTGTCCCACTTGTCGGAGGTGTCAGTGTCCGGCAATGTCATCATACAAACATAGAGTACATACAGCCATTAGGGGGACATCCTAGCACATGGTCCGGGCAACGGTGTGTATGTGCTGGATGTCAACTTCATCCACCCATCTGGGGTGGCTGTGGTGGGAAAAGCATCGGGGACCCAGGGTTCAGCAGCCCGTACGCGCAAACAGTTCAAATTCGCTAAGGACAAAGAGAGTGTGCAGGGATCGTACAAGTGGTGCCAGTTGTGCATGAGACGTATGGCAGACTAGGGTCATGACCGGTCACATGCCATGCACTACCTCAACAAGCTGTCACAGTCAATGGTTGCGCCATTCGATAAAAGGCCAAGTGCCGCTGGATGCATTCCGTGCGGGAGCCCAGTCCGGCGACAGTGAAAGGAACAGGTTTGTGATCAGAAAGACCATTTCCAGTGTAGCATGGCTCACGGGTGTGTTGCACGGAGATCAACGCAAGAGGCTCACGGGTGTGTTACACTTTGATACATCCAGGACTCAGCAGCGCCGAGGCAACAGAGCAGTCAACGGGCAAACAAACAAACCAGCACAAGCCCCAAGGCCACCATCCGCACGAGCAAATGCCAAATTTGACTAGAGCCAGAACGAAAGCACAGACACACACAAATAACGCAGGAAGCAAGCGCAGCATTGCGCAGCCTATGTACACGTCAAACACTGGCAGCAGGCAGCGGGGTCCGCCACGCCCGGCAGGTGCCGATCCGGCTACAGCAGTCCAGACGGGTGCGTGGCCGCGCGCTACAGCCGTGGCCACAAGCCACCTGCACCAGGGGTTGCAGCCGCAGCCACTGGTGCGAACGCCGCGGTCCG
>JALKAD010000124.1:13076-24769 GCA_024500015.1 Ulva compressa | reverse complement strand
AGCCGTGGCTGGGAAGGGGCCGAGGAGAGGGACGGGCGCGCTGGGGGAGGAGGGAAGAGGGAGGAGGAGGGGCAGGGGAGAACCGGAGGGGCGGCGGAGGGGGAAGGGGAGTAGGCAAGTTGCAATGGGCGTCGGGGGAGGAGGGGGGGACCCGTACACGGTGCCGGTCTATGCGCGATGGCATGTCATCGCCGGCAGGCCGTCAGTGGGGACAGGAAGGCTCGGCAGCAGCGCACGCCCGACCAGCCTAGCGCAGAGGGGCTTACGGGTGTGCAGTTCGTGCCAGGTGATCGCCTGGCCGGATGGACAGCATCTGAGTCTAGGACCTAGCTATAGGCCTAGTTATACACATGCTTGGCGCCCTGGCTTGGACCCCCTTGATGTAAGAGTACGTGCATACATACTGCCGCCTATGGCTGATCGGCTCACGGCGTTCTATGGTCTGCACATGTATGCATCCGCAGTACAGGCTTCACTGTGATGTGGGGCCACAGAGTGGGCCCACAGTGGGACCTGTAATATGTGGCCACTGGACATACAGCCGTATACGGGTGCTTTGCCCTCGGACACACAGGTGGAGTTGCGCTATAAGCATACATCCGAGACACACAGGACATGTTAGAGTTGCAGTACTATATCACAAGATGTACTTCGCCATGTCCTCCAGTATTGCAGTCAAATGGTATAGTACTGCAGCTCGAATAGTCGCTGCAGCAAACGGGAGGCCATGCCAAGATCACAGCTCCAAGAGCAGTCAAGGATGCAGCGGCGAGCACGCCACTATGATCGGGCACCAGACTGTGCGGGTGGAAATCTTGAGCTGTCACAAATACTGGTGAACCATTGTCAAATCGCACATCGAGACATATCTGAGCCGTTCTGTGCTATGTCTCGATGCGGCATGCTCGATGTGAACCCAGATGGCACATGCGATCAGACTGTTAAACACGGCAGCTACTTGTTGTTTGATGTACTTGCTTCAAGACCACGTGCATCCACCCGGACCCCACGTTCAGGTGACCAAGTGGGACGTGCGCGTAAGGGCTGCAGATTTCCTGCGACAGCAAAGATATATCCAGGAGGAACATGCAATCCCACGGGCGTCAGTTCGTTTTCACCTAGCCGCATTGCATTGCTATGACAGTGGCCTAACCATACTCGTCAGTGATCACTTCACTCTCGCAAAATCTAGCAGGTGCTGTGTTGACAGGGTATGACTTATGGTGCTTGCTCGAGGCTGCATCACAATACGTGCATCAACGTCTTGATCATGTGGCACCTCGACGTCTGCATTGGCAAGTTCGGATGCTGATAGCTATAAGAGTAATAATATGACTCGCCCACGTTCACAAGCAGCACTTGTTGTGTGGCAGATTACACACACAGGACACATTCATGCGGCCAGTCCACAGCATATGCTACCATGGCTACGCGATGTTAACACCTGCAGCATCTAAAAACCCTTTCAGGTGCGTGAGCAAGGCCTGGGCTTCACCCTGTGGCTGGATCAGTCCACCTATTTGTCCAGGATGTCTCTGAGAGAGGCGGCCGAGAGACTGAGCCAAGAAGAGCTTCGGCTCTGTTACCTGCAACACTGCTATGTGTGACAGCCACTCCGACATCCAGGCGTACATGAGACTAATTCATGGACAGGATAGTGGTGACGTATTGCATGAATGCGCTGTACCATGAGCAGATTTTGCTACTCCTAGTCCTGGCGCAAGCTCGGAGCACACCTCTGGCGACACCGGCGGAGGAAGCAGCCGCGCATTCGAAAGCTGCGAAAACTCATTACTGTACTCCAGCATATCCTGCAAGTCTTCTTGAAACTCCTCTGAAAGTATCGCTCCTGTGTCCGTACACATGAACTCCAGTAACCGCACTAGCAGCTTCTGCCAGGCCCCAACGTCCTGGAAGCATTTGCACATGGTGTTGCAGTGTTCCACATACATGCCTTGTGCACAGTCAGGATCCTGTTCACAAAGAAGTACGATGGACTGATAGCTTTCAGAGGAAATCACACCGAAAGCAGAGTGTCGGACTCACAAAGGACTCGAGTTGTGGCCACAGACACCACCCGCTTATCGTCAGCCACACCAATTTTTGCAATGTTGTTCGGAAGAACCTCCGTAAATACTGCTTTGGATGAACCCGCTGACCCAGCATCCATGCAAGGAAGCACAGCTTCCGGACTGTGTACGCACATCAATCGCGACAGCATTAGCAGGAATCCGATCGTTGTCTTCTGGCTGCGGCGAGATGTGAGCACGCCAAAGAGTAGCTTAAACACCTGTGGCAGCATTGGTTCCAGCACCTACATCCGCATCCATGGAATGAGATGCTACATACATAGCAAGATGGAGCATGCACGGCACAGTGCTGTGCTACATATCATGTTTATGATGTGGTGCTAAAGCTATGTCTGACACCACTTCTGCATGTCAACAGCACATTCAACCTGCGTGCATGCAGCTCAGGCCAGAGGACCAGCCGGCTGGCCCTCTTGCCTGAGCTGGCTGGCTGCAGCCAGCCAGCACTGGGAAAGACGCACCTCAAACGGAACATACACAACGATCGAGGTCAGCAGTGCTGTCGCATGTTCATAATGCCTTGGCCGCGAAAGCACCATCTGGAAAATTCCGAGCAAGAAATTCACGTAGTCCTTCGCAACGATCGCTGCAGCTGCCTTCAGCAGGTATGCTTGCATGAGAATGACGAGCGCAGGGATGTTTCCTTGACGTACCCAGTAGTGGTGCTGCAAGAACGGCTTCAACATGACCTGCACAAGATGCATGTGGATCAACCTTGTGAGGACAATGTGCCAACACACTGAAAACCTTGCACACCCTTCTTGCACACACAACGCCAGACCTTCAAGGCGGTAATGTGAAATGCATTGCGGTTGGCACGACAGATGGAGATCGTACGTCAACATACTCAGGCCGAAGCTCTTGGTTTCGAACAATCAGTAATGCAAATATTTGGAAGACATATGGCTGGAACTCTTGCACATCCTGTTGCAGCACATGGTCAAAGCATGGAAACAGTTTGTCCTCCAACAATTTCAAAGTTGGGACATCTGTTGCAGTGGCATTGATGAGTGCGGCCACTGCATCAAACAAACAGTGGTTGAAGCCAGCAAAACGTGGATTCTGGCAAACATCCAGAAGCTTTGCAGTCATCCTGCATGTGTCGATGCATTGCTGTGAACCTCTGCGAAATGGAGGATACTGCATCTGTGCAGGATACTGCACTCAAATCGCCATATTGAAACTCAACCCAAAGACATACAAGCAAAGCGTACCAGTCAAGACAGCCACCAGCAACAGGTATGATCTGCGGCCCAACAAAGGCTACAACCCGCATCACGGCACGAATGAGGTATTCGTTCTCTGTACTATCTGTTTTGCTTAAAGCTGCAAACAGCAATTGGAGCAGCTGATTCAGGTGTTGTGAGACATCTGCAGGTACAAAAAGCTGTTGTCGTTCAATGCGAAGTGAAAGTAGCTTCTCAACAACAATTGCTGCATAGCTGTGAACAACATTGTTATCGGCTTGCAGCAGCCGGATGACCATTGGGAACGCCTCGACCAGCTGGACCTTGGGAATTTTGCTACGAAAGATGTACAGATACCTGCATACTGCCACCAGCCGCGTAACACATTGGTGGCAAATGGTCTGCCATAATACGATTTTGCAGTCTGTGTATCTGCACACAAAACGACGGCAAAGTCCTGGGACAGTGACTGCAGCTGCTCAGCGTTTGGCTCACAGGCACCCGGAGGCAGAAGCTACTAAGCAGCCTTGCATCGCATTCTGCCAGTGCAAGGCAGCATAGGCAAACTGGGGGCTCGCTTCGAACCTGAGACCATCTGCCTTGAGCACAGGCCGTTCGTTGATATCTGCTGTTGTCAGCTCCGACACAATGTGCTGTTGAAAGAAAGCGTTAATGTCAACCAACGAGTTTACAGTAGTAGCCCCTGCCGCAGCGGTTTTACCCTTCACAGCCAATGCCATGACCATGTACAGCGCAATGTCCTTGGTGATCCAATTTTCAGCTGGATTCTCAGCATATTGCTGCAGCAATTGTGTTGTGTAGCTGGTAATGATTTGGGTAGTCTCAGCTGGAAACCGGTCAGCCAAACACCTGACAAAGTCACAAGCCGCCCGCCGCCGCGTGTCTGTGTCTGAACCCTCCAGGTCACGGCGAAGGAACTCAATGTAATTGCTTTCAAAAGCCTCCTCATCCTCATCACGGAATCGTACGTTGGGAATGATGATTCCTTCACATATCTGCAGTCCACAGGTCAGTGAGCTCTACACCCCTGGCAGTGGGGATCTATAATTGTGTGGTTTGTTTCTGCACCATCAGAGGTTGAGCGACATACACACACTCAACTAACCTTCCCCGTACACAATGTGTACCACTCAGGCGATCATGGCTTGCAGGACGTGACAGACTGGAGCGGAGGTCTCACCTGCTTGATGGTGTCACCAGAGGCAAACAACTTGTGGTGTGTTGAGCGACACACGGTCGTGAGAAAAGAGATTGCTGCAAGCGCCAGGTTGTCCTGTCCGCTTTTGGAGCTGCACGACACGAGCAACCCCCAAATGGTTGTCATGAATGTTGACAGATATGCTTGAATGTCCTCCTCCTGCATCTCCAGGAACTGATGGCAACACTGCACCACCTGCGCCTTGACAGCATCCCTGCACCAGCCATGTACTGAGTCATTCGCAACGTTCCGCCTCACCTTCTGGCAAGCATCTGTGAATATTCATCATGAGCACGAGGGACGGCAGCGCATCAGCAAAATACGAAACAAGAACATCATGCATGTTGTCATGCAAGGTGGAGAGACTGTACAGATCGTCTGCTAAGCACACGGTCTGGAGACGCATCAGCATAAAACACCATGCACATTATGACGCATGCGTTCGGGTATTCGAGAAAAAAAAATGCGCACTCGGCACTTTCAACATCGCCATCTTCCTCCTTCAGAGAGTCATCGTGGAACTCAAGCCACGCCTTCCATACCTTCATCCACCTTTCAGCATACTTCTCCATATGGATGCTGAGACCATACACGTTCAGCGAAAATACGATTTCATTGCTCAATCTAACAATTTCGCAAAGCTGCTTCAGCACATCATGCTTGCCGGCTGCATGACCAGCCGCTTCTCCAGCTGCCTCTGCCGTCTTCAACACAGCTTCTGCTGCTGTCGTCTGGCAATACGCGAGGGTGTCATTAGACTCCTCGATCGTGCTTCGTCGAAATGGTTGGAAGATTGAAGACATAGCATCGAGTACAGCAATCTTGGTGCCAGGGGAACCAGGGCCAAGGCTTTGCACAAGCTCTGGAAGAAGCGCCTGCCATCTATGTGGGAAGTCTGAGGCAGCAATCAGCGAAAGAGCTTCATTAAGCTGCTTCCGGATTGCCGAGGTTGATGTCAGGACCACAGTAAACAGAAACTGCTTGATTTGTTCCTGCAGGAACGTGGGATTGGCAAGCGGCTGATCAACCGCAGCATGCTCAGGCCTGCTGTTACCACAGCATTTGTAGCACTGGACATGACTAGCTTGGTCAACAGGCATACCTTTTCACTGTCTTGAATGTGTATGTTAGGCGTTTCTCCTTCTGCAACCTGCAGCATCTCCACAATTGTACGGAGAAACGGGCTGCACGTCACTGAGAGATATATAATTCTATTATGAAAGCAAGCGCATGCGGTGTTAGGGCCGTAGGGCACCGAGCTTCAGATCGTGGCATACCTGCCAGTTTGCTTTGACTGTGTTCTTGAAATTCAGTGCCGCAGCCAGTTTTACCGACTCGTCCACGGTATCCATGCCAACAATCTGAATGGCACAAGTCGTTCATGTCTGCATTTGCTACGCCTGTGCATGGTCAACCCGCGATGTACGGACGCATCTCGAAAGCGGCATTTACAGGGCCCGCACCTCCAGAGTGCGCACAACATATCCAGCAGCTGTGGACTGTTGTGTCAAAGTTGCTTCGGCTTCGCTCAACGCAGCCTGCATGCATATTATTGCAGTTTCAGGTACAGCGTCCAACGCAGCGATCACACCATTCTACAACAGCTGGCGCACACACCGAGCTAGGAGGGGCCACAGTGACTTGAAAGCAATTTATCAGAATAGGAATCATTCCACTCATGGTTCCCGAGCCCTGATACGGAACAGTCATGGTCCCACGTTGCGGAATCTGAAAGCGCTGCAAATGTGTTTGCAGCTGTGAATATCGTGTTGGCAATTTGTGTACTTTCTGCGTTCATATTGCGGCGCGTCCAAGCCTCCAACGAGAGGAGAAATCTCCTTGAGCACCTCACGGCGGAACACTGTCTGATCAGCGAAGAGCACCCGTGGACACGTGGCTACAGGAGCGAACATCGCCGTATGTTTAGGTACATCTGGTCGAATCGGGCCCCATGCTTGTGCACACGTGGCAGGGAACCCAGAGTGTGAACAGCTGAGATGCTGGGAGAAGTAAACCATCGGAAGCTAGCAATGCAACGTGTGCAGCACTCCACGTGTGTAAAGCACTCCAGATTGCCCATGCATGCCCACGGGACGTGCGCGGACTGTGGCGCCGCAAATGACCGCAACAGAACCAATACGCACCACAAACACCTGCCATCAGCTCCTACGCCTTCTAATTGCTACGTCTGCTATTCAGCCTTTCTTGTGGACAATGTCATTGTACGGTCACGGTGGCTCGACCATTGTTAGGACAAAGATCTATGAGCCGCCCACAGCAACTTGTGAAACTGCCTGGCCAACCGGTTTGCAACTTTGCAATGGCATTGAGCCGGACATCACCACAGCAAACCTACCTGCAGGGATACCTGACAGCCATTGAATGTAACGTAACAGGCTGCAAAACGTTTTTGCGCTGGGACAGGCCGCCACTAGGCGCCTCAGACTGGCTAGAGTGCCCTTCATGGCCCCCACTGAGCCTACGTTCCGGGGACAAGCCATACACAGATCCAGGACAAGCCACACACAGGCCAGTTTTTGTGCGGCTTCACTGCGCAGCTGTGCCACAACCAACACTGAGCACGACGGGTACGGATCATGGGCCAGCTGTAAGGATTGGGCATGTCAAGTGGATCGTGCAACATTGGAGTCCTCATGCCTTCGACTGGCGCGCCATGTCCCTCTGCATTGGCAGGCATGTCTACCTGAAACCGGGAGATGGGAACAGAGCCTCATGTAGCAAAGTAGCATGCAGCCTTCCGCCAGTTGACTACAGTGCGGCTGAGAATGTACACGCAGTTCGTTCGTGTCAGCTGCAGAAGAGTGTTCTGCAACAGCTGCGCACATGTTTGTGTGGACATGCCAACGTTTCAATCAGGCCAGCAGGTCTTGTATGATGTTGTTTTCCACTGCAAATCACAGTGGTGAGCAATGCGCATGCTCCCATTGCCAAGTATAGTTGATCAAGCGTACCATAACGCTGTGGCTCGTGAAATACTCTGCAGAAGAGTAGTGCAGAAAGCATCTTGACCTGCCTTGACCTGCTTAGGTTGTTGTCATTACTGATTACTGGTAGTGATGTCTGACGACAAATATTACCGCTACTGTCATTTGTCGACTTGCACCAACGATGCAGACACCTCAGTTACACATCAGCCGCAAGGCCTCTACCTCTCATAAAGTCAACCCCCCTCACTAATCCGTCATTAGCGATTTATGCCTCGTCCAGAGCAGCCACACCAGGCAGAACCTTGCCCTCGAGCAGCTCCAGGGACGCACCACCTCCGGTGGAAATGTGTGACATCTTCTCAGCGAGACCAGCCTTCTCAACAGCCGCGACAGAATCACCACCACCGATGATTGTGATGCATCCGGTTGGGGTCAGCTCAGCCAGCTTCTCTGCAACTGCAAAAGTTCCAGCGGCGAACTTCTCGAACTCGAAAACGCCCATTGGACCATTCCACACAATGGTCTTGCACTCACCAAGCTCCTCACAGATCATCTTCGTTGACTCTGGGCCGACATCGAGGCCCATCCAGCCCTCTGGGATCTCCTCAACGGGCACGGTCTTAGACTCAGCATCAGGAGCAAACTTGTCGGCAACGACGACATCAGTGGGGAGAATGAGCTTCACGCCCTTCTCCTTGGCCATGGCCTCGAGCTTGGTGGCTAGCTCGAGCTGGTCCTCCTCAACTAGAGATGCACCGACGTCGAGGCCACGGGCCTTGAAGAAGGTGAAGATCATTCCACCGCCGAGAACAACCTTGTCAGCCTTGTCGAGGAGGCTCTCGATGACAGTGATCTTGGAGGACACCTTGGAGCCACCTACGACAGCAGCGAAGGGCTTCTTGGGGTCGGAGACAGCGCCATCGAGGTAGTCCAGCTCCTTCTGCAGCAGGAATCCAGAGACCGAAGGGGACAGGTACTTGGTGACACCCTCAGTGGAGGCATGGGCGCGATGGGCAGTGCCAAATGCGTCGTTCACAAACAGATCAGCGTTTGCAGCCATCTTCTCAGCAAACTCGGGCACGTTCTTGGTCTCTTCCTTGTAGAAGCGGACATTCTCCAGGAGTGTCACCTGCATATGACCAGAGCCCGGTTGATGGTAAACTACCAGGCAACATCTGCAGCTGGCTGGAGCTGACGAGATAGGCAACCACTTGACAAAGACTGCGCGTAAACACGCTTTCCCTGCGCTCAGGCATTGTGCCTATTAGCCGTTATTCGCCAGTATTTGGCAGGCTGCCACACACTCACATTCGAGACGGCCACACACTCACATTCCGAGACGCACCGATCCATTGCTAGCTGCCTCTACAGCTCCAGAGACATCCTCACCAATGCAGTCCTGGACCACCGCCACATCTGCTCCCAGAAGCTCTGACAGACGGGGGGCAACAGGGGCAAGGCGGAACTTGTCCTCTGGACCATCTTTGGGGCGGCCCTGCATCAAGAATATAGATGGCGTGTGTAAACGTGAGGGACCGACTCTGACCACAGGCCACTCGACTGTTTCGAATGTGATAGCTGTGTGCAAGAATCTGCCACAAAGAATGCGCCCCGGAAGCCACGTGAAGGAGATGCCTATCGATGCATCGCGGATCCCATGGGAGCGCAGTTGGGCCCAATCGCGGATTCTATTAGGGGCGGAAGGATCACCCGAACATTTTGGCATGACAACGTGTGGGACAGATGTCATGGCTCGACATGGAAAGGGTGCGCAACGCACCAGATGAGACGTCAGGAGAACCTTGGCGCCGTTGTCCACGAGGTACTTGAGAGTGGGGACGGCAGCCCTAATGCGGGTGTCATCCGTGATGCTCTGAGAGTCGTCCATGGGAACGTTGAGGTCAGCGCGCACGAGGACGCGCTTGCCCTGCGCGCAACGATTCTATCATGTTCGGAACAGCCGGTCTGTCACGGACAATATGCCATTGCCAGCGACACACATGCTGGAACTTATGCAGCAACTGACGGAAGCTCGATCTTACAGCACAGCGCAGATCATCGGCATTGCATGTGCGTCAGGGTCGAGCTCAAACCCAGGCGCACCTTGAGAACAGCGAGGACACGTGATGGTCAGCTAACAAGTGTCCAGACGATTTTGCGTGTACAGACACGCACAAGTGCCTTTGATCAGGGTAGGCATCAGAATTAGCATGCATCTCACCTCTAGGTCGCCCTTGGACAGGTCACCGACCGACTTCTTGGCCTCACATGCCACCACGCGGATGGAGCATGAAGAGGAGAATCGAGGAACTTGCACACGTGCGAAGGAGGCAAGCTGAACCTTAGCCGAAACTGAAGGACGGATAGTGCGTGGCACAGCGCGCACAGCTGTGCGGCAGGTTGCGCGGGTGGACATAGCGCGTGCGGACATCGTGGCGGTATTGGATCAGCGACAGAAATCCTAGAAACAACACAGAAGTGCACGGATATTCTCAGGCAGCAAAACTTATTCGTTCGTGCGTTCACGTCGGTTGACTCTACGCTGAACCATAGACGTTGAACAGTCCGCGAATCTCCATTGGCACCGTTGTATCGCGACATTTAGTCCAGCGCGATCAGCTGCCGCCGCGGAATTCAAACACATTGAAGTTACGCCTAGGAAAATGCACGTGCATCGATAGCACTGTACATTCTTCAACACAATTTTAAGCGTGCTGCCCTGCCCTATTTCGTGTTCAGTTCCTCTTACCCACCGCGCGCTGGCAACTGTCGATCTGGCATACGTGACAGGAGGAGTGGGGGAGTTCGCTCTCTTAAAAACCGTAGGCCCCCGCTGCAGGGAGAATCCACTCTTTTAAGATTATCTACTACCGTTCGTCCGTAGCAGGCGCAGCGGAAGCGATCCCAGCAAACGAACCACCTCAACAGTTTCTGACATTCGTCAACGGTCTCAGCTGTCTTCGCGCGCAGTCCTCACATAGATCTGTCGAATCCGAGAAACGTACTGGCTAGGTGTTATACGTACTTGCTAAGTGCGGCTCACTATGAAGCATCACCTCTGCATCGCGACGCGACTACGTGTTTCCTGAGCCTCGCACGACTCGCGGTCCAAGTCCTCGGATGCAATTTTATTAGATGAATTTAAAAATCCCTGCCCCCCCCTAATTGGCGTCAAATAGGCCGCTATGAAACCCTCCCCCCCCTTCCGTTGGGGCAATGGCCGTGCATCAGGTCATGATTGTGCAGCAGGAGTAGCACTCTGTCTCGCGCTTGCATACAAACTGACCCTATACTAGTGCATGCGCTCCTGCTTGTATGTCAGCCTGATAGGACTCCCTTGTTCCGTGGGGCCGATTCAGGTGCATCGGATGGCTTGGGTAAGCAGCAGGATACATGTCCGCTACTTGTGAGTTCCCACGATGCAGTTCCTGCATGGTAAGACCGCACAAGTGACAGTGCACCCTCAAATTGCCTTAGTTGGTAGATATTGTGTATTACCTTCTCGATTGCTTGGAGTCGTGTAGTGAGGCTCTGTTCAAGCTTTGCAATTTGATCTTTCGTTTCGCGGAGCTTTCCACCCCACTGCTTCTTCTGCAACTGCGTTAATTCCGTCCCTGATATAGTGTGGAGATAAGGTGCAAGATATTTTGACCCGACAGTTGCGGTAGCTCCAGCCCCATGTCCCAGTTGTTGAGCCAGTTCAATCTCATCGATCACTGCTGCCCTGCAACGCACACCACCAGGACTGATGACTTGCGACACCCGCGCCCATGTGCTCAGAACCGTATCTGCCCCCTATTATGGCGTGTCACACCTTCCTTTCCAAAAGTGCAGTGATTCTGTCTCCCTCACGCGGTCGAATGTGTCTCCTATAGACACAAGACATGCCAATAATGACAATCGGCTTCAACTGGCTCAGTTTGGTATTTGCGTCGAGCACGCACCCATGATGGCAATGAGAAGATTCAGCAGCACAATCATTCCTAGCACTTGATAAAGACAGAACATGGCAATCGCCATCTCACTGTGTGGAGTTGCCTCCATGAAAGTAGAAATATCAAACGAACCCAGAATCATCAGGAAAGTTGAGAGCAGCGTCGATTGAAAATCCGCAAAACCAGAAGGAATATCTTCTGATACCATCGGCCCTCCAACTTCAGGAGTGAAAAGGATGTAGAACGCTCCTGAAAATCCAATGGTCATGATCATTAATACTCCCAGGAAAGGAATCATATCTTTTGTTATTTCT
>JALKAD010001227.1:0-21585 GCA_024500015.1 Ulva compressa | reverse complement strand
ACATGTGCGTTCAGATGTGCCGTCAGCTCCGCCCACCTGTTAGCCGCTGCCTGGCCGGCTCACATGCATGCTGCAAAACAGCCATGACGCCGCGTTCGTGCAGGGTGCCTGCGCGACCGCGCCCGGCCCGGCACTATCGTCGCCGTCGGGCGCTGACCTGCGGCCGCTGCTGCCGGGGCAGTGCCTGCTGCTGACGGACACCAGCGTGCTCACCGTCACCAACAGCAGCCTCTGGATGGACAACCTCTACCTGCGCCTCCAGCGCTCCGCCCGCACAGACACCAAGCTGTCACTGCTGACCACCGAGTCTGAGTCGCCAGCACTGTATCTCTCGGGAATCACGCTGCAGGTGTGCATGCATGTAGACAATGCACATGCACTAAATTGATATGCGTATAAGCAGACGTCTGACATCTTCAAGGCCGCACAGTTGACTCGTACGTGGTAGTATATGTGCGCCTGTCCATGTCGTGCGTGACAGGACGCCCTGTGCGAACCCCTTGGCACATGTTAACCTGCTCAATCTGTTTTGGTGCAGGCTGCTGCTACAGCACACCCAATTGCACTCAGATGAAGGTTGGGGCGTGTGCAGGGGGATGGGGTGTTTGAGTATGCAGGCAGTACTAGTGCGGGATACCTGTCATGCAACGGCCTTGCCTCAAAGTCGCCAGTCTACATGCAGGGTGCGCTCGATCCTGATCTATGACCATTCCAGAGCCTGAGCTGTGGCGTCTGAGCCAAATTATGACTATAAACACGCATCAGTGCTCATCAACATATCCTTTGCTGGACTCCTGATCTGTCTGCAAGCGCAAAGCGTATCTTCATTCAGCAACATCTTTTCAAAGCCGTAGGCCTGGATCCCCCCCCCCCACCCCCCCCCCCCCCCCCCCCCCCGCGCATGGGGCATCGTTGCCTTGATTGTGCTCCTTGCCGCCCCCTCTGGGCCGGCCATACTGCGGTTAACACCAGAATAGAGTATCCATGCCGCGCAGGCTGCACCCTAAGCGATCTTGGCGGCGACTGGATGGCGCTGCGCGCCGACGCCCCCATCAACATTGTCAACACAACCATTGTTGACAATGTGCACATTGCAAGCAGCTCCGCAACGCTTTATCTCTACAGCAGTGGATCAACGGCGTGGCTAAGGGGCGTGACATTGGCACGCAACAATGCCCCGCGGGTCATCTTGTCCGATTCTGGCGGTCTGATTTACAGCGATTCGCAGCTGCAGTACTATTCCGGCCTTGACAGCCAGTATGTGACTTCCCTTAGCACACCTGGTGCTGGCGCCTTCCTCACAACGCAGGATGCATTCTTTTTGAAGGCCACAGCGGTGCGCTGCTGTTGACACCTACATCAGCAGCAGAATTTGCCACCACATCTATGTATAGCACTATCCACCCCACCGCCGAAAGGTTCCTGCATTCAATCTACACTAGCTATATGCACGTGCGGAGAGTAGCCTTGGTGCTTGCGGTTGGCTGTCTGTTTGTTTGCGTGTTGCCTTGCCTGTTGCCTCGGCGCTGCTGGGTCCTAGATCTATCACTGTGTAACACTAGCTATATGCATGTGCAGACAGACTGCTGTGAGGTACCCTTCATGCATCCCCACCAGCATGGTGGTACAGCAGTCCCGGCCATGGGTGCCAATGCCAGGCGCCTAAATAACTTTGATTACACAAACACTTCACCACACTGCGCTCGTGCCCCCACCACACCAGGATCCGCTGTTGCATCTGAAATTGATGTCACCACTTGTATGGCCTTTCATGTACATTGTGAGGACTGTTACAGAAGTATGCTCCACAAGCTTGTACAGGAGTCAGGCAGACCAGCATGGCAATGCATCACAGACATGAACCATGGAATCTATGCACGTTATGCATGTTTGCATGTTCGTCGTCGATATCTGCTTTGTGTGTCACAAGGTTGCTGGTCGCTGCCTGGTCTGTTGCATCGGCGCTGCTGGGTCCTAGATCTATCACTGTGTAACACAAGGGAGCTTGGCGGGCCCCGGTGCCTGCTGCCTGTGTTTGGCGTGTGCGTGGGCTGCGCGATGCTGCGCTCGCTTCCTGCGTTATTCATGTGTGTCTGTGCGTTCGTTCCAGCACTGGTCCAATTTAGAATTTGCTCGTGCGGATGGTGGCCTTGGGGCTTGTGATGGTTTGTCTGTTTGCCTGTTGACTGCTCTGCTGCCTCGGCGCTGCTGAGTCCTACATCTATCACAGTGTAACATGGGAGCTAGCACCTACGTATTCTCAGCCCACTAGTACTGAGGCGTATGCCAACAATGCGAATTGCTTCTTGCTGTCACAACGTGGCTGCATGCATGCAGGGCGTGTCCAGAGAACCAGCATCAGTGCCAGCACAGACCTTGGACATAGACTCTGTTATGAAGGTGGAAACACCGCAGCAGCTGCAGCAGGCAATTCAGAATGGCGCCCGCCACATTGAGGTCACGGCCCACATGGACCTCACCCCTCTCAGCGCTGTCCCCAACCCCGGAGAGATCTTGTTGGGGTTCTTCTCCGATTCCACCCGCTCCATCCGGGTGCGCCTCCCATTGCAGCTGTTGGAACCCGTGATGAGCTGGCCTGGGTGTCAGGGTACTCCGGTGTGATCATGGTCATGTCCACAATGTGGTGCTGGCCCCTACTCTGTGATGTGGTGCCGGCCCCTACTCTGTGATGTGGTGCCGGCCCCAACTCTGTGACACTGTGACACTTTTGCCGTGCTTGGCAAACATCCCATTCCAGTGTCACGCAGTATCAGCTTTTCAAAGTTCCGTTGTACATGATGCTGCCATACAGCCTGACTGTCTGTTTTTCTCCAACAAATGGTTTGTCTGACCGCCATGCTCTACTCTGTGTTGCCACTTATGGGCTGTATCATTGTTACCAGTCTTGCCGAGTGAGACAGCTAGTTTCACCGACTACGTGACGATGGCAATTACCACAGGCAGATTTACGATGACGCGTCATGACGTGACGACAATTCTTGCGACCATTACGACAAAATTTTGCGAATTGCGATGTTATGTATTTCCGAGGCAACTGTGGGGCAGTTGTGCGCAAACGGGAAGAATGACGATCGCCACATACCGCTGCAGAGCGCGCTGACCGCTGCAAAACTTCCCGTCTACGGGAGAAAATGGGCAGTTGTGCACGGCTAAGGTTGCAGTATATGTGTACCAATCCTGTGCGCGCGGATGCTGGGAGCGGTGTGGTATATCGCCCTGAATGTGTGCCGCCTGCGGCGCGACTTTTTTTATGGGTGGTAATTACGTCGTAATCTTACGACGAGCAACTTTACGTGACGATGACGACGTAATTCTGCTTTTTCGTCGTAATCGGTGACACTAGAGACAGCATTCAGAACGACAAATAGACAATGTGGCTGTGCAGAGCATGCACTGTGCGAGCCACGTCATTTCATCAGGAACTGAGTGCGCATGTATTTGACAACCGCTACGTATACTTTGATCATGCAAGTTGGGGATCTTCGCCGACAAGCATCTGCGATACTTGTGTGTGGTATGACTAGCTCACTCGCGCGGCAGCGGTGCAGGGCAACTGTACGGCCGCGCCGCAGCTGCAGCTGGAGGGCCCGCCACTGCTACCGCTGCTGCCGGGGCAGTGTGTCATTGTGGCGGACATGGATCTCTGGCAGGTGCGGTATGGGCGGCTGTGGATGCACAACCTCTACCTGCGGCATGTGGTCACCACACGTGCTGACATCGGCTTGCTTCTGTGGTCGACTGACGAGGGCGGCCACATGTGGCTTACCCAGATGACGGTGCAAGGCGCCGGAACATACGCTGATGGCAGCGGCGTGCGCGGTCTTTATGCCGGTGGCCCAACATACGTTGAAGGCGCGTCAGAAACTGAATGCAGCTGGCGTTGCTGCACCATGCCAGCAGCGTATTGACATTAATATTGCGCCAATATTGCGGCAATGTTGTGGCAGCCTCAGGTGGGAATGTGGGGTGGCCATGTCAACTGCAAGCCTTCAAATCTCACAGCTAATGTTCAGTGTATAGTCTGTTGGCCTTTTCTGCGCCCTTCTAAATCAGTAAAGCACCCGTGCATAAAATCTACATGTGCCCACCCACCTGCCCCTTCGGGGCCCCGGGGGTATCGAACCACGTAGTGATATGTATGTGGCAGACGGCTGATAGATGCTACAGTGACAGTGAGTTGTGCCGAGTTAAGTTGAGGCTGTGCCAGTGGCTGCAGCACAGATGTGGATAAGATATGGATAGGTCGAATGTTCAGGTCAGACGGAGATGCGTGCCACTCGCTGTGGCTGTGTCAGTGTGCCACAAACTCTGTAGACAATGATTCGGTATGCCACGCATGATGTATGCTAGTGGTATGCTAGTGGTAGGCCTGCGGCACTGGTGGTTCAGAGCGCTTCTCAATTCTGCGGCGACGTAAATGCGGCGCTGTGGGAATTGCAACTTCAATTGAGTGCCGGTGCTGATCATGCCTACAAATGCATAGACTGGATTCGTTGGAATTGTTGTGGTTTCTGTCGGGCAGATCGATATGCTAGCTCTGAGAAAATTATGTACCGTTTGCTGCCCGACACCTGCGGGGACTGTTGTGTGTGCTTGTGGCTGAGTCTGGATCAGGTCAGCACCCGGCAGGTGGCAGCGTTTCCCCGGAAAGTGGCTGCATTCCTCCTGCGTGTGATGGTGGCTGCATTCCTCCTGCGTGTGATGGGCGTGCACTCCCCATTGACATGTTGCTTTGATATGTTTTCCGGTATTTTTTGTCTCATGTCAATCACTGGCGCCTATATATATATGGCTGCAGCACAGATGTGGCTAAATTACTAACTGCAATAGTATGTGAGGTTGAACGATACGCTCAAAGGTTCTCTTGCCTCTATGTATGCCCATCATGATTGCAACTTCATGTGCCAGTGCAGAACATGCTTACATTTCCATTGACAGTCTGCCCGGACGTTAGAATTGTTGTTGTTTCTATTGGGCAGTAAATGTGAGTGTTGGAAGGCCAGTGTGCAGCTGCTGGCCCAAGGGCCGGCATGCTCTGCCGCTGTCGGGCTGCTGTGTTGATGTCCGTGTGGCCAGCCTTTGCGGCCGATCGATATGCTAGTTCAGCCCTGATCATAAACATTGCAGGCCATGCCAGACTGCTTGCCACCTTGCGCCCTCCAGCTCGCGACGGGGTGGCATGTCAGGGCTGGCGTGTGAGCGCTCGGGTGGGGCTGTGTGCGGTAGTGCTCTGGCTTCGAAGCGGGCGGCCCGGGGGCGGTTTTTGCCGCCCGGGGCCGCCCGGGACCCCTCGCCGCCCGCGAACGGACCTGAACCGACGCCGGTTCAGTTTCCGCAGGATTCTGTCACCGAAGCTGCAGCGCGCTGCATGCATCGAACGCGGCAATATTGCCCATGATCATGCCCATATGCTTGCTTCAGACAAGCTCCAGAGACCTATTGTATTGTCTGTTGGCAGATTTGCGGACAGCGCCGACACCGGATCCCGCACAATGGTCACCGCGTCGCTTGCAAGCAGGCATGCGGCTCATCCAGGACGTCATATGCATGCTGTCACAATTGCGACAACTCGTGCGTCTAGTGACAGAATACGGCCACGTTGGGCAAGCTTGTACACAGACCAGTGCCGGGATGTGTTGCGCACAAGCCTTTAAACCATCCAAACCGCCCAAAACTGAAGATTCATACCCATACCCAAAATTCATACCCAAAACCTCCATTTGGACAGCCGCCTGGGGCCGCCCGGGGGTGACGTCGCCCGAGCGTGCCGCCGGCGGATTTCGAACCCAGCTTGCTGGTGCCAGCTTCCATGGGATTGATCGGGCATGGCTGGGTTGGGGGTGGCCATGGCTGCATGCTGGCGGACGGTGGTGATTGGTGTGGCTGCTTGGAGAGCGTGGCTTTGGCATGTTTGACGAGCTTGTCGCGGTTGGGGTGTGCAATGGTGTGTGTGTGGATGTGGCGGTGCATTGTGTCCTAGGGATCCTGTCAAAATTTGCTGCACTTGCTGCTGAGCTAGCTGCTTGTTGGAATTCCAATGCTTGATTGCTTGCTTGTTGTTGCCGTCACGGCCGGGCTCCTCGGTTGATCTGTGTGTGACACTCATATATGCATACCTGCCTTCATGAGACCGGCGAGGATTTCTGTGTATGCCTGTGGCTCGGTCTCATGTCAATAGTGGTCTCAAGTCAATAGTTGGTGCCATGCTGTGGGCGCCCATCTGCGCTGGCAGTGGGCTGCATGCTGGCGGACGGTGGTGATTGGTGTGGCTGGTTTGAGCACGTGGCTTTGTTGTGGTTGACGTATTTCCCGCGAATGGGGTGTGCGCTGATGTGCGGTCGTGGCGGTGCATTGTGGCTCAAGGATCCCGTCAGATTTGCTTGCTGCTAGCTGCTGGCTGGTATTCTGATGCTGGCTTGCTTGTTGTTGCGCTGCCGGGCTCTTCTGTTGATCTCTGTGTGACAGTAGTACCTACCTTCATGAGACCAGCAAGGGCCGCTGTGCATTCCTGTGGCTCTGTCTTATGGCAATAGTGGTCTCGTGTCACTGCCAGCCTGCTTGCCGCCTTACGCCCTCGTATGGGGGTTGCATGTCAAGGCTGGCGTACGAGCTCTCGGGTGGACCTATGTGCAGTGGTATAAGAGTGGGGGCGGCCGTGGCTGCATGCAAGCGGACGTCGGCCATGGTGCATGGTGTGGATGGTTGGAGAGCGTGGCTTTGGCGTGGTTCTCGCAGTTGTGGGTTCTCGTTTGAGGCCGAGTGCAGTGGTGCTGGCGTTAGTGTCCGTGGGATCGATCGAGTGTGGCGCGTTGGGGGTGGCCGGGTGTAACACCACTGCCATTAGCGCTGAACAATGGGCTGGCAGATGGTCAGATAGCGTAGATCGCTGTATATGTGACACCGGTACCGTGGCTGCATGCTGGCGGATGGTGGTGAGTGGCGTGGCTGGTTGGAGTGTGTGGCTTTGGCCCCGTGGCGGCTTCCGCATGACGCGCCCTTGCAACACAATTGCAAGCGTGTGAACCTGTGACGTGACACGCATGCTTGACACGCATACAGAGCGTGACTGGCTGCTTTTGGTCAAACGCGAAATGCTCCTTAACGATGCCCACATGCATACAGGCTGTCGCTTCTCGCACCTTGGTGGTTCCATATCTTCTGTGTACATCGACGACGCCCCGCTGCGTGTGGTCAACTCGACATTTACAGACAACTCTGGCGCAGACGATGACTCGGCTGTCATGTATGCATACTATGGTACAGTGTGGCTTGAGGGGTCAGCACTGGCAAACAACTCGGTGACATTGCCACTTGTTGCCGGCTACAACAGCGATGGCTTTGCGAGCGATGTTTCCCGTGAATTCTACTCCACAGACCGGCGGGCTTTACAAGATACGAGTATCCGACCCGGGGATGCAAGTGTGTTCCTCAATGGTGATGAGCGCTGGCTGAAGGACGTCCAGGCTGTGCGCTTCCACCATTCAAGCCTGTGACCAGGACAATTCCGAACGACCTCACGCATGCACATACATCCACCCCTTCAACGTCCTGTCGTCAACGCCCCACCTCCCTCTGACACACTGCAATGCCATGGCGCTGGGTGCTCCGTGCCGCCCCTGCACGTGTGCTGCCCAACACTCCACATTTCATGCAGTGCATGCATGTATATGCAGGCGTTCCCTAACGTCACAGTCACCACCAAGGCCGCGGTGGAGCCCCCATCGACGCAGGTCACGGCTGTGACCACCGCGCAGCAGCTGCAGGCGGCGCTGGCCTCCTCCGCACGCCACATCGAGCTGCGGGGGCACATCGACCTCAGAAATGTTGATGCTGGTGTATACGGGTCTGACAGCTATCTGCTTGGGACCGTCCGCTCCGGCACACACACGCTCCGAGTGCGCTTGCCCCAGCTGCAGTGTACAAATCGCTTGACATAGTGTACATTAGAGCTTTGTCAACCCACTTGCAGCTGCTTTTACTGTCTGAGATGAGAATGCGCCGCTGGTTCTGATTCTCAACATTCACAGGAAACGCTGAGTATACAGCTTCGTAATCTGGTTTGGCACTATTGCCAACCGACTTGCCACCTCGCATCGTGTGCACATGTACAATGAGTCTAGATTTCTGAGATCAGTGATGCGCGCAGTAGACATAGAAAGAGTGGCAGCTATTTGTGTGCAGGGAAACTGCAGCACGGCCGTGGACGCGTCACAATTCCAGCTAGACGGCACGTCACTGCAGCCCCTCGCGGCGAGCCAGTGCCTCATTGTTGCGGACCACCACATGCTGCTGCTGATGCATGGCCGCCTGTGGGTCGACAACCTGTATCTGCGCGTACAGCACACCTCTCGCAGCAATCTTCCAACGCTGTTGTCGGTCAACTCCCTTGGCGGGCAGCTGTGGCTGACAAGGTCGACACTGCAGGGCGACGGCGTGGAGTCACCAGACGGCGCAAATGGGATATGGACCGGTGCCAGCACAAGCATCACCACTGACAGCAAAGTGTTGGCACAAGGCACGTCCCGCTCCCTGTTTGTCTGCTGCAGTCCAGTGAGTGCAGGATTAAGGAATCGCAGATCCCAACCCCTCAGCCACTCTGCCTCATGTGCACGTGCCATTTTGCAGCAGACGATGTTACAGTGTCGAGCGGCATTTTATGTCACAACAATACTATGTCACAAGAATACTATGTCACAACAATACTACCATACACATTGAGAAATACCGGATCGCATCTGCTGGGTAGCATGTGAGTTTAGAATCTAATTGTACATTCGCTTGGTGCACTGGCTCGGAGCCCCTCGATGTAAGAGTACACATTGAGAAATACGCATGCGTCTCAGCTTTGGCTTGTGAATGTCTTTTGCATCTGCCAATTTGGGCATGTATTAAATGTATCTATCTGGCTTTTGCACTGTCCGATGGTGGCCTTCAGAGGTGCCACCTGGGGATTGTGACTTATGGAGCCACTAAATATGTTTGCTAGAGGTGATCACCAGCCCAGTACTGGCTGTCACCACGCTCACGCTTTCACTTGCACTGCTGTGCTCTCTGCGATGGGCGAGCATTCACAAGCATGTGTGCAGGTGTTAAGTTTGTAGAGTTGGGGCCAGGCACATCGCCCGTGTACGTGCAGTCTATCGCAAGCCTTGTGAACTGCACGTTCTCAGACAACACTGTCGCCGGCATCGATAACGGCGTTGTGCGTGCCACTGGCCGGTCCGCTCAAGTCTGGCTGCGATCTTGCCAGCTTTTGAACAACACGGCTACGTTTGAGCTGGTTCAGTCCCTATCTGCCACAATCTACAGCAATGGGCCAGAGAATGTGTATTCGGCCGGAGACTCATCAGAGGTGCAGCCGCCGAGCGGGCCGCAAGACACAGGCGTATTCCTGAGCCTGGATGATGATTTCATCACCGAAGCCGCAAGGGTGCGCTGCCGCCACGACGCCGCCCCGCAGGATACTGCCCATCCCTAGGCCGGCCCCACCACTCATGGCCGCTTACAGCCCGTCCGGCTTGCAAACTCGAACCGCCCCATGGCCGTCCTCCTCCCGTCACAAAACGCCCTTCGCGAAGTCTCATGATGTGTGTGGGTGCTTGCATTCGTGTTGTTTCCCTCGTTGCTGCGCTCCTGCGTCCGTCTCCGTGTAGCACTCTGACATTCTCTAGAAATGTCTGTGGCAGTCCTGTGAACATGCTGCACTACAATAAGGGGGGGTTATGGTTAGGTCTGCCGTGCGCTTTGGTTGTCCTAGATTACATAGATACGTTACAGAGGTATGCTCCACAAGGTGGTAGAACACAGGTACGATTCATGGCAATGCATCAAACACATTCACCATGGCCGAGTGCCGTACACAAACAGAAACACAGCAGCTTCTGTATTGCGCTACAGATTTCTCGAAACATTCTCACACGCTACTTTCCAGTGCAGATTACATTGGAAGGGCTGTGTCCACGATGGACGCATCGGCTCTAGGCTGTGTGCTGTGTGCGCCATCGTGTGTCACTGGTTTGGGGCCGGCCCGAAGCGCACTTATGGCTGACCATACCCCCCCTTTTGTGTAGTGCTGCCCGTGAGTACAGAACAGCAAAGTTGTGAATGCGTGAGATCGCATACACACTTACGAAACTGTCATCATCTGTCGTCATTAACCAGAGGTCTGTTCGGGGCCTGCCTGAACACATTGACAAAACGGGAACCTTGCCATACCTTCTCAGCTCTTGTGTCCACAGCGTTGCCCGTGTACAGGAAGTTGGACAGGAACTGCAGATTGAGCAGGGCGGTTCAGCAGGGGCAGCAGAGGCACCCGCCGGTCCCATCCTGACGGTCGTCGATGTACCTCCTGCCACACCTGAAGCGCCTATCAGCCCTCCTGACCCGACAGGCGATGATCCAGGTGACGATGACTCAAACGACCAAGACCCGACACAGCTAGGAGGCCCCTCCATCATCAACAACGTGACCGGTACCGTTGTCAATGTTTCCCCTGGTCCTTCCGGTCCCGACGACGGGATGCTGGTAAAAATCCTCGTGCCCATTTCCTGCGCCCTGATCACCGCCATCATTGGCTGCCCACTGTGGTACGCTTACCGGCGCAGCCACCGTGTCCCTGGTGATTTGGACAATTCTGGCGAGCCACCCACCAACTCCAGCGCCCCCGCCCCCGCGTTTCTGGGGCAAGTCGTGCATGCGAATGCCTCGGACGTTCCAAAGGCATGCCTCTGAGGTTACCTGAATTCTTCATATGCCACTCGTGAATAGTGACAAAGGTTACCATGGCCAAGTATGAATGGCAGGTACACAATTTTGCCACACGCATGCCTGCCTAATTGTTGTACTTTGTGGAGCATACCCCTTGACCACTCCTGGGCCTTGCCATGTGTGCTAGCGGGGCTCTCCCTTGTATCACACAGTATCACAAAGATATCTTCGAGCATCTCCTGCTGGCTTGCCATTCTGCTCACCCGTCCGCGGTTTGTCGCCGCGTTGCCTGTCTCCGGTTTGATCTAGTGCGCGCCGTGGCGGGTGACGTGGCTGCACGTGCCATTGCCGATCGCCTGTTTCCGTCTACGTCTGTGTGTGACGGTGCTCTGACAGCGCGCACCGTATATCTCTCTCTTTTCTGACAGCGCGCACCGTTCTGTTCCTCCTGCAATCCGCGGCTGCCTTGCCACTGTGTGTCGCCCAGCCCGCTCATGGCCGTGGCACACGCTTTGTTGCCGCTTTCCTGGCCGACACGGCCTCCCGGATCTCTGCCTTGGGCTCATCCTCGCCCATTGATGTGCTACCTGTGTGGCTGCCCCGGGCCCAGCTGCGTTTTTGGTCGTCTGAGTTGCATGCGTTGCTCAAGCCTGTGTGTGCTCCCTCTCCTTCCTCTCAACCCCTGTCTGCTGGGGTCGTCCGTGTTGCCCCTTCTTCCGCCCCTGTCCACAGGGGTGCCATGGCCGATGCCCGTTGGGGTTTGGCGTGATACCTGATTGGGGGGGGGGTTTTTTTTCCGAATATTACACTCTGCATTTTGAAGCCACTAAAACGCGGCGATGAACGCGCCAGCATGATGACCTACAAGACGTGAGTCTGCAGGTGGACAGTGACCACAGTTACCTGCCATCTGTACCGGCAGCGCATGAGGCTGGTCGGCCTCCCTTGCCCCCAGCTGCCTCCGCACCAATGCTACCTGCCAGGCCTTATGGCGCAGCAGCTCACGCACACCCGGCTGTGGCTCCCGCATCGCCATTGATCCAACTAGGACTGACAGCTTCCTCAGACGTGTCATCGGCTGGGGCCCACAGTGACCCCACAACAAGTCTGGCCACAACGGTGTCAGCTACCGCTCTCAACACGGCGGTGCTGGCTGGAGATACAACGGCCGCACAGAAGACTCTACGGCTTGAGAAAGAGCTGAACCGCATGCGGGAGAACCATGAGCTTTTCCTTGGGCGATATGCAGTCCTGTCACACAACGAGAGGCGCAAGGGGGGACAGGGCGTCGTACAGTTCATGCGCTGCACAAGCACCGAGGACGCCGTTGCCGTTAAATTCTTCCTCTCGCGCAGCGCCTATTGTTCAGAGCTTCAACTGTATAGGTTTGATGTATTGCGCACCATGATGCCCGCAATCAAGCAGGACGTCAGCAATGCCGATGAAGCGGAACGCAACAGCCGCAGGTATCCATGGCCTCCATGCATTGTGATTGAGAAGGGGGAGAGCCTTGCAGAGTGGAAGGCCAAAACACAGCCTCCGGCGTTCAGCACTATTGTTGACGTGCGCTCCATCTCTGCATGCCAATTGTATGACATGTCATGACAAATTGAGATTCAAGGCAGAGTGAGTGCATCTTGTCAGAGCATGGCACGGTGTGGTTGCGCAAGTCATGCTTTGTCATCTGGGCTCTTTCAAGTTTAACACTGACACACGTTACAGAGGCTTGTTCCACAAGGTGTTAGAACACAGAGGAAAGAATTCATAATTAACACAGGCATGTGTGTTTGGCCATGTTGAATGAGTTTGATAGATTACCATGCTTGGTTGTCCGTGTGTTCTACCACCTTGTGGAGCATAACTCTGTGACGCATCTCACACAGGCATGTGACCTAATCAAAATCGTCAGCATACATGCATGCGTGCCGCTAGTTCTGGTGTGGCCTTACCGGTGGAGCGGATGTGCAGGCGTTGTGTCTGATTGCGGAGAGGCTGGCGCAGCTGCATGGCAGTAGATGGGTGCACCGCGACCTTAAACCCGACAACATCTTGCGACTGCCTGGCCGGCACTCTTGGACACTCATGGACTTTGGCTGCGCCGCACAAATAGGTGTGTACTCCTTCACACCTCAACGCTGATTCAGCATTGAGACACTTGACAGTGTGGACTATTCAAAACAGCCACAATAAATCTCGAGCTTTGTCCGGGACACTAGTTATGATAAAACGCAGACAGTTCCGTTTTAATCGTACTAGAGATACGTTACAGAGTTATGCTCCACAAGGTGGTAGAACACACAGGTACAATTCATGGCAATGCATCAAACGCATTCGCCATGGCCGAATGCCGTACACAACTAGAAACACAGCAGCTTCCGTATTGCTCTATAGTTCCTTTGAAAGTTTTAATCGTCAGTCAAGAGTGCTCTTTCTAAGACAATGCCAAACCTGCAAGCCAAGCTTTATCTGCAAAGAAGTGCTTTAGGCTTTGCCATGGGGCGCGTGCGTGTCAAACATGACTTGAGCTCAGCATACAGTTCATACCGGGCTTCGGTATGCTGCTTGAGCAGTTTTGAGAATGTGGAGTGGGGTATGTTCTGTCGTGTAAGAGGCAAGCTACGCAAGGTGGGAAAGGAAATAGGCAGGCACACGTATGTACTTGATGTATGTGTGTGATGCAATACCATGCTTGCTTGTCTCTGTGTTCTACCACCTTGTGGTGCATAACTCTGCAACGTTTCTGCCCACTTGTGGAGCACGCATCTATAACACCTATGTGATCTCATGCGTGTAGGAGCAAGTGTGCCTATCACCTTCAGTCTATCATACGCGCCGCCCGAGGTGGCAGTAGCGCTGGAGGAACAGGCGAAGACCATCGAGGCCAACGGAGCTGCGGATATGTGGGCGCTCGGCCTCATGTCGTTTGAGCTCCTGACTGGTGAGACGGTCTTCCCGCAACCCATTTCCGACTTTGAGTCGGTCTGTGCCAAGCTGTGCGGTCGGGAGGCGCTGCCGTGGGAGGAGGGCACGCCTCAGCTTGTGGAGAAGCTAAAACAACTTCGGGGTCTCAAGAGAGCCACCTTGCAGTGCTTGCATCGGGATCCCTCGCAAAGGCCAACTGCCGAACAGGTGCTGGCGCAGTGGCGAACGCTGTTTGACTCCCGCACCTCCGCAGGCCATCTAGCGTAGTAGACAAGCGGCACTTGAGTTTGCGACGTAGCTCACATCATAGAACTGATGTTTGCTCTACCATCGTTTGGGGCTGCAATGTTTAAGTTTGCGTACGGCAATTGGCCATGGCGAATGTGTTTGATGCATTGCCATGAATTGTACCTGTGTGTTCTACCACCTTGTGGAACATAACTCTGTAACGTATCTCTCTGTGCGACGTCGTCACACATTGGCGCCAGCCTGACATGCACTGATCACTGTGCAGTGTATCTTCTACCTCATTGATAGTGCACTGTGCAGTGAATTCATTGAAACATGTATGCGTTTGTGCATAAATCGTTCGGCACACCTGTGGCCAAATCCACTCGTACGTGGCTCCAGCTAATCCGCGCTAAGTGCACTGTGTTGACACGTTGTGATGATTGAGTGACTCTAGGTCAATAAGAATGATCATGCCGTGTTTTGGTGGACATGCACTTAGATTGTGTGCATGGGTCGTGCATGCATTGCGTGGGGTTGTGCATGCATGAGCATTGTGTCTAGAGGCATCAGGCCAGTGCAGTTAATAGTTGCTCTCTGGATCTCATGGTGATGCACTTGTGGTGTGGCAGGTACTCTTGCTGCGACTCTGCACGCACCATGTTGATGCACGTGTGCACAGCAGCATGGTCGCTTTTGCTGCGACATGTTGTGTGGATCAGAGCGTAGGTGCCATGGGAGTATAATTTGAATGCCGGTATAGCGGGGCAGATGTTCATGTGAGGAATATTCAACATAGAGCAATATGCTGTGGAGGTTTGCTGGTGGAGGGTATATAAGCGCTGTGCAAGGTCATTGTAGACATCGTGACTCAATCAGATGTCTACATGCAACCTGCACAGGTGTAGTGTGAACTGGTCAAGCCAATAGATTGACGTACACACTCTGATACACCTGATCTCATCACACACGTGGACTTCTGCTACCAGCATAACGTGTGTGTAGTGAGCCGTGCTGTGAGCAGCACTGGAGGATAGTGTGAGAGAACGTTTCAAAGAAACTGTAGCGCAATACGGAAGCTGCTGTGTTTCTGGTTGTGTACGGCATTCGGCCATGGTGAATGTGTTTGATGCATTGCCATGAATCGTACCTGTGTGTTCTGCCACCTTTTGGAGCATAACTCTATAACGTATCTCACCAGCATAACGTGACTTCATGGTCTCAGTAGTTAGCTACCCACGTTTAAACACGTACGTGCTCAGGTCTCATGTTCCCTCGTTGGTGGCTTGGGGTGCACGACGCCAAGTTTGCTCACATTCCAACCATGCACGTTGTAACTTGGCCCGACTGACACAAGCTTGACCTTGATCTATCATAGTGCAACACAAGCTTGGTAGCTAAGTATGAACGGGCTCGCTCCCTGTAAGCACGCTACACTACTGGAAGTGTGCACGCTATGTTTCTGCTTGTTCGATGTTCTCTAGATCGGGGTTGTGATCTTTCATGACTGTTCCTCTAAGGCCTCGTCGACTATATAGTCCGACTAGCGTGCGACCCCATGCAACATGCACCCCGTGGCATGTTTCCCACACGCGCCAGGTCCTCGACCCGGTGGCCACCTCCGCCACATTCGGCATTCTATAAATGTTATCCTCATACTATGAAGATTACGGGCTGCAGGCTGCTCCGGCACGGGTGCAGTACTGTGGCTTGGGCGCAGCGCACCGCTGGCCCCTCTAGCCACTACTGCACAGTGCACGACATGACATCACTCCCCCTCGGGAGGATGCTTGCCCTCAAGCATCTGCACCAATTCCTCTTCTGAGACTATGCCATCCTTAGGCACTGGTTTGCCCACACAATCCCAGTAGGATTCTACTGCGGGACGATGGTGTTGCATGAAAGCCTCATGCTCCCACGTTTCTCCACCATCCAGCCATTGCACGAGGTACTGCCGGTTCCGGCCAGAGCCACGTACATCTGAGATGTAATCTACAACCCAGTCAGCCTCTTCAGCATCTATCTGCGACAGAGCTGGAGGGACACGTGTCACACCAGCCACGTATCTTTTCAGAGACGAGACATGGAACACGTTGTGCATGCGGTGAAGCGGGGGCGGCAGATCCACTTTGTAGCTGAGGTTCGTTGGTCCAATCACTTCTGTGACGACGAAAGGACCCAGGAAGCGCGGAGCAAGCTTCAGCTTCAGCCCCTTAGCCAACCTGAAGTGTTTCATGTGGATCAGCACCTGATCACCAACATTATACACCTCTGCAGGTCGCCTTTTCCTGTCTGCAAAATGTTTCTGTCGTTGTTGAGCTGCGAGTAGGCACTTCTTGGCCGATTCCAGCTGTTCTCCCCACTTTCCGACGAACGGGTTGACCCTGGGATTCATCCCACGCAGATAAGCTATTATAGGCGTATCAGGGGTCTGTCCATAGTTCAGCATGAATGGTGACACCTTGGTGCTGGCGTTCACTGAGCTGTTCATCGCAAACTCAGCCACTGCAAGTTTGTCATCCCAATCGGTCTGTGCTGGACCAACGAAATGCCGCAATGTGTCCTCCAAGACCCCATTGGCATTCTCTGTTTGCCCATCACTCTGTGGGTGCTTCGCTGTGGACATGCTGAGCTTGATCCCGAATCGATAGCTCCAGTCTCTAAAGAACTTGGATCGAAAGCGCGGATCTCTATCAGAGACAATCTCTGTCGGCACCCCATGCAGTCGAAACACGTTTTGTTCGAACAGGCGGGCCATGCCCTCGGAGGTCACGTTCCTAGTACACGCTGCGATGTGCACCATTTTGCTCAGCCTGTCAACAAAGACGACAACGGTGTTCAATCCTTTCGCAGTCTGAGGAAGGTCTGTAATCAAGTCCATTGACACTGATTCCCACCTTCGATCAGGGATGCGGAGCGGATGCAACTCCCCTTGGCCACACTTCCGTGGTGCTTTCACCCGGAGGCACGATTCGCATTGGGCGACATAGTTCTCGACATCTTTGTCAATGCCCTGCCAATGGAATACTTCTTTGGCTTTTGTCTTTGTTCTAAGAACACCGTAATGTCCTGCCATGGGATGGTCGTGAACTGCGCTGATGCACTGGTCTCTCAGGTCACCGGCCTTTGGCACATACAATCGCTCGTTCTTTGTCCACAGCAGTCCAGCATCATCTTGGTACAACCCAAGTTCAGCTAGACGCTCGGTAGACAGGCGTCTCATGTCTCCGTAGCCGTCCTTTAGACGTTGCACAAAGCCGTTCACCATGAACTTTCCGATTCGCATGTTGTCAACCGTATTTTCAGGCACCTCTGACTCATTCTGCTTCTGAGAATTGTCACTGGCCGTTGCGGAGTCTGCAATCGGAGCACATGCCAGGCCTCCACCCCCCCTCTGAGAAGCGGCAGTCCTCTGGCGCTTGGGCACAGCACATAATACAGCAGAGCGACGTTGACGCTTACGACATGTGCGTTGTCGTTGTGGTGATCGACGCGAGGGCGGCACAGCAATTGTGCACAGCATCGTACCAAACAACTGTGGTGCGCGCGATACTGGGTCAGCCCTGTTGATCTTGCCAGGCTTATACTTCCACACATAGTCATACGAGCCTGACTCATATAGCCAGCGCGCACGACGTTTCAGCGTATGCGTATTCTTCGCAGTGTCGAGGTATGTGTTGGGCTGGTGGTCAGTGATAATGGTGAAAGAGTCTTTCTCCAAATACACTCGCCATTCCCGCAGCGCATAGATCACCGCCATCATTTCCATGTCACTAGCAGAGTACCCTGCTTCAGGGCCTTTAAGCTTTCTAGACATGAATGCAACCGGATGTCCTGCTTGCATCAGGATTGCACCGACGGCCTGTGCAGTCTCACACGCATCACATTCAGCCTCGAAAGGCTTTGCAAAGTCAGGCAACACGAGGACCGGGGCCTGCACAAGCGCACCTTTGAGCTCGTCAAAGGCTCGCGAGGCAGCGTCCGTCCAGCGTGCTCTGAACTTCTGCTCCACCATGGCAGCTGACTTCGCGTCCAGCTTACCCCACTGTAGCATACGTCCTTTCTTGTCGGCTTTCGTTTCACCCACCAACAGGTCAGTCAATGGCTGAGCTATTTTGGCGTATCCACGAATGTACCGGCGGAAGTAGTTAGCTAGCCCAAGAAAGCTACGCAGTTCATACGTACTTCTCGGCTGTGGCCATTTCACGATCGTGTCGATTTTACTTGGGTCAGGTCGCATACCCTCTGCAGATACAATGTGCCCCAAGAACTTCAGTTCGGGCTTAAAGAATGCACATTTCTTTCGTTTCGCCTGCAGATTTTCGCTTTGCAACAGCTTTAGCACCACTTCGAGGTGTTCCAAATGCTCATCCACTGTCTTCGAAAAGACCAGGATATCATCCAGGTATACGCACACGAACTTGTTCAAGTGCGGACCGAAGATCCTGTTCATAGCAGTTTGGAAAACCGCTGGAGCATTTGTCAGACCAAATGGCAAAACTCGCCACTCGAATTTGCCTATGTGAGTGTTAAACGCAGTCTTAGGCCAATCTTGTTTGTGCAAACCTAGCTGATGGTACCCGGACGTCAAGTCCAGCGATGAAAAATACTTCGCGCCTCCCAGATTCTCCATGAGCTCGTCAATTCTGGGCAGGGGATACGTATTCTTCACTGTCACTTTGTTCAGCTCGCGATAGTCGATGCACATTCGCATCGAACCATCCGCCTTCGGAACAAACAGCACGGGTGCACCAAACGGCGAACTGGAGGGCACAATCCGTCCAGCCTCCAACAGCTCTGTCACCTGTCGCTCTGCTTCTTCCCTTTCGGATCGGGACAGACGAAAAGGTGGCCTGTTAGGCGGGATGATTCCCTCGTTGGTACGAATGCATTCAGGCGTGTGTTCCCGAACTTTGCTGAGCGTGGGCGGTTCAAATACAGATTCATACTTTTCTAGTAGTTCATCAACACGCTCAGCCTTGCTGTCATCGACAGCAGTGTCATGGACATCCTCTTTTGGTTCAGTGACCACTGCGACGAATGGGACATAGCCTTTGTCTGGTCGCTTCAGCAATCGCGCTGCCTGGATTGCAGTCAATACTGCAGCAGGCTTTGCATTGCGAGGTAGGCTATCATCAGCAGACGCGCTCGCTTGTGGAGCCAGCGTCACGCCGGACCGCAAATACAAGCACGGTGGTGACACTGCCTTGGGGCGCGTCCCCAGTCAAGCACTGCACCTTCCGCACGTCCCCATTGGTCACCCAGTATGGCATCAAACCGAGAAGACATGTCAATGACTTCAAAAGACACCACCTTGTTATATGACGTGGATCCCACGCCAGCAATGGCTGTCTTCACTCGCACGGTGCCGTGTGTGGACGCTAGAGCCCCATTTCCGAGCTCTATGTCATGCTTGGCAGGAGTTACAGCAATGCCATGGCGTTTGACAAAAGCAGCCGATATGAAATTGCGCCGGGCACCCGAATCGATCAGCACTGTTGCACGCTCACCAGAGACTCGTGCATGGAACACAAACGTTGTACGCTCATCAGCGTCATTGTCTTGTGTACCCAGTTGCTGCATCGGCTGGGGAAGTTCGCTAGCTTTGTACTCTCGTGGTGGCATGTCAGACATTGGCGCGTCGTGCACGACGACCAGTTCACCTTGCTGTTCAGGGCACTGCAGAGTGCAACATTCTCGGAAACCCATCTGCTGTGCCCGCGGCACTGCAGATCTAGGGACTGCAAAGTATGCTGACGTTTCTGCTGGGTTCCTGCGTTTTGCGTGATCATAATCACCAAACACGGCAGCGCAATCCATGCATTCCTTCACCATCAGCAAGTTACAGCCTCCCACTACGGGATTATCCAGAAAGCCATCTACATCAGTCCCAAAATCATGCAAGTGATTGTCTACACCCCAAGATTGTACTAAGGCCAGCAGCGACTCGGAGCCCCACCCTCATTTGGGCTGCTCCGTTCCGGACGCTGTCCCTTTTGCTTGTTCTGCCTTTGCCAAGTTTGCCTTGAACAGTCCTTCCTTAAACTCGGTACATTTAGCTTTATGACTCGCAAACTGTTTGCGGTCAAGCTGCGTGCCGCAGTTGAAGCATAAGCCCAGGGCCTTTGCGCGCTCAAGGCCACGCGGGTCCCTCTTGGGCTTGGACCTCGCAAGATCCTTCTTTGCCCGCTTTGCTTCCCTTGCCTGTTCATGGCCTTCCTGGCCTGTGCGCTTGTTGCCACGCCTGCTGTTCTGCTGTGGCACTTCGCCAGCAGCACGATCAGCGGCGTCGGCCAACCTGCCAGCGCTCTGCACCGTCGAAACTATTTGCAAGGCGTGATTGACATGTTCTGTGAATGGCACATTCGCGTTCCATGAGAAATGCAGGTTAAATTCATTTGCTGCCACTGCAAACAGCCCTGGGCAAGCAGATGCAATTTTCCGCTGCATTTGTGTCCAAATGTATCTAGCGCCGACGGCGTTTTGATCACCATACTGGACATACAGTGCGAATGTCTTGATGTCGTCAATCAGCCGATCCCGATGGAATTGCATTTCCAAGGCAGAGCTCATGAACAGCACCGTGTGCTCAGGAACAAGAGCTGCTAGCTTGGCAAACGCCTCATCCAGAGACCATGCGTGTACGTTTTCATGTGTATACAGTGCTGTAAATGCAGCTCGAGCACCTCCCGTCAGTGCTGAGACCAAGGCTGCAACCTTGTCCGTCTCGGCAAAGTCGTAAGTGGCTAACCGCAGCTTGCAATCTTGCAGCCACTGCAACAAGGGCAGGAAAAATGAACTATCTATGTGTTGCGCATTTGGATTCTTGTGCCCAGTGAATTCTTTGAGACGCATATCAGCAATGCGCACGGTGGAAGAACCACGCCGTGGCCCATTGGCCTGCGCTTCTTGCACTTGTGCCAGTTGGGCACTCACCTCCGACAATCGCTTCACGCAGTCGGTCAGCGGGGCCAGGCTTTGCTGCAGCCCGTCCCGGAGTGCTTCCCCGAATGCCTGAGACACTGACTCTACGAGCTCAGCTGTCTTCTCAGCTTCCCGAATACCGCTTTGCGCACCATTGCGCGCCGAAGCAGTCGCATGCGAAGGATCGCCGCCCGCGCCGGAGCCAGACCCGTGCCTCACAGCCTCAGCATGGGGCTCATGCCCGCCACGCTGGCTGTCAGCTGTCTGCTCTGGCGACGCGACAGGCGTATCCCCGTTGTGCCAGCTGAGGGAAAGCGAATCATCAGTATATAACTGAGGCAACGGCTCATGATCGGGGTCCACGAACCCACCAAGGTCCAAACTACCTGGGTTGTCGTAACACGACGGCACTTCCGAGGTTCGGACCGATACATGAGGCGCTCCTTCATGGAGGTCGTTTCTGGCGAATGGAAACATCACAGACAGAGGAGCTGGGATAGCACCTTGTAACTGAATGTCCTCGCCCTATAGGTCAGTTGATTTTCAATCGCCGATACCAATGTAAGCACGCTACACTACTGGAAGTGTGCACGCTATGTTTCTGCTTGTTCGATGTTCTCTAGATCGGGGTTGTGATCTTTCATGACTGTTCCTCTAAGGCCTCGTCGACTATATAGTCCGACTAGCGTGCGACCCCATGCAACATGCACCCCGTGGCATGTTTCCCACACGCGCCAGGTCCTCGACCCGGTGGCCACCTCCGCCACATTCGGCATTCTATAA
>JALKAD010001224.1:0-21642 GCA_024500015.1 Ulva compressa | reverse complement strand
ACCTGCATACGAGCCTATTCTGCGACAGAGATGAGCCAATAGCACCGGATGCTGCCGCTCACATGCAGGTGCCGGTAGAGTGGCTGCCGGCAGATGTGCCTGCCCTACGGCAGAGTGGGTGTCAGCAGAGAGGCTGCCAGTGTAGCGCTGGCGGAGTGGCTGCCAGCGGAGTGCATGCCGGCGGAGAGGGTGTCGGCGGAGGGGCTGCCGGCGGTGTGGCTGCCGGCGGAGTGGGTTCCGGCGGAGTGCATGCCGGCGGAGGGACTGCCAGCGGATTAGATACCGGCGGAGTGGGCGCCGGCCGGTGGAGGGGCTGCCGGCGGAGTGGGTGACGGTGCGGCTGGCAGCGGAGTTTTGGCCGGCGGAGTGGCTGCCGGCGGATTCTCGGCCGGCGGAGTGGGTGCCGGTGGAGGGGCTGCCGGCGGTGAGGCTGCCGGCGGAGTGGGTGCCGGCGGTGTGGCTGCGGGCGGAGAGACTGCCAGCGGAGTGGCTGCCAGCGGAATAGCTACCGGCAGGGTGGCTGCCGGCGGAGTGGGTGCCGGCGGTGTGGCTACCGGCGGTGTGGCTGCCGGCGGTGTGGCTGCCGGCGGAGTGGGTGTCGGCGGTGTGGCTGCCGGCGGGGTGGGTGCCGGTGGAGTGGCTGCCGGCGGTGTGGCTGCCGGCGGTGTGGGTGCCGGCGGTGTGGCTGCCGGCGGAGTGGGTGTCGGCGGTGTGGCTGCCGGCGGGGTGGGTGCCGTGGAGGGGCTGCCGGCGGTGAGGCTGCCGGCGGAGTGGGTGCCGGCGGTGTGGCTGCGGGCGGAGTGTGTGCCGGCGGAGTGGGTGGCCGGCGGAGTGGGTGGCGGAGTGGGTGCCGGCGGAGTGCATGCCGGCGGAGTGCATGCCGGTGGAGGGGCTGCCGGCGGAGTGGCTACCGGCGGAGTGGGCGCCGGCCGGTGGAGGGGCTGCCGGCGGAGTGGGTGACGATGCGGCTGGCAGCGAAGTTTTTGCCGGCGGAGTGGCTACCGGCGGAGTGGGCGCGGCCGGTGGAGGGGCTGCTGGCAGAGTGGCTGGTGGCGGAGCGGCTGGCAGCGGAGTTTTTGCCGGCGGAGTGGGTGCCCGCGAAGAGGGTGCCCGCGGAGTGGGCGCCGGGAGACGCTGGTGTACGCGCATGCACATGCATGCTGACCCCCCATGTGGCGCGAAGACAACCCGCCCCAGCGACAAGCCACAACCATACACCCCGGCAACGCACCCACCATCACTGCTGTTGGTGCAGACATCTGGAACCCCAGCGGCAAGCCACAACAAATCAGCCGAGCTCATGTAACGCGCACGCGGAATGATCAGTATCCCTAGGATTCCGCCGCAGAAACGGAGGTGCCATGCATGCACTGCCAATAAGCGCGCGGGTGCAAAGATTACATTTACACGGATTGCGCTGCGCATGCATGGATCCCATGCATGCGCAACTTGCAGGTCACGCCTTTGAAATTGCCAGTGCATGGTGCGGCACCCACTGGCAGAGGGCGAAGCCCACCTCCCGTAGGATTGAGCTAGGTACCAACAAAGACAGGCTCGTCAACTTGAGGACAGCGCACCCGCAAAACTTGGTGCTTTTCAAGTGGCCTTTCTCACCGAAAAATGTGCAGAAGTCACATGCTCTGAGACCAGTCCACTGAATGTTCTTGAAGATCTTGTTGCGCATCGGAGAGTCCGCCATCAGGCCGACAAGAAGAGCCATGACATCGATCTTCTTCACCCCCACAACTTGGTCGTCCTTGTCGAACTCCCAGGTTATGACATCGCGTAAGCCAGGACCTTGTTCCGACCCTGCATGATCATGATTCAATCTGCCGTCTTGTTGAGAGTTTGTGCATGCCGTTAAAAGAGCAGCATAGGGGTCATCGACAGCGCCACGCACCAGCAATGCCAGGTGGTGCAGCGAGATGCTCAGTCGGGGCAAGTGGTGGCATCATCTGAGAGAACTCCGCACGCACAATGTCCATCACCGAGTCGAATGTTGTGCCTTCACATGGCCCGTCGAAAATGGCGACCACGAAGATGTTGCCAGCCTTGGTGGTGTATGATGTAGGCATGTTTCGCACCCTGCATCAACAAGTATTTGGAATCAATCGCATCCGGACAGACTTGACTGCAGCCACTGGCGGCCATTTCGCACAGCGCATGAGACATTGAGCACAGAAACACACCGGAACCCCAGCAAGGTGATGCTGTAGACCCTTCTCTTCCAGGGTTGAAATGCGTCCATGCCCAAGGTCAACATGACCATAGCAGTCTCACGCTGTGCGGCAGCTGCTAGTGCCGGAGGTGGGCTCGCACCTATGCCAGTGGAAAAGAACTTGATCAGCGCAGCGTTCTTATCTGCATCGGCCATAGTATCATACCCTGCAACAAAGCATCTTGCTAAATGCTGAGATGACTCAAACTTGTAAAGGGATCCCGGGTATGCCACTTCACTTGGGAGCGCAGCGGTTGCGGCCCGGTACTCTCGGCACCACTGGACTGAGAGAAAAGCAGAGCGGAGTGCATTGGCGACGCCCCAGTATCTGAATCTGCGCAGCGCCTCGATTGCTCCGTTGTTCAAGTGCCTGCATGCTGCTGTATCTTTGCCCCAGCATACCAAATCAGAGTGACAGTCATCATGGATGCACATGTATGTGCACATGTTGCACGCGGCCACGCATGTACATCCATGCATCCTGAAGCAAGAATATACACTAGTGCACTGGTGCATACTGACAGCTAATATGATGTCAGAAAGCAACGGAGCTGTGGAAGCTGACCTGAATCGGGGAGACTGGCGTCCAGCTGGGCTTTTACATCCGGGTCGTGGACAGCAGTCGGATGGCTTTCCCGGATACTCGGTGTAAATATAATCGCAGTCCCGGTTGGAACAAAGGTGCCGGACAAACATCGTGCTTTTGTCGACTTGGTTGGTCATGGCAGCCCTCAATCGCTTGCGGAACCTGTACAATGTCGTAGGCATTGTGTGGGACTGTGGCAAAGCAGCACAGAAGATGGTTAGATATGCTTGCAGCTCAGCATTAGACGTGCGATACTTCCTCTTCGCTTCTTCAAATAGACTGATGACCTGCACTGTGGCCAATCCCGTCAGAATGAAGTGGGACCACACCCAAGTGGGACCAAAACCATAAAGAGCAGGACAATACTCACCTGATCATTTGATAGACTGCAGGTTTCAGAGCCTGTTGTTGTCCACAGAGGCATTGCTGGCTGCCCGCCTGCATCTTGCCCCTCAGGCTCATCATCTGCCTCTGGGCCTTCGCCTTCATCTTGTACATCTGAACCATTATTGTTCTGTGACTTCTTAATGATCGCACGTTCAAGGGCAGGCTGAAGTTCAGGCGACACACCATCACGACCACTGCTCGCACGGACATCAGAGGGAAGCACGTCAAGACGTTTCGCACACTACGACAATTATTAAATTGCATGATCGGGTTGCGGGGCTGAGAGCTGTCAATATCACGCTTGTGGGAATGCTCGCAACAGGCCGACCCAGAATTGCACGGACAGCCACTGTGGGCATCACAAGAGCCACAACTCAACAGCGACGGCGCCTGATCATCGATGTGGAACGTAACAGGTGTCGATCACAGCACGGCGGTATCTCATGCGAAGGCAAGCACCGGTGGTGTCCACCACTAGTGGATGTGTATGCGAGATCCTCGCATGCAACAGCGCACGGTTCCCGACGGGAGCACGCAAGACATGCCGAGGGAATGTTACCGGTGAGTGACTCGCCTCCTCGATAACGCAGAGCATCCTCTAGCTCTCCAGTGGGGGGTGCATAGGATGGAAGCAGCGGCTCGCTGCTGTCACTTGCGAAGTAGTCGTGCGGTACATCATGGCAGTGACGGTCATCCTCCACATCGATGTCACCGTCGTCGCAGCTTGCGCCACCGAGCAGGGCAGGCGCACCCGACTGGTCGATGCACTCGAATGTGAGGCGGTCGATGGCTGTCTGAACGTCGTTCTGCAAGGTCGTGGAGTCCTGATGCGTCGAATCATTGGCTGTGACACTTGTCTCTGCCTCGACAGAGCTTGGGCTCGAGCCGCCGCCCATGTGCTTAAGCTTGCTGTCATCGGCACTGCTGTCATCGATGTTGTTGCCCCATGCACACAGCAAAAACGGCGGCAGGCCATACTGGTGGGCGGCCTCGACAACCGCGGCGTCAAATTCTTCGACATACTCTGCCGTGACCTCGACGGAAGCGGCGCTGAGGGCTACGTCACGAGTAGTATCTGCCACAGTGCCGTCGTGGCATGTGCTGGGACCTGCTGACAGCATACGCGTACACTCCAGGCTAACAGCGTCAGCGGTCTCATTTGCAAGCTGGTCGGATCTAGAGGCCGTGGCAGCTGCGGCGCCAGCAACGCCATCGCCTATAGCTAGCCAGCTGATTGGATCAGGTAACACGTCGAGATCCATGGCCATTGCAGCATCTGGACCACTGTCGGTGGCCTGTGCTGCGGCGTCAGCGCCTATCGTGGCAGCACCGGAGGCATCATGTGACGTCGACGGGATGGCCATGTGCACATGACTTCCCGGCGCTCCTGCACTCTGCGTGACGGGCTCGCCATCCATCGTACGTGTGTTGTGCACGTCCGAGACATGCTCAATCGTAGCCTGGACAGTATTCGGCAGCTGTAAAGTTGGTGGTCTGGATCGGTCTCGTAGACTCCGACAGGCCTGTCCTTCTGGCTCTACATCTGCAGCTGCATTCAGCAGAGCGTTCAGTCAGCCTGGCACGTCATGACGGAGAATGTTCGGGATATTCAAGGTACAATTATGCGTACTGACGCTATATCGCGTCACACGGCCACAAACAGTCACGGCGCGCGCCGATGTGACACATAAAAGCCGGGCTGTCCAATCACGTGCAGTGCACACTATAGCTACAGCGCACCTCTCATCGACTCTTCGCGCATGCCCTGCCATTCCGCATGCCAGGCTCTCCTCTCTTCCTCGGACAACCTTGATGTGACGCCGTACTTCTTCTCGTGCGTAGAGCGGTGCGTGCGCACATTGCGCTTGGTCAACCCACGTTTGCAGGGCACACAGAAGTGTACATGGTCCTTGCGTATGGAGTCTCCGCTCTCTGAGACTAGCCTGGCGATAGTAGGATCATCCAATCTGAATATGCCCCAAGCCTCGTTCTGTTCTTCAGCTACTCTGGCATTGCCATGGGTGGCAGCACCGTGGTGGCCACTTGCACTTGCCTGTCGCATTGGCTGATGTCCACAAGCGGCTGACTGCTAGCTTCAATATTGGGAATTCTCCGCATTACGAGGTCAGCTGCAATCGAGGCTCGCGCTCTGAAGCTTGGTGCGTCTGACGTGCTGCCAACACTCACGTTTTCAGAATATAGCGCGGACTCCGTCCGAGGTATGACGCCTCTCATTCCCAGACTGGATTCCCAAATGTCCCACTGCGCGGACAGATCTAGAGACGCTGCGCAGCAGTCATTCAATGGGGTCACGTCCGATTCGGCGGCTGTGGGTGCGCCCATGCCCACGGTGGCATCGACCGTGTCCGCTGCAGCTACAGGCCACAATCACAATGCCGACCTCCTGCGATGTACGACGCTCCCCGGTAGCCACGACCTTCATCCAGAGGTATCCATTCCAGCTATGGTGGTATACGCGTACCCGGCAGCTGCTGTAGCATGCTGTGGCGTCCACACTGTGGAACAGTAGGGAGTAACGTTTCACCGTGGTACTTTGCGCCAGCACCGTGTCGTCAAGGCGCACACAGTGGGCGCCACTACAGCCATGTGATATAGAGTGATGCAATCCACCATGCAGCACATACAATATTGAGCCTGTCGCAGAACTTGTACACAAACCACAATCCATCGTGAAGTGAGTTGCCAGCCATCATGTCCTTTGTACCTGCTACAATGCCGGCATACTTCAAAATGCCACATGATGGGGTCCCATGTCCATACACTGTGGGGGTGACCTACTCACACAGGCCACGATGTCGCCTGACACACACCACAGTGGATGCTCCATACCAACACGCTGGTGGTCTGGTTATTGAGACCACCATGTTCACTCCTGCTCCAACATCATGTGTCCACCATGTACGAAGTAGTGTGCCACAGTGGCGCACCGGTGAACACCATGGGCGAACAGTCGAACCTGATCCATCGTGTTTCTCATCAATTCGCACTGTGGGGCTGGGACAGATATCAGTACCATTGTGAAACCCGTCTCCGTCGCACGGTGGCGTCCAATGCCACCGCTCTGGGGTCAGCACGGTAGCAACGTCCACTGTGGGCGGCAGTACCGGCCCACTCTACAGCCACCTGCCACACCATGGCAGCACAACCGCCCACGACATGAGAGGATTGCCCAAGGCCATCATGCTGGACACTGGTGCGCACCGTGTGGGTGTCAGATGTGCCATAATGGCAGCCGCTGCCATGACTGTCCCACTATGGAACCGCCTGCCGGCGTGATGGCCCTGGTCGAAACACTGTGGTGAAGCTCGCTCCGCCGTGGAGACAGTTAATGCACTGTGAGGTCACCTGCGGACAAACCCCCCTTTTTCACTAGTGTTTAATATGCCGTGCATGCCTGTTTGAAACTGCCCCAGTTTAACGAATAGGTGCTCTCCCCCCAAGTGCAGCGTTTCGCTGTACCTGCATCGCAAACGGCGATGAGAGACAGCGGCAATGTCAATTCACCACCACCTGACAGGCGGGTAGATGCTGAAGAGCATGCTTCACAGCTCTTTATGGGCCATCTAAGACGCATTGCCTGTGTTCATGGGCCACTTGGTAGCCAGCTGAGGCGCAGGTGGATGCATCCGTTTGAAACGCGCACATGCGAGTCACAGGCCATATTTCTTTGCCATGCGAGTTCGCTACATGCGCACGTCTTCAACGTCAGCTGCAGGAGCGCACGTGCACGCACTAATGGCGGGCACTAATTATAATGGCGGGGACAACATCAAGAAGTTCCGCGACATGGTATAACACCGCCGGGCGAAAGGGGTCAGCTTCAAAGTTGTCCAGTCAATCCGAACCCCGGACATACGATATCACTTGAGCAACTCAGATTGGGGCAGCAGCTCCGAGCTCCCACTGTCAACAGTGGGCGAATACCGAGTCCACAGAGCGCAGTGGACCCCGGGCGGGCCGGCCAGACTACCCGGGTCTGCAGCAACACGTTGGTCTGGGAGTGTGCGCTGCCAGTCGGGGGTGGACCCAGAAACCAGGCCGTCCAGGAGCCGAGCGCACCCTCATACCCGTTGCAAGGGTGTGTAGCAATTCGAGTCGACGTCGCAAACAGTCTCCAATCCTGACCAAGCGCAACGGGGCGGAATGCGCACCGTGACGCGAGCACCACTGCACCTGACCGACGGCAAGTGCAAAGGCGGCCGGGGCAGCCAGCGCATATGCATCAGCCACGACTTTACTTGACTGGCAGCAGCCGGTAACACCAGGCTGTCGCCGACAGCAGTGGCAACGGCTGGCTCGCTGCTGCGATGAAGTACATATGTATACCAGCCAGTGTTACCCACTTGACAGTCCGTTGTATCCGTTCTGCTGCGGCAGCCACATCTGCGAGTTCCAGGACACTGCAGCTCCCTACCAGCTTGAACAGAATTCATTGCTGCCACCCAGGGGAAACTGCTGCGTCCAGGCGCGGATAACGTGCAGTCGAGGGTGCGGGCCTTGCAGTGCTGCTCACTGACCACGGGTTGTATCTTGCGAGAGACTAGTACGCGCTTGGGGACGCCATTCGATGACTGCATGGAGAAAAGCATGAACCGCTGGCACACGAGTACCGCAGCGAGCCAGGAAACGTTGCTGTTAACAGCATTATCCATCATGGCAAAATGCATGTCATGCATGAGGGAGTGAAGGCCAATGCTGGCTGATCAGGAGTGGGTGCATGTGATATACTGTGTTACGCAGTGATAGATTTAGGACCCAGCAGCGCCGAGGCAACAGAGCAGTCATCCGGCAAACAGGCAACCCGTCACAAGACGTAAGGCCACGCTCCGCACGAGCTAATGCTAGGACAGACCAGCGCCGGCACGAAAGCAAATACACACACACAAACAACGCAAGAAGCGAGCGCAGCATCGCGCAGTACCTCACACTCCACGCACACGTCAAACACGGCCAGCATGCACCGGGCCCACCGGCGGGTGCCGATCCGCCCCCAGCAGTCCAGACGGGTGCGCAACCACGCGCCTCAGCCACCGCCGCATGTGTTGTACTGTGATAGATCAGGGCCCCAGCAGCGCCGGTGGAAGAGAGCATAGAGCAAAACCGACAACCACGACACACGAGCAGAACGGTCAGCCTAAACGATAACGTTGGCATGAATTGCACTCACAAGGAACACAACCAGCAGCGGAAACACACAGCACGGGGGCCCAGCGCTACAGGATTGAATGCATGGGCAGTCGGTGATCAGGTGGTCTATGTGACACCAACATACGATTCGATATTGCTCACCTGACTGCTGCACCACAGATTAGCTATTACCGTCAAATACATGCATGAACGGGTAGTCGTGCGGGCGGGACCCCCACGCGTAGTACGCCGCCATCAGCAGCAGAGTTGGAATACGGTGCTTCGTACTTGCAGCCTCTGTACTACTAGTAGCTACCCCGTACTTGCAGGCTCCTTGCTAGTTCACATCACATCTCGTTCACATCACATCTCGTCCAGAATTTATTTCACCGGCCCGTGCGTCAAAAATTCACAAGGCTGTATCCCTGTCCGCAACCGCACACGAGAGAGTAGTGGCCAGGCTCTCGGACGAGCGGCCGGTACAGCGCTCTACGGAGATCAACGCAAGAGCCCAGCAGCGAGGGCAACAGCAATTGCAAGCCTGCTACTCGCGTGCACGAACACCGTGGACCCAATTGCGACGGCGCTCTTGCCACCTGGAAGGCTGCTGCCTCCGGCGGCACCGTCCATCAGCAGGTCGAGGCCGCTTGAGTGCTGCTGCATTGTTGGAGCGGCCGGCGCCGTGTCAGCCCCGGCGGACGGTCGCCGCAGCCCCGGCGACGCGTCAAAGTCAAACTGCAGGCCTGGCCACGACGCTGCCTGTGACTGCGGCACGACGTCAGGCACAGTGTGCAGCACGTCAGGCAAAGTGTTCGGCAAGCCTGTGCAGCAAGCCTGTTCAGAGGGGGGGGGGAGGATGGGGGAATGTAAAGGAACTGGGCCCAGTGGCTGCAGCCCCGGGCCATGGCTGCTGTACAAGAGGTGCATATAGTGCCTGTGCCCAGGCCGTTGTATTTCACATGGTGTCGATCATGCCTGTCACAGAGTCAGGACAGGACACTTGCACAGCTGGTACAGGCTGGCGTAGTAACTTTGTCATTCATCTGCACATCTGGCGCCTCTCTGAGAAGCTGCCAAGAAGTCACCACCAGGTTTGCAGGCAGCTGCAGGGGCGTGTAAAAAATGTCAGATAGATGGCATGCAATTGCAATGGTAAACCTCGTCGTCGTCAGAAACTCGAGTGATCAACGTAGAATGTAGCCAGACCGTCACAGATTATCAACGTTTGATGGCCATGTTTTGCTGACAATGCAACGTGCGCTGTCCTATAGACGTCTGGCTGGCAATTGGCCGAAATTCGCAACAAGGTAGGCAAGCCCGGGTTGTGTACAGCTTCGAACAAGGTTCGTTGCGGACGGAGTTTTCTCTCGCGACGCGACGAGGACATAGGCTTGTCACGTCGCAACGCGGCGCTGCAACGTTGACACATGACTACCACTGCGAAGGCCGGCTGAAAACGCGAGGCGTATACTCTCAATGAGGTAGAAGAGGCGTGGCCACGCGTGGGCCCAGCGGCCATGCATGCCCATGGCCATATGCATGGGCGCCTGCGAGAACATGGCCATGGGTCGCACCGGCGCTAGTCGAATACACAGCAATCGAATCTTGTGTGCCCCTAGGCCTGGAGCGGCAGATGGATTGGTAGAAGTCGAGTGTTGATCTGATATCAACGGTTCCCGGCCAGTGTGATTCTGCCGCATGTGAAAGCAAGCGGCTGTGCGGCAGGCGATGTATTTATTTTAGTTAGAGCCGTAGCCGCACGGTAGTTTTGCAATGACATCACAATGAGGTCGACATGAGGTCTTGACACAGCAACGTGGTGGGCCCATGCACACCAGCATGGGTGTGGGCGAAGGCATGGTGGACCTGCTCGGAAGCGCAGGTAGCCTGTGGCAGTTCTGTAACCAGCAGCATCCAGTGTATCTTCTACCTCATTGATAGTACACGGAAGCGCAATGATCATGCCGTGTATGTATGTACCACGGAGAGCAACGCAAGAGCCCGGCGGCGAGGGCAACGGCAAGAAAACAAGTTACCAAACCTCTGCAAGTAGACAGCAACGAGCACCACCGCGACACCCCAGCCAAATGTACTATATTAAAGTACAGTACAGTTAATATACTTCAATTTACAGGCACGCACTCCGACCATCCGCACCACGCGTACGCGCCACCGTCCGCCATCACGCCTGGCCGCCACCACTCTCTCACCCCACCCGCAAATTCGTACTCTCCCCTGCACCGGCACCACTGCAAGCAGCTTCTCCCGAGAACGCTTACGCCCACGCCCCCACACGCACCCTCCATGCGAGCCCGGGGGCGCACCCCCCCCCCCCCCCCCCCCCCCCCCCCCCCCCCCCAGCGCGAAACGAACCAGCCCCGCTGCGGGGGCCGTGCAGATCCAGCAGAGAGAGGACACGCAGGGCGCTCGTGACACCACACCTCCAACCCCCCAGCAGTCCGGGGCCACCCGCGGGAAAGCAGGGGCGGGCAAGCACACACAGACGCGGGGCAGGCTGCTGCAGCAGGAACCGGCGCCCCCAGCTGCAGCTCGGCGCAGAGGCCAGCGGCCGCATATAGACCGTCTGACGGGACAGCTGCAGTGTGCCCGGGCAGGGCCGTCTGCCCTGAATTCCGGCTGCGTAGCGGAGCGGGAGCGAGGATCTGACGCGTGACACCGCGGCAGAGGGTGGTGGAGAGGTCGCACATGGCATTCTGCAAGAACACTCGCCTGGACACTGCCCCGGAGGCTGCTGTACAGTCCGACAGACACTGAAGCAATCTCATTATAATATATATATCGTGCTGCGTCCGCACGGTGGCGCCCGGGCCCACATCCTGACACCGCCATGTGCCAGTGGAGCCCGGCCTGTTGCACTGGTCAGGATGCTGTTTGCGATACTGGACATATTCCTATATCCGGATATATCCCGTAAAACGTGGCCAGACGTGCACTCGCGTCCAGAATCACACCTGGTAAAAGCCATGTTTACACACATGCATGCCACAACAAGTGTCGTGCTGGCAGTGTAGCAGTGTAGCAGCAAAGTCCCAGGTAGGAGCCAGCAGAAAGAACCAACATGCACAGTTTTTAATACATGAACGAACCCACTGAACCCACACAATTGCGCACCAATCGCACTTTTCCCTCGACGCTGCTGAGTCCGTGATCTGTCACCGTGTAATTATAACAAAATCGCACTCAAGCTGCAGCGCGCATTATGCGCCGCACACCACATCAACGATTCGTCGGACAGCCAAACCCAGGGCACTCACTCATGATGAGTATCCCATCCTCACATTGCAGTGCGAGGTAGTCATGGTCGAAGAGCACATACTGGTGTTACACGGAGATCGGCGCAGGCCTCCTCAGAGCCCAATAGCGAGGACTTCAACAAACCAGCAGGCGGGCAACCGAGCGAGCAAGCGGCCGGCAGCAAGCAGCAACGCTAGCACGCAAACATTCAGCATCGCACTGATTCATTAACACACAGCTACGCCCGCGCCAATGCCATGCACTCAACCTAGCCTCACCAGTGGTGGTGCACCATTGACCCACTGTGGCACCATCACATATACATAGCCAGGGCTACATGCAGGGCAACACATACACTGAGCCAGTCCACACGTGGCCCCGCCCATGGCCACGCACACTGTTGTGTTTGCATTCGTGCCGGCGCTTGTTCGTTCAGGCATTTGCTCGTGCAGAGAGTGGCCTTGGTGCTTGAGGTGGTCTGTCTGTCTGTTTGCGCGTTGCCTGGTCTATTGCCTCGGCGCTGCTGGGTCCTAGATCTATCACTGTGTAACACACATGTATGGATGCCAGATCTCTAGAGAGCTTGCTTCCCACAACAGCATGCCCGCGCTGTCCCGTCGGACGTACTGTAGGCGGCCGCTGGCCGCCGTGATGGACCGGGGGCCGCGGTTGCAGCGGCGCAGGCCGGCCGCACGTCTTCAAGTTGTCGTGCTGGCCCGCCCCCTGTCTTCCGGAGGGTGACCGTGGGCTGCCGCGGGAAGAGCGATGCGGCGCCGCCAGTGCCCTTTGCGCCCCGCCCTCAGGCCCCTGCCGGGCGGCCGGAGGGGGAGGGCTGGTACGCCCTGCGCTGCTGGGGGTGTGCGCCCCCGGGCTCTCATGGGCGGGGGGCTCGTGGTGGAGTGCTCGAGTGGGGCTGGCTGTAGTGGGGGTGCTGCTGTGGGGGGGTCGGTGGTAGCCGGGTTTGCTGGGGTGGGCGGTAGTATACGTACGTACGCAGTGTGGCTGGTGGTTGCTGTGTGCGGCTGTGGCGTGGGTGCCGCGATGGTGGGGTGCGGGAGTGCGCGTGTGTGTGTATGCGTGGGTGTGGTTGTGTAGGCTGTGTCGGTTAGTTGTGGCTGTTCACCTGAGACAGTTACTGCTGTCTGCTCTCGGGGTGTTTTGGCCGTCTGCTTTCCTGCTGTTGCCCTCGCCGCCGGGCTCTTGCGTTTATCTCTGTGTAACACTTTGGTGCTGTGCGCTCTGGAAATTGGGCTTGCTGATCCGAATGTTTGAGGGCCGGCCAGTAGCAGCGCAGAGGCAGGCGACCGCACACAAGGCTGACATACCGTCATAATTACAAAGGTTTACCGAAACATGTCTGCGGAGCAGGTTAAGGGAATTTTTTTAGAGCCGCCGATTGACCTGTACCGGGACGAACCACACGAATTTATCTGAGACCTCGCCGCGGACGCACGAAGAATCCGGACGGGACGGCGCTAAAACAATGATTGTGTGTGTCGCCGAATTCAGATGTATTGGGGCCGCCCGCGCGCAATTTGTTCACGTGCGCCGGCCCGGAACGGCGAAAACATGTGCCACGAAGCTTCTCGAAGCTGACCACAATCGCAACCCCATATTCAGCGAAGAGTCCCGAAAATCCAACACATATTCCGGTCGCGGCCTGAACAAAGCTGTGAAATCCGCGACACCCGCCGCCACAAGTGCTCCAGACAGCTGACAATCGTCACGGTAGAATCACACGTGGGTATCATCGGACCGGACGAGGTCGCCAGGTACCACCAGTTGCGCCGACACGGCCACCACTAGCAATAATGAGTTGTGAACCATTGGTAAACCCTCAATGAACACTGCATGAATGCGCATCTTTGAGGGAATGAACGGAATAAGTACAGCTGTATGTCAAATGAACGCGACTTTGGATGAAATGGGTGCATTCAACAGACATTCAACAATGCTCATTGCGGAGCAGTGAATGCGATGTATGTGGTGTCAGCACCAAAGTCGAATGTGGGCTACGTATCACAAACATCCAAACTGCTGGAAAACTGTTAGTTACCTTTGGATGAACACAGAGTGTGACTGTATCTTTTTCTGCTAGTTGTGAATGCGATCAACATTCATCACTGCTTTCAGAGCCACATCCCTTCACAGAACATACACCAAACGTTACCGTATACACTTTTGTCTTGGGAAGTGTCCAGAGGCACCTGCATCGCTGTGCATGCGCGCGTGTCCACGCTTGCGTTATTACACCGGTGTGACAACTGTTAGTATATAGCCATTGCAGCCGGCAGGTACCTATCATTGCACACTGTGATGTGTTTATAAAGTACTTCTCCCTGTTGCCAGCCAGACGTGACCATCACACCGGCAAACCGAATGTCCTTGGCCGATGCAACCATGTCTTACTCCAGATGCGAATACATAGCTGTACAGTGTACTCAGTGCATTTGCATCCTCTTTATCTGGTAAATGCTTTGGCCTGTTTGTTTTGTTGAGACAGGGCAGCGATGTCACTGAAACTGCGCGCAACTCTTGCAACTCGCGGCTCTGTCACGGAATCCGCTCAGCTTGCAGCCTTGCCGCAAGGCCGCTCATCCAGTCTGGCTCGCTGATGAAAAGGTCGAGGCAAAGGGTATGTCTGTGTGTTGATGTGGACTCAGGCTCTTCGAGTCGTAGCTGCACGTTCGAGTGTCGAGCGCGCTGGTGTCAAGCGCGCTGGTGACACAAAAGACATATGTATTGTTCGATGCAGACCGCATGTGGAATGCAGCAACAGATATATACGTTTGCAGGCTAAGTGCTTTGCGATCGCTATGCGTATGCAATCGTCACGCTTCGTTGTTCATCCTGCAACTTGACCGGACATCGCAGACGTGGGTCAACGCAGGTGTTGCCAATCACATCACCGTCATATAGTAAATACAAGTACCTGTCGTCTCAAGTGTATAGCATCTGCATCGATGTGTGCCATAATACAGTTGATCCGTGCGTGCTCTGTGCGCTGTCGCAGCCACCGTAAACATTGCTGCAGGTCCACGCTTTACTTCGACATCTGAAATGTTAGTTAGTGCAACTTCATGAGATTGGTGGATGTGTTCTTGATTGAGCGTGTCCGCACCAACCTTGACGAGAGAGCTGCAATGCGCTGTAGCTGCTCGAATACACTGTGTGACATCTTGCAAGCGCAGCCCTCACCAGCATTATCACCGCCAGTCAGTCAAAATGCCTCACAGTGAGGCTGGAATGCGGCAAACGTGTATGTTGATGATGGCTGGTGGTGTGATGTCGCAACTGCACTGTCACATCCACTATGAACGTACAAGCATGCTCCCTTGGATACAGAAGTACCCTTGTATCAATGGTGAATGCCAGCTGTAGTGGGAGTGTATTTACTTATACCCATAGGTCGTTTATTGAAAACAGGCATGATGCTAGCTGTACACGGCTGAATGTTTGTCAGATGCTGGGAGTGACAGCAAAGTGGATGTGATGAAACCTTCAGTGAATGTTTCTACCGCACCGCCACATCCACTGTGAGCTCCATCCGCATTCACATCAAGTGGAAAAAATTCACATCTATTCCACCTACACACTGCATACATGGATATGTTCAAGGTGTTACGACCATCCACATTGACTGAACGTCCATCCAAGGTTCAATGACATGAATTTACTTCCACAGGAGATTCACTCAGAGTTCAGCAATGACTGCACCCACACGTAAATACCTTTTGTGGATCATCAGTGAATGTGACCATGTACAGACCGATTCAAATAATGAACCACAGTGAACATGGTGAATGTACAGTGGATGCTGTCGCATGACGTTCCGTGTATGTACGATGAATTTCGTGTGATTCCCACAGAATGTGGCAATGTACTTGCGATGAATGTCGCTACAGCAAACATTCATTAATGCTGCCTCCAACATTCACAACTGTTTCTGCTAGTGCACAGTGGACGCTGCACGCGAGGTAATTGTTTTGGTGCTGTGTCGCCGAAGGCGGCGCTCCGGACACCGGACAAACGCATTTTTTGCGCCGAATGAGGCATGATCCGGACGGGGACGTCGGCGATCCTTTGTAATTATGACGGTAATCGGTCGTTCATGCGTGTGCAAGTTGGCGGCTGCTGATCATGGCATCGTGGCTGCCGGTCACGCAACTCCCTTTTCCCGAGGCCCGACCTTACGCATTGTACAATGTGGCAAATCCCGACAGCATGACCCTGCAGCTGCAGGCGTCGGACGCCAGAAAATCGTAACTTTGCAGCAAGCTGCATAACTTGAAGTCGCAGCGAACTCCTGATACTCGGGGACGAAGAACTTGGCTGCGACTACGAATGGGCTCGCGCGTGCAATCAGTAGCAATCGCAGACCTAGATGCATGTCCACACGTGCAGCCGTCTATAGCTAGTCAGGTGGGCCATTAATATTCATACACCAGCTTTCCGCTCCATTGTGGCAGGCCTTACATCGCTATTGCCAACCCATACACACATTACTGTCTGTATACAAGTTCAACGTCTGTACAGGTGGCCGCGTACAAAGTTTGGGCACCCAATTGGCCCTTGCAACCCGGCATTTCATCACGTTTACTGCAGGCTATGGATCCCAAGATCTGACTGACGATTGGCCGATATCTGCAGCTGAGGCCCACACAGGTGCGTTGTTTCGGTTGTTGTGTTTTCTGATTTCTTCCCTTGGTGCTGCTGAGGCCTTGATCGATATCTGTCACAGTGTACCACACAGGGTAACACACAGGTGCGGATGCGTCGGAAGTACCCTTGGCCATCAAGGTCATGATCACATATATTTTAGCACCATTTTTAACGCTAGTAGTACTGCTTTGTCTCATGCCAATGCTGTCCTGGTACCGGTGTTGGCCATTGCAACTGTGTGCCTGACTGAGATGTCAGCGCTGCAGCCGCATGCCAGCTTCCTCACGTCTGTTACACTGGAATAGATCAAGGACTCAGCAGCGCCGAGTCAACAGAGCAATCAACAGGCAAACAGACAAACCAGCACAAGCCCCAAGGCCACTATCCGCACGAGCAAACGCTAAAATGGATCATGGCCGAAACGAAAGCACAGACACACACAAACAACGTAGGAAGCTTCCTCACGTGTGTGCATCTGTGCATCTCAGATCTTGACTATACTAGTAGTTATAGCAGATAGCAGTTTCTGAGTCGTGAACTTGACCAGCTGTTGGGTCGTGTCCGCAGGGGTGTTGTGGCCGATGCCAGCGTCGGGGACAGATCGCGCATGGCATTGAGCATGTTGGCATTGTGTGGGGGTGATGTGGTGCTGCAAATGCTTCGGTTGTGTGCTGCCGATACATGAGATGGCAGTGCGCATGCAGATTGTGGCCTGAGTTGGTCGTGAATGCCCATGTCTACGCCGTACGATTGCTGTGACGATCCTCCATGCTCTCACATCAAGGTTGCTGCGGCGATCTCCATAAAAAAAGTTCCCGCATGCATAGCAATGCTGACTTCAATCCTTATGCTTGACTGCATGCACATTCATCTCACGAAGGCAATACTCGAGTGGGCCCGTACATGCAGGATACACTCCTGATGCAACAGCACAGCACGCCCAGCATGCGCGCACCACCTGGCAGCGGTAGCCCACTACAATGCAGTCCCAGGTTGTCCCACGCCAGTCCGCTTTGGCTTGCCACTGTGCTGCACCTAGGCCTCGCGGCATGCGCATGCGTCCAGGCGCTGCCTGCGGGGGAGACGGCCGCCCTGCACCCACCACCTCTGGACACGCGGTCTAGCGCGGTTCGCTCACCGTGCTCTTCAGATGTCCATGATGTAGGTGACCGCTGGGAGGCATCTTCAGTGTTCCGGGGCGCTCTGACCGCAGACATTCTACGGGCTGTGGACGTTCCACCTGCATGGCCGGCACCGCAGCGGGGGGTGCGGGATGCCACTGAAGCATGTGATGATGAGTACGCTCTGGTGGAGCCCTACGATCTAGAAGATGCAAAGATCATGGGGCCGGTGGATGATGAGGATCAGGCTGCATTTGCGACAGAGTACGCTGACCAGGTGAACGAGGGGGGCCGGACCAGTGATGAACTGCTGAAAGGTCGTGACGGGGTTATGGCGGGAGGGGAACCGGGGGACAGTATGCGCAGCTTGCTGATGAAAGGCAAGAAGCGGAAACGTTCCAGCGCCAAGTACAAAGAGTGCGGTGGGTGCACTCTCTTGAAATGTAAGAGAGGGAGCAGCCGAGGGAGTCGATCTGGTCATTGCTCAGGCAAATGCAGAAAGAATGGTCGACTGTTCAACTGTACAGGTACATGTGATTCCAAGACATGCGAGCGTTACTCAGTGGGGACGTTGTACCCTGGACCCGGCCTGCTGGCCGCTGACTCCCTGAAGCCGTTGGCGTCAGTGCTTGTGACTGCAAACTTCAAAGTTGAAAATTTTTCAGTACAATGTCTGTGCAAACATCACAGGCCGTTCCACATCACAGGCCGTTCCACATCTCAGACGATGCACAACAGCCCCGGCGGTGACCTGCCACATGCTTCCATGACAACCACGAATTCTGTCACAGATACCTCCTGACCCCACCTGCTGGCTGCAGACGCCACTTTTCAGGCAAAAGGCAGCTTCTGTTCCGAGTCAGGGGAACACACACAGCTGTATGAACTCGCACGCGCCATCGGTGCGCCCTTCTCACACTCACCGCCTGACAGCTGTCTCCTGGATTAGGCCTCTGCTGCCATTCAATGTCCTCCTGTCCCCTTGCCTGAGTTTCCACCGAAATGCATGGACAGACGTATGGGACAGCATTGCTTTGTGGTGTGCAGCTGAGATAGTAACTGCGTATGTCTGCGACTCCACGATGGTTGACAGCGCACAGGCCAATGTGACAGCCATGGAGGTGGCCGAGGCGACCGCCGTGACCATTTTCAACACCGCCTCCCAGTGCTATACCGGTGCACCCTCAGACTCCTCGCCTCGTACCCTGCCTCCAATGCGCCGTGCGCTCAGTCTCACATGCAGGCGCAAATTTGAAGGTTCCCTTGTCTTCTGGCCGTCGACTTCAGCATCCACACTGCTGCACATGGCCGTGGCTCTGCTCGTTCTTCAGCCTGGTCCAGCACGTCCGATTCCAGCTGGCATGAAATGCATGTTTGCCACCGCTTCCCCAGGCACACCGCATGATTTGCGAATGCCGAGACAGACTCCATCACAGTGCGTTGGTGCAAGGCAAACGTCATATGGGGAGAAATAGGTTTGAGTTGGTTGCAAGAAGCCCCACAGCGCGTTTGATCTCACGTGCAAATGCAGACGGGGGCTCAAACTTCCTTGCGAGCGGCCTCACCCCCCTGCAATCCGAGGCGACGGCACTCGCGTCACTCGTCATGCCATTCGTCAAGGCAGAGGCGTGCGCCACCTGCCAGGTTGCTGCAGAGCTCTTTGTGGAGGCTTACGGCGAGATATTCATTCAGGCGACCGCCCGGGTTGAGGCGAACCTGCAGCTGGAGAGCGACTCCACCTTTGACGTGCTCGCTGCCGAAAACTTTGGCGAGTTTGTGTCGCAGTTGGTCAGCGCAACCGCCGCAGCCTATGCCTCAGTGCGGACCACTCCCGATCATGCTAGCCAAAGCACGCACACGGTATTCTGATCCTTGGCTTACGCCTCGGCATTGTGTATGTGTGGAGTGCAGTGCCCATTGATTGGGGCCGACGTGTGAATGGCCACGTGCTCCTGAAAGCTTGCCGGCTGCGTGCAACACACTTCTGCGGCCGATCTTGTCCACCGCCTCATAGCTGAACTCATGGCGCAGCATCATCCTCAACGTTTTTGCACAAGGACTGCAAAGAGCTTGCATGCAATGTGAAACCTCCAACCGATAGAGCAGTATCGTCTGACCAGGTCAGGCCATGTGGGCGCGCCCCGTCTAACCAGCCGGTCATAACCCAGGTACGTGCCTATCTGCAGGTAACAGCCCGCAGCAGTCCAAGTTCTGCCCGTTCACCAGGCCTGGATCCAGGTCTCAAAGGCCGTGCCGTGTGCAGGTCCTTGCAAGCGTACAAGCCGGTGTCGCGCAGGGCTGCAATGCAACAGCGCTCTTCGAGGCGGGCAACCTCGGCCGCGATGGGGCCGAGTGCCTCGTTGACCTCCCCGCCGTGAACAACACCGACGGCATGAACGCGTACGCTGAAATCTTTGCTGACCTCGAAGTTGCAGGCTGCAACGGCGGCAACGCTGAAGCCAGCATCAACGCCAGTGTATTGGTTACGTCCACCCCCCGCCCCCCCCCCCCTCCCGCCACCCCCATTCTCACTCCCACCTGAATACCTGTAAATGTTTGCGTCGAGCCGACATATATGCTCATGTCAGTCTGTTACGTGCAGGCGATCGCTACTGCCCAGGCTGATGCGCTTGCGCGGATTGCCGCCACCTGCAGCATCACCGGAGCCGCGTTTGTGTGCGCACACTCGGAGGCCGACGTCAAGGCAACCGCCACGGTGTGGCCCCTAAGGTTACCCTTATGCCTCACCGGTGTCGACATGATAAATGTGTACACATACAAAAAATTTTGCGATCCACACAGCGATGTTGCCTGTACAGCACTGACGTGGCCAATGTCATGCGTCTGACATGGTCTCTGCTCAGCTTGGTTCCCTCAAACTGATTAGGGCACCTGAGTACTACACCACACGCACCTGCAATCAACATTTCACAGCCAGTTTCCGCCACGGTTGAAACCATTGCAGCCAGAGACTGGCCGTGTCTCTGTGGCAAACCACACATCCCCCAACCTCCACCACGTGTGTGACAGCGGCCGAGTGTGACAGCAGCCGTGTGTTACGCAGTGATAGATCTAGGACCCAGCAGCGCCGAGGCAACAGACCAGGTAACACGCAAACAGACAGACAGCCCACCGCAAGCACCAAGGCTACTCTCCGCACGATCAAATGCCAGAAAGAATTCGTTCAAACTTGCGGCGGCATGAAAGCAAACACACACATGTGCATGCACACACAAACACACATACAGCAGCCGTGTGTGACAGCGGCCGTGTGTGACAGTGGCCGCGTGTGACAGCGGGCATGTGCTTTTGCAGGCTACGGCAGAAGCCTTTGCATTCCTTTACGCCGCAGCCAACACCGTCTGCCCGGAGGAGTTCTGTGATGTGGACGTTGCCATCCTCACCGAGGCAGCGGGAACGGTGCTGGCAAACGCATCTGTGGCTGCACTCCTCGATCAATGCAGCAGTGTGCCCCTCTCCCTCTCTCAGAGCGCATGCCTACAAAGTTCCTGCCTTCGCCCCCTGCCTTTTAAGTTGTCCCCCAGCTTCCTGCCCACTTGCTTTCTTTGATACATTTCACTAACTGTCGAGGTCTGGGGAGGCATATGCCGCCTGATGTGTTGGGTGCTTGCATGAAACAGCTCTGCTGCGTGTGCTGCGAGTCAACAGAATACGTCCCGTATGCATGTGTGCATCATGCGGTCACGCTCGCTCACAGGTCAAAACGGGCGCGTGTGGATGCTGTGCTAGCGTTCCCTCCATAGAAGTGAGTATAAGTGTAAATGTATGTGCCTGTGATACACACCAAGAGCCGCGCGTGCTGTGTGCTGCTGTCACCACAGTGCGTTGCCTCACATGCTGTGTGCTGCCGCAGCTCAGGACAACGTCTTTGATGTTGATGTTTTCCAGAGAGTCATCCACGAGAACACCCTGACTGCCTTCGCAGCCATCCTTACAAATGTGCGCAACCCGAAACCCACTCCCGCCCCTCCCATGCTTTTTCTTCCGGCATGCCACTTGAGATGCAGGGGCTATTGCGGCGGCATGTACACCCATGCCCATGCTGCGTTCCGAATCACACTAAGGTAGCGCTGTATGAAACACGCTCGCCATGCTCAATCCCCCAATGTCGCTGCAATGAACTGCATGAGCTGAAATAGCTCGTTGACGCTGTGCCACGCTTTGCGACACTGTGCTGTGCTGCGCTGTGCTACGCTGCACAGCGCTGAGATGGTGTGACATGGGCGAGTATGGCAGACCACATC
>JALKAD010000123.1:0-10605 GCA_024500015.1 Ulva compressa | reverse complement strand
AGAGATCGTGCGTGACCTTATCTATTCCCATGTTACAGTATTGTGCTTCGGTATGCGCTCATCCTGTGTTCTGCAGTCTGCGACGGTGCCATCAATGCTCGTGCATCGAGTGCACACGCACCTAGCTTCGTCGCAGATCTCCTGTTTCAGCGCCATCCAAGCACGCCAATGGTATCATACATAAATAAAACTATTATGTACATCGTCGTAGACTTTCTTATGCCTGCGATCGTCATCTATACGCGATGAAGGTCATGCCTCTTGGTGAGCATGATGCTAGTACCAGCACCACTGACAGTACTATCACACGATTGCCCGTCCATGATAACATCCTACATATGGTTATATCACTATGCATTGCTTTTAGCGCGTTCTAAGCCACCTCCTTGATGTCCATGCCCTTGGTGTGCAAGGGCAGCTTGTGCTCAAGGTACCAGCAACAGCAAGAAACAATGCACAGTAGCCTCACCCGCGGCGCCACATATGACACTATAATGTATGTGAGTAACATTTTTGCGTCTTTTACCCGTTTCCATGCTTCCATGCGCTGCAATGGAGGGAGGCTGCCAACAACCACAACACCTTCACACGCACACACACACCGCACCACAGACCGCACACGCTCAGAAACAACGCAGGTCTACTTAAGTATCATATACCTATGTCCTCAACGTTACAGCGCATCAAAATACATAATCCCCAAAGAGTCCCCAAGCTGAAGTAGGTTCCCCACCTTGCCTTCCCCACCCTGGGTGGGATACTTTGTCGTGGACACTGTGCCGGTCGCATTTGCCACACAGGCCTGCCTCGCCCACAAGGCCATGTCAGAGTGGGATTCCCCTCTTGATCCTCACCCTGCTCACAGTTTCTATGTGTCATGTAAGCTTGGTCATGGAAATCTGGCATCTCAACCCTGTTCCCTGTCTTGCCAGTATGCAGGTATATGTCAGACTTCTTCAACTCCGTTGTCGATAGGATGTTGATAGGGCTGGCAGGCACCCAATAGACATTTGTCCGTTCTATGTCTACTGGCATGACAGTGCATTTCACATTGACATACTCTCCCAGTGTCGCTCTGATTGTACCCACACCATACATATCCAGTCTGCCCTGGTCAAGGGGCTGGCACTGCTTCACATCCGCTGGTTTGATCTCACAGAATGTGTGATGTCGTAGTCAAAGCAGATGTTTATCTCTGAGCCGCTGTCAACTAGGAACGTGTATGGCATGTTGGGAGATGCCCCTTCACCACAGTCAACCCGCAGCTTCTTCAGGTCAACCACAGCAACCTGAGGGCCACCGCGGCCTCTGCCACGGCCCCGCCCTGCAGCTGCTTGCTTCTGCAGGTACTGCTTCACCTCTGTGGACAGCAAAGGGCAATCCTTGGCCAGGTGGCCAGGCTTATCACAGTTGAAGCACTTGCGTTTCTCTGCTCTTGCTGCCCCAGCTCCCACTGCTGCGACCTGTGGGGATGAACCTTGGCGACCGCCGTGGCGTCCACGTCGATACCCTCGGCCCCCATGGCGCTGCTGTCCACCGCGATCATCCTGTGGGAATCGCGATGGAGTAGGCTTGCTGTTGTTCTGAGCATGTGTCAATAGCGTAAACACTATCTGTTGTACTAGCAGTTGCTGCAACATGGGCTGCAGCAGGCTGTACTCCTTGTCTACTGCCAGCAGCCGTGCTCTAGATCTGTATAACTGATCCGACACAGTCTCACCTAGCCCCCTCATCTGGTTCACTATGCCCACCACCTCATTCACATGCTTCTCCAGCGGCTTACCTGCCTGCTGAGCACTGCTAAGCTGGTGATACAGCTTCTGTATCTCTACTTCCACTGATGGCCTATACTTAGCATGCAACAATGACCAAACCTCATGGACAAAGCTACAGTCTGCCACGAAGTCTCTATCCTCCTTTGGCAATGTGGTGAACATCCAGTGCTTGACCTGCTCATGCGCCTGGCTGCTCTGAGCTAATGGGTCATTAATCAGTAGGCTACTCTCACCCACCATCTTTGCCCAACTCTCCACCTCCTTCTTGAACACTCGGAAGTGATCATACTTATGACTCCACACCGGAGCCTTATGCTTCTCAACCTGAGATTTTCCCGGTGCGGACCTAAGAATGGCAAGCGTCAGCGCCTGCGCGAGAGTGCTCACATCGATCGACCCAGCCGTAGCTGCTGCTCCCGATGAAATTGCAGCCTGCGAAGGCTGCGGTATCGGAGGCGGTATCTGCTGCGCTGCCCACACAGCTGGCGCTGTGAGGTGTGCTGGCGGCGCTCCGTGCACCGCGGCCTGAGCACCTGCTTCCCCCGTAGGTTCAGCATTGCCCGGCATTGCGGCCTGCAGAGGACCTGCATTGGGTCCCAGCAGTGTGTTCTCCCCCGTAGGTCATGAACTGATCCTCCGTGGCCTACTCGCGGCGCACTGTGGAGCGCGTGCGGTGGTGCGGACGATTGTCATCTCCATCCGCACCGTCAGAACCGAGAGATCCTTGGCGAGATGCCATGGGATCTTCACGGCGTGGTGGCATCCTGCAACACGACCATCGTATGTCGCAGGACACGCAGACCCGTAGGCCTCTCCGCGAGACCAGCACACTAACAGAATGCAATCCAGCCGTAGCGTTCTGCATCTGTGTATCCTAGTCTCTCTCCGGTCAGCTAAGCGCTAGAGCGGTGTGAATCGCTCATCGGGACACTCAGCCGTAGCCGCAGACTTTCCCCTGGACTCTATCGCAAGCGTATAGACATCACAAGAACACCCACAATCATCACCGATACCATGACGTAAACAGTGGACCTCGGCCTAGGGCCTGTGGGATCTAGTGCATGCCGTAGCTATGCGCAGGGGTTGGTGCTGTCACATACCTACCCCCATATGCCACCCATCCGCCGGTTATGCCCGATGTCGATGTTGCCAGTATACAGGTCCCACAGTGCTCACTACGTATCTCGAGGCGCGGACAGCGGCGCGTGCTGCGGACGGTTGGGGTGCGTGTTTTTGGCGCGGTCGGTGCGGTGGTGGAGTGCGCAGTTGTGCGCGTGTGCGGTTGTGTCATTTCGTTGTGGCTTTGCGCCTGTGCGTGTTGCTGCCTGCTTGCGGGGTTTTGGTCGTGTGCTTGCCTGCTGTTGCCCTCGCTGCTGGGCTCTTGCGTTGATCTCCGTGTGACCCCGCTGCAATGCCCCGCAGCCACGCTGCTCAGGACCAACCTTCTAGAAAATTCACGCATGCGCGTGGCAGCTCATGGCAGCATTTCCCTGATTTATGATCAGGTGCAGCATTTCTGTGCGGATGTCAGTGAGCTCGACCAGGTCCTGCACTTCAAGCAGGCATCTCAAAGCTATACAGATTCAATGCAGTAGTACGCAAGTAGTGATGCAGACCTCTGACCTTAATGAGGCTGGCGCGCTGAACTCCTTCGCAAATACCAGTAATGAAACGAGACAGTTGAGTCAGCTTGGTGCTCCCTTTGCTTTCGGTTGTGCTTTAGCATCATGGAGGACGGTTGCTGCGCCTTCAGCTTCTTCGCTCTCTTTGCAACATCCATTGCTGCACGCTCAGGGTCTTGTTCCAGCTCACCCCGAGATCTTCTAAGAGTCTTTTCCACCGGGAGGTCAGGTCCACCCTCAGTCTGCCTGGCCTGCAGTATCGTTGCAGCGCGCTCGCTGACAGCTTCAGCCTTCAGCCTTGAACCTCAGTGACCTTGATGCCTGCAGGTGGGGCTTGCTTCGATTATGATATGTTCTGTGAGATCAAGCCAGCAGACGTGCCACAGTGTCAGCCCCTTGACCAGGGCAGGCTGGATATGTATGGTGTGGGCACAATAAGAGCAAATCTGGGAGAGTATGTCACTGAGAGTGGCAGTATCATGCCAGTAGACATAGAACTGTCGAATGTCTATTGGGTGCCAGCCAGTCCCATCAACATCCTGTCGACGAAGGTGTTGAAAGAATCTGAGATATACTTGCATACTGGCAAGCATGCTAATAGAGTGGTGATGCCTGGATTCCATGACCAGGCGTATGGTTTCCATAAGGGCTGTGAGCAGGGTGAGGATGGAGACGGAAAGCCCACTCTGACATGGCTTTGTGGGAAAGGCAGGCCAATCTGGCAGATGAGACCGGTTGATAGTGGAGCAACCTGGACCAGTGCGAATAACCTGTTCCATAGAAATAGCAAGTGGGTGCATGAGCAGCAGCAAGTGGCTGCTGTGCATGGTGTACCTGATGGACAGGGATCTTCCTTCCAGGTTGACCCATCATTCCTAGTGCATATTGCCTTTCACCATGCTGGCAATCGGGTTCTCCGGTTGATGCATGACAACCTGGACCTGTATGACCTTAAGCTGCCGAAACCTACGGGGGTGGCGCTTGAGTGTCACGGTTGCCATGTGGCTGAACAGAGAAGAGGCGATAGAGCACAGCATGGAGGCAGAGTGACTGAGAATGCCACATACGCCGGAGAAGTGTTGCATGCTGACCTAGCAGGGCAGATCAAGCCAGTGGGCATCGGGGGTATGAACTACATCCTCGTTGTGGTGGATGAGTACTCTCGGTACACCAACGTGATACCTCTAAAGTCCAAGAGTGGGGCTGCAGAGATGATATGCCTGCTGATAGAGCGAATCCGCACTCAGATTGTCTATGACAAGGAGATTGGGGTGCGGAGACTGCACACTGACCAGGGTGGTGAGCTCAGCTCTAACCAGCTGGCTGAGTACCTTGAGTGGCGAGGCATTGAGCACACATACACTGCCACGTGCCAGCATGAGTCCAATGGGATGGTGGAGAGAAAGATCGGTGTGCTGAACAAGTGTGTGAGGGCAAGCCTGCTGCAAGCGGCTGTGCCTGCATTCTTGTGGCCTGAGGCGTACATGTGTGTGAACCATGCGCACAACCTGACGCCGAGCACAGCCCTAGAGGGTGTTAGGCGGAAGGAGGTCAAGCACAAGCTGGAGGAGAGGCATGTTGCCTACAGCTATGAGTCGTGGTCAACGCATGAGACTGCACGAGCTACGCAGCTGAAGTCCAGGAGAGCAAGGGCTCAGGAGATGAGCCTGCAGGCTCTGGTGGAAGCGGGGATAGCCAGGGGCGATGAGGTGTTCGTGGCTGAGTGGATGCAAAAGGTGGATGTCAGACAGATTGTGCCATATCTGTTGTGGTTTCGGAAAGTGAGTGAGGACACATTCCGACTGGTGGTGGCCCAGGTGAAGCCATTCGGGTGTCCGATATATGTGTATGCCCGGAGAGAGGATTTTCGTCACCTGGACGAGAGAGGAGTGATCGGTTTCTATATGGGACCGGGAGCAGGTCCTCACATGGACCGAGCTTACGTGAAGCGCGGGAATGGGGGAGCTGTGCGCATGTACAGGCACACAGCCGCTCCGCCAGCTCTACTGAGAGAGTTCGCGAAACGTTTTCACATGTCGGAGCAAGCTACGGTGGATCCGGTCATGTTGGAGAACTATGAACTGGGTGAATTTGAGATCATGCCTGATGAGCATACTCGAGTGGTGCCTGAGGCTGGATTTCTGCCGAACATGAAGAAGTGGCTGAAGTCTACCAGCGTTAGGGCAGTGCGCCCACCAGCCAGTCGGGAGCACATGATGCCAGAGAGGGGCAGAAATGTGGATTGGGCTGAGGGGGAGCATCCAGCGCTGGGACACACGCACTGGGAGCCGGGCAGGCAGCTGCGCAGGCGTTTCAAGCCAGACGATGAGTTGCCTGAGGGTGAACCGCCGTTCTCGCCACGTGTGCTGGGCTCTGAGCTGATAGCACGGCATGAACGGTGGCACACGCCTGAGATCAGTGAGGCAGTGGTGACAGCGCGTTGCGCTTACACAGCCGAGGATTGTGTGACTAGGGTGCCAAACTGGGAGTACGATGCGGCAGTGCAGCCATCCGGTCCGTACAATGCTGAGCGCAGACCGAGAGATGTCATCCCTACGAGGGATAGAGCTGTGCTGAACATGGGGCGCACCCGCATCGATCCGCAGAGCAGTGATGATGATGTGCCTGAAGAGGAGGCACGGAAAGATGATGAGGGGGACGAGGCTTCAGGGTCTGAGTCGGACTCAGAGGAGTCAGGGTCCTCAGGATCCCAGTCCAGGTCGCGCTCGCGGTCACCGCAGCGAGTCCAACGGTCGAGGGGTAGGGAGCCGAGTGAGTCACCCCCACCTGCGAGAGACGATAGCCACGGGAGGTACGACCGAAGGCACGGGTCCGCGGTGTCAGGACGTGTTGAACGTTGGGAGCACGATAAGCCACGGCATGTGCAACAGCGGGAGCGTCAGGGGCATGATGAGCTACGGCATGTGCCTAGAGGAGACCAGGCAGGCGGAGCTGACTCAGGGGGAGAGTTAGCACCGAATGCTGAAGGGGGCAGCGGAGAACATCTGGCTCCACCACCAGAGGTGAGAGTTCAATGGGTTCCAAAGCCTTTCAAATTGATTCGCCGAAACTTAAGACCTGCTGTCCATGCTGTGGGAGTGAATGAGAGAGATGATGTGGCTGTTGAGCGCATCTCCCCGGAGGAAGCACGTGAGCATGAGTCTGGGAGCTCCACAGTAGTCAATGTCGAGAATGAAGTCGGTGACTTGTCAGAAGGAGTGTTTGCTACGGCTGACAGTGTGACTCCTGATGCAGAAAAGACGACGGGGCAGAAGGTGATTCCGAGCAGTGGCAAGACTGCTAGCCGCAGTGAGTCCCGGCGTGCAGCTGCTGTGAGGAAGAAGGTCGAGGCAGTGCTGAACGATGCAACGGTGCAGCAGGCCATGAGGGGCTGCCATCGTGAGCATTGGATCATAGCAATGCTGGATGAGTTGACCTCCTTAAGGGAGCATGACGTGTTCGAGCTGGTCTGGTGCCCAGCAGGAGTGAAGCCTGTGACAGGCAAGTGGGTGCTTAAGATTAAGCGAGGAGCACAAGGTGAGATTGAGCGTTTCAAAGCCAGATATGTAGCCAGGGGGTTTACGCAGGTAGAAGGCGTAGATTTCTTTGAGACCTGGGCGCCTGTGGGTAGCTATGCTACTTTCAGGGCTCTGCTGTCGGTCTGTGCTGTGGAGGATCTGGAGACGAGGCACATTGACATTAAGTGTGCTTTCCTGAATGGTGTTCTGGAAGAGGAAGTGTTACACGGAGATGAACGCAAGAGCCCGGAAGCGAGGGCAACAGCAGGAAAGCCGACAGCCAAAACCCCCTCGACAGCAGACAACAGTAACAGGCAGCAACTGTCCCGGGAGAAAAGCCACGACGAACCTACACAGCGGACACAACCACACCAACGCATCCACACACACGCACACTCCCGCACCCCACCGCCACCACCCCCTCGCCACAGCCGCACACAGCAACCACCGGCCACACTACGTACTACCGCCCACCCCAGCAAACCCGGCCACCACTGACCCCACCCACAGTAGCACCCCCTCAATAGCCGGCCCCAATCGAGCACTCAGTCGCGGGCCCACCGCCCATGAGAGCCCGGGGGCAGACGCCCCCAACACAGCACGGCTTACCAGCCCACCCCCTCCGACTGCCCGGCAGGAACCTACGAGTGGGACGCGCAGCGCACTGGCGGCGTCGCATCGCTCTCCCAGCGGCAGCCCACGGGAAGGCCGGGCGAGCCAGCACGACAAGACGCAGGGCCAGCCTGCGCCGCTGCAAGCGCGGCCCCCAGCCCAGCAAGGCGGCCAGCGGACGCCTACAGCACGTCCGACGGGACAGCGTGGCCAGGCACCACCGCCCGGCCCGCCTGCCGCATGCGCAGCGGAGCCGCAGCGAGGACCTGGCGCGTCACCCCACGGCACAGAGAGGTGGAGAGCTCGCACATGGCATTCTGCAAGAACGCTCGCCTGGACACGGCCCCTGAAGCCGCAGCGAAGTCAGCGATCTTGTTCAGAAACGCGAACGCACCCGTGCCCACACGGCCAAACGTCTCATGCGACAGGGACACAAAGCGGCACGCGCCCGTGCCGGAGCGGCCGTACTTGTCGCGCTTCCTGTTGTCCATCAGCTGGGCGGCAGCGCCTGGCGTGTTTGCCGCGGCGACGACCCGGGAGGGGGCCACTGGACAGGTTACGCACACATCGGCCACGATGGTATCGCAGGGCAGCATCACAAGCAGATCACCCCGTTCCGGGTCGCGCTGCGAGCGGGGGGGCAGCGGCCGGGCGCAAGCCGCGGCCGAGCGGCCCCGGCGACCCTCGGGCAGGCGCTGCGGCGGACCAGTGGCCGCCGGGCCCACCCACGGCAGGTGCTCACACCGCACCGAGCACTGGCCGGCCGGGGCGGCCGCCTTGACGTCCACGGCAGCGTCGCCGGCAGCTGCCGCGCTGGGCTCCCGCGCGCCACTGTGGCCGACGGCCGCCTCGCCGGGGACGTCAATGTCCATGGCGTCGGCCTCGTCGGCCGCGGCAGCCGTGCCCTCGGTCGAGGCAATGACGTTGGAGATGGCAGCAGCGGCGAGCGCGGCCGCAGCGGCTGCACCCTCTGAGGTGCCGGCGGTTGTGGCGGCGTCGCCGGGCGGGGCAGGGGTGTTCGCCGGTCCGGAGGGGCGCAAGGGGGCAGGCGGGGAACGCGCCAGCGTCTGGGTGCCATATGGGGTTGAAGGCACGGCCAAGACGCTGGGGGCCGGGGCGGGTGGAGTGAGCGCACCAGCGGCAGCACAGCTGACAGACTCACAGGTGGGGCCAGGTGGCTGCGCGGGCGGCCGCGCGCCCGGCACATCCGGGTACTGCGGGAGGCTCTTGATGTTGGGCTCAAGAGACGTGGTGATGCCCGCCCGCATGATGAAGCGGCGCCATGCCTGTGTGATCGCATCATGGCGGGCAACCACCGTGCGCCACACCGCATTGCACACGAGGGCATGCGATCCATCAGCAGGCGATGCCCGGCCGCACACGCAGTCGCCGTCCGCCTCCTGGCCGGTGAACAACGCCTCACCAAGGCGCAAGCGCACATTCACGCGGAACTCCGTGGCAGTCAGCTCAGTCGCACCGGGTCTGGCTTTCAGGAAAGCCGAGGCTATCGAGCCTGCGCAACTGTGCAGGCGCGCCTTGCTGGTCAGGCTCTGTTCGCGCGTCGCTGACGATGGGCTGCGCGTCCCTTGATCCAGTGCTGCAAGCAGCGCAGCCGCACGGGCGTCAGAGTCGGCCCGGCTGACTGCATTCTGCAGCCGCGACATGCGGATGGCAGACCCTCCGCCGCTCAGGCCAGCCCATTCATCGGGCTCGGCGGGGCACTCAGACAACCCCGGGATGGTCGGCCACTGCTGGCGCAACTCGTCGAGAGTGTGGCGCATGGCGACTCCCGCAGCGCCGCGAAACGGCAGGCCTCGATCTGTCCCTTCTGCGAGGGCTGCATGGGCGAGCGCAGCGGACGACAGGCGTGCAGCGTCGGCGATGGGTTGGGTGAACCTGCGCAGGCCCATGCCGTCGTGGCGGTGGGGAAGCAGGGCTTGCAGGCACTGCGCGTCTGTGAGGCTGGTCACGTCCAGAATGTCGCCGAGGCCCTTCAGCAGCGCTGCCTCCACCTGGTGCAGCGGCTCCTCCAGAAACCGCCACTGCGTGCTGCGCAGCAAATGGGATTCTCTATGCTGTAGGCAGTTGTGCATGACAAGCCATTTCACCTGTGGGGACAGTGGCAGTGCGGTCAGCTTTGCGATCTGCGCGCGAGTGGCCGCGCAGCGGCGGGAGACATGCGCGGCGATGAACCCATCGCTACCCAGCGGGGTGCCGCACACCACGATGCCATCCGGGGCGATGTGCGCACCGAGCAAGGCGGCGACATGCGCAGCTGCGTCCGTGTCCTTGCAGTAGACGCTAGTCTTCTGCGGCTGGCAGGGGTGCCTACCCATGATCAGTGCTGCGCCGGCAGCGACATCTTGCGGCCTTCCTTGCAGATACGTGTCATCGTGGCAAGCTGTGACCAGCGCTCCGCCGCTGACCTCGCTCGCTGCGCGCAGAGTCGGCTGGTACGTCAGGTTGAAGAGGAATGGCCCCATCGTGTCGCCCTGTCGCACGCCGGTCTCACTCCACAGCAGTTCATGTGCGCCGTCCGGGCGCCGCAGAAGCAGCGCCGATGCCTGCTGGTATGACATCCGCACAAAGGGCAAGAGACCTGGGGCGTGCGGTGCGACGGCGGCCAGCATGGCAGTTCGATCGCACAGATTGAAGGCACTGCGGAGGTCCACTTGGACAGTCACGACATCAGGGTCATGAAAGTCAGGGTACAACGCATGGCCGGGGATCTCCGCACCCCCAGAGATGCCGACACCGGCTTGCAGCGGGGCAAACAGGCTGGCTGCATCCGGCAGCGTCGCCAACGCGCAGATGCCTGCCAGGCGCATCAGCGACTCACCGATCGCGATCGGCCTGACGCCGCCTGCCGGCTTGGCGAGGGCGATCAGCCGGCTGGCTTGGAGGAGAGCCGTGTGGGGAATGCTCCCCAACAGGAGGTCATTGACAAAATGGCGCAGTGCGGCGCGGATGCGTGGGTCATGGAGTGCCACGGCGCGGATGTGCTCGTTTGTCCACCCACTGGGCCCTGCCGCCGTGCCCCGCGACAGGTTCAGCACGATCTGGTGGAATTGCTCCTCC
>JALKAD010001220.1:0-21683 GCA_024500015.1 Ulva compressa | reverse complement strand
ACGATGGTCGATTGTGCCCGATCGACCTCAGCACCCCGGAAGCCACGACGGTCGATTGTGCCCGATCGACCTCAGCACCCCGGAAGCCACGACGGTCGATTGTGCCCGATCGACCAGCCACGGGTCACTACCCTCGTGCCCCTTAGCGGGCGATACAGTGCCCATATCTAAGGTTGGCTCTTCCGCATGTGTACATACTACTGTCCCATTGTGAGCGTGTTCCCACAGAATTCCAGCTTGGATGCACTAAGCAGTCCTCCCAGTCTTGGGCCAGCGGGTGCTAGAGGGGACATCTCCATTGGCGCGCATGGGAGGTCCGCAGGACGTCCTGCGATGTGCACGACCTAGATGACGTCACATCAGTTCGAACCGCCGCCGACGTGACGTCACTCGCAGCGTCCCATGCGCGTCACCTGCCCTCTGCTCAGGTCGTCCCGCTGACGACCTCTATGGGTTAGCCAACTCGTGGTGACGGCGTGAGGCCGTCCCGCATGCGCGAGGGCGGGTCCATACCGCCCTCAGGGTGGCACCAACGGGTCGTCTGGCCGTCCTCCGAGCGTCCTCCCACAGAATTGGGGCAGAGGACGTCCCGAAAGTGCTGGCAGCATTCTCGTAGTGAGGGGCGACAGGAAAGAGGACTCAATTTCAGAGAGCTCAAATGAGTCAATAGGAAGCGGTAGGCCGGAATAGGGTCACACAGCAACCAAGTGGCAGGGGCTCCCTTTACACGCCATCGTGCCAGCTAGCCACCCAAGCCGAGCACATACATAGCAGTCAATGCAGTGCACATGTGTTGATTTCGTCAGAGAGAGGCACCCACGAGCGTTGAAAAGGGGTCAAGGAGGAAGGGCACTGCCGTCACCGTCACCGCCACCGCCACCACTTCGCAGAAGAACCATGGCCAAATACTCAAACCTCTTGCTAACCCTTGTCTACTTAACATGATTTACGCATGCCCGATATCACCTGCCCAATAGGACTTGGGTTCACACAAGGTATCAGCTTTACTATCTTTGCTTGGGCAGATGCATTCCTGGGAAGCTGGGGCCTGACAACTTGTTTGAATGCATATGTGCCCAGACACGGTGGCCAGATTTACAACGTCTGAAACTCATGTTATGCCCCAAATGTTATACCCGTTGGAAATATTATATTATAATCATATGCAAAGCGTGGCTGCTTTATTGCTGCTAGTCACTAGTCAAGGTGGCAGCGCTAGCGTGGATCGTACATGTTTGACTTCTGCACTTCCGCAGGCTGGTTGAGACGGACACTGCAACGATTGTAACCGAGAGACTGTGTGATGTCTGTTGTGAGAATTTTTGGGGTTTATACTGTTAGACGACGTCGTTCGGTGAGGAACAGAGAGTGCCAGCTTTGGGCATCTGTTGTTGCTGACCCACCTTGCTGCTGTCCCACCGAGTGACTGCGATTCCGTTCAAAGTTTCCGATATGCCACGCGCAACATGCAGATGCGATATGCTCCCCCGATTCACTTCTGACATCTCGTAATCTGGCCAAGGATGCGGTGCACCACGTGTGAGTAGTTACCACCGCGTCGTGCGAACAGAAGCTGCCTTGTGGAAATTCCCACAAGACTTGAGACTCGACCTCGACCATGGCCATGCGCATCATGCGCATCATGGCCAGCTGCGCAGTACCGCTGCGTCTAGGTGACGCCGGTGCCCACCGAGGATGTAAGTGCTCACTGCATGATCATCGTGGACTGTGTCAGATTGTAATCGACTGTGTCAGATTGTAGTCGAACGTTTTGCCCGCTGGTTCGTTCCTGTGGAGACATTCGCATGGACATCCTTACCTATGCAAAGCTGTACATGTCGACACAAGACAGGCTGCTGTCTGTACATGTGTGCAACAACGCGTTGCCAAAACTGATATCACCACCTGCAGAACTGATATATATGACACGACAAGAACGAGTAGCACCCGGCGTGGCATGCGGGCTCCGAATCTGCCCGAATTTGTGATCCGGACCTCGTTTGACCGATGCGGCCAGTGCGACGCGCGGGCCGAGCCCGGGCCGAGTGATCCGGAAAACTCATGCATGGTCAACGCGGGCAGTTCGATGCCAGCCGAGTGATCCGGGCAACTCGTACATGGGCGATCCGGGCAGTCCGATGCGGGCCTGAGTGTTCTCGAGTGTACTCAAGAGCTCTTCAAGGTGTTACGCGCCGGCGGAGATGAACGCAAGAACCCTGCAGCGAGGGCAAAAGCAGGAGAGCAGACGACCAATATTAATACCCCGCAAGCAGGCAGCAACAAGCCGCAACATTCGCAGGCGAAAAGCCACAACGAACCGACACACCTGGCACAACCACAACCGCGCAGCCACACACGCGCACTCCACCGCAACCCAGCACCCCACCAACGCGGCAACCACGCCAAAGCCGCACACAGAGACCGCCTGCACCCCGGACCGCCGTCCGCCCCCAGCAGACTCGGCCACCACCATCCTCCCAGCAGCAGCACCACCACCACATGTACAACCAGCCCCGCCCGAACACTCGACCTCAGGCACCCTGCCCATGAGAGCCCGGGGGCGCACGGGCCCGCAGGGCGGGGCTTACCGGCCTCCCAACGGCTGTCCAGCAGGGGCCTATGAACGAAGGACAAACGGCTCTCGTGGCGCTGCATCGCTTATCCCGCGGCAGCCCCCGCCACCCGTGGGAAGACATTGGGGGCGAGCACAGAAAGACGTGGGGCCGGCCGCAACAGCCGTGGCCCCCGGTCCACTCTTCAAGGTGTAAGGTGTTACACGGAGATGAACGCAAGAGCCCGGCAGCGAAGGCAACAGCAGGAAAGCAGCCGACTGTTGTGGAATGGCATTCCACATGCAATAATGCATTAAACTGCTTGGACAAACTAAGTGACTCAGACACATACATGCAGCTGTATACATAACGTCTGATGTAATTACGAACCAGCCTCAGCAGCTACAAGTCAGTCGAACCACACTGCACCCCATCTAAGTGTGCACACCTCACAGTTCACACCAGTCTGCCTCGTCAGCCCACAGGGCAGGTCGATCACGTCCGGCAGCCAATACTTCATGTCATACCCTCACCCAGCAAGCCATAAGGATAACGCCCGGCCTGGTTGGTTAAAGTCATGGTATCACACATTCGGGGGTCATCCCGGGTCTTAATGACGTCGCAGTGTATTTCCTGTCAGCAGGTCCGGCCTGGTCCGCACCTCGGAGTAATCGACGTGGCCACCAGGCCTGCGCCGGACAGTACTGCCGCGCTTCCAGTCACGACGATATAAGCCTTTCAGGTCTGTCAGGCACACCATGCTTTAACCAACTCACTGTCAGACCTCCCTCACTATCATATGAGGTCCCTGTGGGCACTGTCAAGTTGCTCGCAGGTTCGGCGAGGCCAGCTCTAACAGGGAGGTTCCTGGGCGTATTCCAGCGGTATTTATACCGTGCGCTTGCTGGGGTCAGGCACGCTTGGAGCGACCTGACTGGGGCGCCACCCATTACCACACATTGTTTGAGATCCGTTTGCAGTATCCACACTCCCAGTAGTATTCTGCATTGTACCTCTGTCTTTCGACCTTCGTGTCCGGACGTTGTCTCAGCCCATCCACCGACTCACCTCAGAGGTACGCGCCTCTCAGCGCAGCCCCACTAGGTCTCGACCTAGCTTGACACCGACCAGAACCCCCGACAGCAGACAGCAAGAAGGGGCAACTGTCTCGGGCAAAAAGCCACAACGAACCGACACAGCTGACACAACCACGTGCACACCCACGCATCCACACACACGAGCAATCCCGCACCCCACAACAGCGGCACGCTCGCCACAACCGCACACAGCGACTACCAACCACACTTCGTGGTACCGCCCACCCCAGCAAACGCGGGCACCACTGACCTCCTAACAGCACCACCACCACCACAGCCAGCCCCACTCGAGCACTCCACCATGGGCCCCCCACCCATGAGAGCACGGGGGCGCACGCCCCCCGCAGGAAAGGGCGTTCCAGCAACCCACCCTTAGCGGACAGGTCACGCACACATCGGCCACGATTGTATCGCAGGGCAACATCACAAGTAGATCGCCCGGTTCTGGGTCGCGCTGCGAGCGGGGGGGACCGGCCGGGAGCAAGCCGCGGCCGCGCGGCCCCGGCAACCCTCGGGCAGGCGCTGCGGTGGACCAGTGGCCGCCGGGCCCACCCGCGGCAGGTGCTTACACCGCACCGTACACTGGCCGGCCGGAGCGGCCGCCTTCACGTCCATGGCGGCGGCGGCGGCAGCAGCCGTGCTGAGCTCCCGTGCGCCACTGTGGCCGATGGCCGCCTCGCCGGGGACGCCGACGTCCATGGCGGCGGCCTCATCGGCTGCGGCAGCCGTGACCTCGGTTGAGGCAATGTTGGCTGAGATGGCAGCAGCGGCGAGCGCGGCCGCGGCGGCTGCACCCTCTGAGGTGCCGGCGGCCGTGGCGGCGGCGCCGAGCGGGGCGCATGAGCGACTCACCAATCGCGATCGGCCTGACGCCGCCTGCCGCCTGCCGGCTGACGATCAGCCGGCTGGCTTGGAGGAGAGCGGTGTGGGGGATGCTCCCCGACAGGAGGTCATTGACAGAATGGCGCAGCGCGGCGCGGATGCGTGGGTCATGGAGCGCCACGGCGCGAATGTGCTTGTTTGTCCACCCGCTGGGCCCTTCTGCCGTGCCCCGCGACAGGTTCAGCACGATCTGACGGAATTGTTCCTCCCCGATCTCTGCAGCGGGAGGTGAGAGGTCAGCAATGTGCGGCAGAACGAGACGGGGGGGGCAGACGGGTGCAGCTTCCGCAGTGCTGCTATCGTGGTCGCATCAGCAGGCGCCAGCGGGCTGCTGTCCAGGCAGCGGGCCGCGCGCCCATCGTTGCCGTTGCGGCAGTGCCTGTACATGCGCCCCGCCAGCTCATGGTCAGCCAGCAGTACTGTCCGGGTGCGCTGAGGCTGCGCTTGGGCGTCAGTATCTGGCGACGCAGCAGCACGTCGGCGTTTATGGAGGTCACGGATGCGCGCCAGGACCCGCCGGCGCTGCCCGCTGCCACCGCGGTTGTCCCCAAGCAGCTCGGTAGGGAGCATCAATAACTCGGCAATGTGCTGCTGCTTGCTCGCATCATGATCGCGCTTGACGGCATCGTGGATGGCTTCCAGGCAGTCGGCCGTGGCCGCGTTGGTCTGGCTGGCAACTGCGCCGGCGTCATGCGTAACAGCATCACATGGAGGCGGGGCAGGTGACGGCGGGCCGTCACCTGGGGGCTGACGGCCGCCTGCCGACCCGCGGCCACGACCACGGGAGCGGCGGCTGCCGTTCCCTTGACCCGCCGTTCCCGTGGTACTCGCCATTCATGGCCGGGAGGTGCTGCGCGAGGCGGCTGACGGGTGGCAGGATATGTGGCCGGGCATTGCTTCCCTCCCATCTGCAGCCGGTGCTGGCGCAGGCCCCGAGGCGGCCTCGCGGGGTACAAGGCCGCAGCGCGTGACCGACTGCGAGCGGGGACGGGCTGTCGAGTGCGGAGTGGTTGGCGCCGGTTGTGCCGAAGGCTGGGTGCGGTGGTGAGCAGGCTGTGCGGGGCCATGGCTGCACTGTGCCGTGGGGAACCCCGCTGTGCTATCGCTGCGCTGTTGGGGGTTCGAAGGGCACCGCTTTACGTGTGTACCGAGGCCGTGCCGCGAGTACACTTTCGCACAGAAGTGACACGTGGCTCCGTTCAGCTGGGCGAGGTCTGCGGCCGCGAACATGTGACCTGCGTGCTGCCTGCGGCAGTGGTGCAGCAGCTGCTGCAGCGTCCCGAACAGCATGCCGCAGCATGGGCACGGCTTGGGCGGAATCGCAGCAGACGATTTGCGGATTCGATGCTGAGTGGGCTGGACCGCCATCCATGGCTGGATCGCGCGAGCTAGAAAGTGGTGCTGTGCACCTGGTGCTGGCGCACCCACAGAAGGAGTAGGCTCAGGCTCTGGGGATCCTGTCGTCGAGACTACGATTTATTTATCTGCAGTATATAGACCTACTTGCGAAGGCTATGCGCGTGCTGCGCGCTCGGAAGGCTGGCAGGGGCGCGCTGCTATGCAAGCAGCCGTCACCGCCGTGCCAACTGAGCAGCACAAGGACTCAGCCAGCAAAGAGACTATTTATACTGACAAAAACTAGCATCTGTCGGAAACTCTACACGTGGCACGCCGCGGCGCGGACATGGGAGGTGACCATGCAGACAAAGACGTCGCTCAACAGCCTACACAGACAGACAAGGGCTGCCGCGGTGTGTGCGATGCGGCGCCACACGCGCCCTCCGCGCCCCGCCCTTAGGCCCCTGCTGGGCAGCCGGGGGGGGGGGGGGCAGCTTGTACGCCCTGGCCTGCGGGGGGCGTGCGCCCCCGGGCTCTCATGGGCGGGGAGCCCGTGGTGGAGTGCTCGAGTGGGGCTGGCTGTGGTGGGGGGCTGGCTGTGGTGGTGCTGCTGCTGTTGGGGGGTCGGTGGTGGCCGGATTTGCTGGGGTGGGCGGTTATACGAAGTGTGTCTGGTAGTCGCTGTTTGTGGTTGTGGCGAGGGTACCCGGTGCCGCGGTCCGACCGGTGCCGCGGTCGTGGGGTGCGGGAGTGCGTGTGTGTGTGGATGCGTGGGCGTGGTTGTGTCGGCTGTGTCGGTTCGTTGTGGATTTTCGCCTAAGATCACTACAAGAACGGCCTGCACCCGGCTGGCTGTCGGGTGTGTGAACTTCACCCGACTGCATGCCCGACTTGCACGTCGAGCCTCCCGCAGTACCCGGATGTGCCGGGCGCGCGGCCGACCGCGCAGCCGCCCGGCCCCACCTGTGAGTCTGCCAGCTGTGCTGCCGCTGGTGCGCTCACTCCATCCGCCCCGCCCCCCAGCGTCTCGGCCGTGCCTTCAACCCCATATGGCACCCAGACGCTGGCGCGTTCCCCGCCTGCACCCTTGCGCCCCTCTGGACCGGCGAACACCCCTGCCCCGCCCGGCGACGCCGCCACGGCCGCCGGCACCTCAGAGGGTGCAGCCGCCGCGGCCGCGCTCGCCGCTGCTGCCATCTCCAACGTCATTGCCTCGACCGAGGTCACGGCTGCCGCGGCCGACGAGGCCGACGCCATGGACGTCGACGTCCCCGGCGAGGCGGCCGTCGGCCACAGTGGCGCGCGGGAGCCCAGCGCGGCAGCTGCCGGCGACGCTGCCGTGGACGTCAAGGCGGCCGCCCCGGCCGGCCAGTGCTCGGTGCGGTGTGAGCACCTGCCGTGGGTGGGCCCGGCGGCCACTGGTCCGCCGCAGCGCCTGCCCGAGGGTCGCCGGGGCCGCTCGGCCGCGGCTTGCGCCCGGCCGCTGCCCCCCCGCTCGCAGCGCGACCCGGAACGGGGTGATCTGCTTGTGATGCTGCCCTGCGATACCATCGTGGCCGATGTGTGCGTGACCTGTCCGGTGGCCCCCTCCCGGGTCGTCGCCGCGGCAAACACGCCAGGCGCTGCCGCCCAGCTGATGGACAACAGGAAGCGCGACAAGTACGGCCGCTCCGGCACGGGCGCGTGCCGCTTTGTGTCCCTGTCGCATGAGACGTTTGGCCGTGTGGGCACGGGTGCGTTCGCCTTTCTGAACAAGATCGCTGACTTCGCTGCGGCTTCAGGGGCCGTGTCCAGGCGAGCGTTCTTGCAGAATGCCATGTGCGAGCTCTCCACCACTCTGTGCCGTGGGGTGACGCGCCAGGTTTCTCGCTGCGGCTCCGTTGCGCATGCGGCAGGCGGGCCGGGCGGTGGTGCCTGGCCACGCTGTCCCGTCGGACGTGCTGTAGGCGTCCGCCGGCCGCCTTGCTGGGCTGGGGGCCGCGGTTGCAGCGGCGCAGGCTGGCCCTGCGCCTTGTCGTGCTGGCCCGCCCGGCCTTCCCGTGGGCTGCCGCTGGGAGAGCGCTGCGACGCCGCCAGTGTGCTGCGCGTCCCACCCTTAGGTTCCTGCCGGGCAGTCGGAGGGGGTGGGCTGGTAAGCCGTGCTGTGTTGGGGGCGACTGCCCCCGGGCTCTCATGGGCGGTGGGCCCGCGACTGAGTGCTCGATTGGGGCCGGCTATAGAGGGGGTTGTTACTGTGGGTGGGGTCTGTGGTGGCCGGGTTTGCCTGGGTGGGCGGTAGTACGTAGTGTGGCCGGTGGTTGCTGTGTGCGGCTGTGGCGTGGGGGTCGTGGCGGTGGGGTCGGGAGTGTGCGTACGCGCGTGCGCGTGTGTGTGGATGCGTTGGTAAATGTAAATGTAAATGTAAATTGAATTACTTGCCGTAGCCGATTAGGCCATTGACATCTCCGGCGAACCGGGACCCAGGAGCCGAAGGGGTAAACCAACCGGAAACCCCCCTCAGACGCGCGCATGCAAGTCACAGGGCGTATTCCTGTGCTGTGCGAGTTGGTAACATGCGCACGTGTTCGACCGCCAGGTGCGCACGCACGATCGAACCGGTGACCTCCCGCAACGCGATAAAACACCGCGGTACGGAAGGGGTCAGCTTTTCCAGTTGGTGTGGTTGTGTCCGCTGTGTAGGTTCGTTGGGGCTTTTCTCCCGGGACAGTTGCTGCTTGTTACTGTTGTCTGCTGTCGAGGGGGTTTTGGCTGTCGGCTTCCCTGCTGTTGCCCTCGCTGCCGGGCTCTTGCGTTCATCTCCGTGTAACACGTCGAGTGCGGACATGTCGAGTGATCATACACGCTCTTCCCCAAACATGGCCAATTGAGTCGTATGAAGCATGAAGTATCTCCGTCAAAGACAAGTAGCGTTTATACGCGTTTCTGGCGCTTGATTTCGTGAAGTATGTATCATTTGCAATTGGCGAAGATGACCTGTGCTTTCACCCGACAGCCACAGAGCGACGGGCGGTCGAAATATGTGCCAGTCGGGTGCCGCAATAACGGGAACGTGCAGATCGTAGGCGCAGAGATATGATATGATGTTGACTGCAGATCTGTTGTGTCCATACATCCGACGATGAAACAAGCAAACGATTGAGTGTGATCAGTCCGAGGTTGAGCTTCGCGTCTCGCGGCAGGTAGTACTTTCGCAGCTTGCACCTTGGTCAACTCTCGCGCGCAAGTTCAAGCAACTTCCAACTTCCAAGATTGCAAGCTAATTTATTAGGGCACGTGTGTAGTGGTGTATCGAGTGACGTGTGTGCCCGATGCTTGGTGGCGCTCTTGCTATAGCTTGCGAGTGGTCTCGATGGCAAGCGCACAAGCTTATGCAGCAGGGCACATGTTCGTGTTGAAGATGCTGGAACTATTCTCAAGATGTGCTGATTATGTTCGCTTGGCCATTCAGCAGTGCTTTGCTAGGCAAGTGTCGACTTCTCCACGACACCATGGTGGACTGGCCACTGCAGCAGAGATGAACGTGCAAAACTATTCACCATCGATTTGACTGTTTTTCACTCATGTTCCATGCAGGTGTTGACTCTTCAGGTCATGCCATTGCTCGAGACCTTAAGCGCAAGACGACGACACATGTTGGCGAGCATTTGTGAAAACTCTGGCCAGTTACACGATGCAGCTAGGCTGGATGCGCTGGCAACATGATTCATCAGTACACGCAGATTCAAACTGCTACTGTGCTGTGGAACTGTGTCGCCTTGCCAGCTAACAAGTCTAATGTTGGAAAGACCAGGTCCCCGGCTCGTAGCTCTTCTGCCTGCACAGTCTACAACTGTAAGAGATGTGCATAGGAGTTGGAATCAGGCGCAACACAGTGGTCAAGACGATCTGCAAGATCAACCAGACAAGACTCTTGCATACATCAAGTCTCACGTGGATGTCATACAGCGCAAGTCACAACATGCTATCTCAGCAACGCAGACGCTACTCATGCACGCGCTTGGAAACCTCATCGACTCTTGGATGAGCAGTACGGTGCAGCAGTGGGTCAACATGCCAGGTCACATACATGGAGAAGTAGCAGGCGTTGGCTATATTCGAGACTGATGTGGCCCACGGCCATCTGAATGACCAACGCAAGCTCCAATACACACCTCCTTGAATTTGGTGCGGATGCTGAAGAACTATGCTGCAATGATTGATGCAATAGATGATGCAATGGATGATGCAGAAGACGCATTCAAAGACATGCATGGCTGTGGCAATGCCAACGACCGTGGCGGAATGCCAACGACCGTGGCGGCAACAGAGCTGCAACCGCAACACCATTCCACACAGGAGCACAGCGAACTGGCATGTAGGTGCGCATCCCAATGATTCATGTTGGCTGACTGTCAAGAATGTACTCAGCAATGGTGTTCAGATGCTCAGGCGAACCTGTTTGCAGAGTCACACAGGTGCAAGCAGACTTGGCGAAGCGCAATCATTCGCAGTCGGTGAGCGGTCGCATAGTGCAGGTCAGCTGCAGCATGCAAATGAGGCTCACAGTTGACTGGGCGCATTTGTGCATGTGTACTGTTTCATGCAGCTGATCACAACTGTTGGAGGAATAACAGGCACCAACAGATTTCACTGCAGCTGCTGACAGACCTCCCATGTGGTCAGGAGATGGCAGCCAAATTGATTATCACAAAATTTCCATCGGAATGGCACAAAGTCGCAAGGAATGCCATGTTTCAGGAATGCCGTGCTTCAGCAACAGTAGCAAGGAAGGCACAAAAAGACCAGAAGAAGAAGTCAGAACCAGCAAGTAAGCCCAAGAAGGGCAATGTCAAGGTGTGTGCTACCACATGTACAAGGATGACTGAACAGGCTGATGGCAGGCAACTCCATGCTTAGATGGATGTTGACAGCAGTGAATTGCAGAAACGGGGCAGGCCATCCACAGGCAAAGCTCAGACCGCACCAGAAGGAAGAGGATAGACAACGGCGATGAGGGCTTTGAAATCACCAAAGAGACTGCCCCTGTTCAAGAGACTGCCGCTGAAGGCAATCACACTGCCAAGCCAATGGGCTTCCGGCAGGCGATCAAGGTATTCTAATACGTTGAATCTGCTACGCTGAATCATACTGCTGTGTTGTTATTAGATGCAGCCCACGCTATAAACAAAGGGTTGGCTACAGGTCTGATGGTTTCGAGGTCAGGCAAGATCTCACCAAGCAGACATAGTTATAGTATCAAGATGCAAGAGCCTGAATGCTGTTCTAGCATACTGTGTGTACTAGCAGGCGGGCAAGCCGACTGCCTGGTACGGGCAGCGGGCCCACATTGATAGCCGGGCACCAAAATGGCCGGGCTCGGTGACAATAGATACTACACCATGTAACAATAACACAGAGCTTCAAAGGACGTCGCTGCAATCATCGTGTGCACCGTTTCGCGCTGTATCAGTTATTAATCATCGTGTACCCGTCACAACGCGCGACCGGCCGCGCCGTGCCAGCGCGGCTCGCCGCCGCCACCGCCACCACCGCCGCCGCCACCACTGCCGCCGCCGGACTCCCCAGCCGATGCTGCGCCGGTGCAAACCCCACCCCATCTCTCGCAGGCCCCCCAGGCTTCGGACGTGCCCCACACCCCTGATGGCACCCAAGCCCCGGCCCCGGCCTCCCCCACCCCCACCGCCGCTACCACCTCCCCCACCGCCGCCCAGACCCCGACGCGTGACGTGCCCGCCGCCCCTCACCGGGCGCCAGCGCCTCCGCCCGCTACCCCGCCGCCCCGATCGCAGCGGCCCCCGCAGCGAGGCGACCTCCTGGCATTTCTCACCACGCGCATGGCGCTGCTGGATGTGAAGGTGATGCACCCGCTTGCTAGGTCGCATGTGCGCGGAGCGGCACGTGAGGCTGGCGCGACCGCTGAGAAGGGCGAACGGCAAAAGCACGACAAGTATGGCGCCATCACAGGTGCCGCCCAGTTCATCCCGCTCGTGCATGAGACGTATGGCAGGGTTGGGCGGGATGCGTACCGCTTCCTCCAGACAATCGCGGAGATAGCGGCGGGACACGGCGCGGTGTCCAAACGCACTTTTCTGCTGAATGCCATGCGCGACCTGTCCACAACATTGTGCCGAGCGCTGGCGCGACAAGCCCGGGCGGCCGCGCCCCTCCGCGCTAGACTCGTCGGGCGCGCGCTGCTGGCGGGCCTTCCTGTCCCCACGGACGGCCTGCCGGCGCTGACGGGCCATCGCGCATAGGCTTGCGTCGTGGCCTCCCCCCGCCTCCGCCCGTTGGGCTCTGATCCCCCCCCCCCGCCCCCCCCCCCCCCGTCCCTCCTCCTCCCTCCCTCTTCCCTCCTGCCCGCGCACGACCGCCATTTCTCCTCTGCCCCCCCTCCCGGCCACCGCTCGTACAGCCTGGCTGGCTGTGGCTGCGGCCCCTGGGACCGGTGCCTCGCGGCTTCGGAGATGGCCGTAGCGCGCGGCTGCGCGCCCGTGTAGCCTGATGGTGTCGAGTAGGCGCCCGCCAGTGGGCCTGGAGCGTGCTGACTGTGTTTGGGGTGCGCATGGAGTGTGTGGTACTGCGCGGTGCTGCGCTCGGTTCATGCGTTGTTTGTGTGTGTATGTGTGTGTATGTGTGTTTGTGTGTGCATGCACATGTGTGTGTTTGCTTTCATGACAGCGTAAGCTTGAACGAACTCGTTCTGGCATTTGCTCGTGCGGAGAGTAGCCTTGGTACTTGCGATGGGCTGTCTGTCTTTTTGCGTGTTGCCTGGTCTGTTGCCTCGGCGCTGCTGGGTCCTAGATCTATCACTGTGTAACACAACGGGCGACCCGACATGCACCCGGTCGACAATCTCCCCGTGTGTCGGCAGATTCCAAAATGTAGCGAGCTAAGCGAATCGAGAACAACAACGCATAAAAAAAGGCATATACATGGTGACTTTGGTCAGTCGGGTGGAAATTTTTCGAAGCGGGGCGCTTTCGGCCCAAAGCTGTCACTGACTGTGACAGGAGCTAAAAGAACTTAGCAACCACAGGCAGCTGAATCACCAGCTTGCAATGCCGATATGTCCGCACACCATATCAACGATGCGCTTGCCGGCATCCGTGAGAGTAGCGGCGCCGTGGTTCGCAGCGCAGGACACGCAGTCACTAGTGCAAGGTGAGGGCTGATGGCGGCAGCATTCGCACAGTGGACCCGCCAACGGCGCATGTGAGCATGGGAGCCCTTATTTAACTTGCTTGAACTGTTTTCCGTCGCCGAACACTCTGATAGGTGGTTGGCACTGCGTTTCTGCGGGCTAGTGCCAGTGGGTGTGCACAAGAACTTCGATGCTGTGGTGCATTAAGAACACCAAAAACGATCCGAATGTGTCGTCAACATACAGCTGTATTCTACTGGCTTGTTGCCTGCTAGGTTATCGTTCACAACAGGCGGATCCGGCGAGCTTAACTGAATTCAGTGGCAACGGCCGTGGGTGCCAACGATCACGAGGTCCCGAGGTCACAAGAGAACGCAAAGCTCCGCGACGACCGGCGCATTCCATACCAAACATTATCCGTTGTTGTCACACTTGTTTTCGGCTGTTTCTATGCACTTTTCGCTGAGTATACCTTGCGTCGACATCAGCCTCCTCGCGGGGGTGTAGGGTGGCAGACCGGGCGCACGTCGTTCTTGTAGTGTCCTATGAGGACCTCATACGCCATGACCCCCAGGGACCACACATCAAGCTCCGGCGTGGACTCTATGCACTGCTGCTGCATCAAGGATGCCCTCACCACCTCTGGTGCAGCATAGGCGAGTGTGAACTTCAGAGGGGCCTCGCGACCGGCGCGCGCCACACACCCAAAGTTGATTACCGTCCAACGGTTCTCTCGAGGTAGCCACATGACGTTTCCGGGCTTGAGATCGCGGTGCACGTACCCAGCGTCATGCATGTCCGCAACGCGCTCGGAGATGTTGGACAGCACCTGCATTTCCGGCGTGGATGTAGGCGTACATTTCCGGCGTGGATGTAGGCCTAGGCACTTGGCATGGCGCTGACGGGTGTGCACAGGGGCTCATGTTAAGCAGAATTTGGCATCCAGATGCAAGCATAGGTGTCAGGTTTCAACATAAAAAATCGACCCAGGATCAACGCGACTGACAGCAACGGTCTGCAGCGACATATGCTTTCCTCAAACCAGTGTCCCCTACATGAGGTGCCGTGTTCATGAGATGGGGGTCTGATCATGTCGTTTCCACTGCTACTGTTCAGCAGAACACATGTATGCAGCCAAGCCGGCCGGCACTGTGGGAACTTGAAGTCAACGCTACGTGCATATGCTTACGTATCTGCCAGTGTATGGCAGATCGAATAGCGCGCCCCTAGGCATGTGAAGAGATCCGGCCGCGCACGGTCGCTCCAGCCATGGAGAGACTCCCCCTGCTCCATCACGATGCACGGCGGCAGCGGCCACCCCCGGGGGTCATGCAGGCCCCCCGCCGAGCCGTCACACATGGCATCCACCCGCGGCAGGAAGCGCGCCACACCCGCCGACATCAAGACTGCTCCTACACTACTGCTGCTGCAGCCGGCCATGGCACCAACGCGTGCTATGACCTCAGCAGACACCGCAGCACGGACGTGGGGGAAGCACGCAGCGTAGAGGACGGCCTCGGTGATCATGGGGAAGGACTCGTAGTCCAGAAAGAACTTGATGGCGTATCGGTTGCGATTCTGTGCGCCCTCCGCAAACTGAACAAGCGCCTGACCTGCACGGCAACGGCACGATGAGCAACCTGTAACGTCTGCCGGTTCCTCTGAACATGGCACCATGCACACCAGTCAAGCTCTGCAAGCTGCCGGCAGGTCTGCATGGCTAGCTTTCATGCACCCAGACTGTGACGTACAAATGTAGTGCAGTACCGGCAGGAAAGCCACGTCTAGCGAAACAAAGTTGCGCCTCACGTAACCGCAAAGCAGGATCAGCCACGTACTCATAACTGGATACATGTAGACATACTGATATGTTAGACTTCCTGACCCTGCGCAACGCCTGGTAGCGGGATCAAGCGTGGCGCACCACCGCAGCGCCTCCCCTGTCGGCCCGGCATCTCGAAGCGTTCAAGCAGCAGGTCCCCTTCCCCAAATGCATCCAGCTGTCTGTGCAGATGCGCCATCATGGCTCCCCGTGTCACCGGCCGCTCCGAGTCCGTCTGCTCCGTTGTTGAGTCAACTGTAGACGGCGCAGTCAGTCGCTGAAGCCATGACTACTGCCGTTGCCGCTGCTACTGCTCACGTGTGCTAGCTGGAGATACTTCATGTGTTTGTCGGTCGCAAGCGGCACCAGGCCGAATGATTGGCTCGCCCCGCACCTCTGCTGTGGCTGGCGGCAGCGGCAGCGTCATTGCATCGCAAGACTGGGAATGGGTAGCAGATGCAGCAGTCATGTTGCCCTCAGCTGGACGCTGCGTGGCCACCTGCGGCAAATCACTGGGCAGTTCTGGACCTTTGCTGCCTGGAGCATTCCTGCAAGCTTAAGGTGAGCTGGCCCCGTCAGCTGCACTGTTCAGGCTGCGCTGATCGCAGGTGCTGCGGGAGAGCTCTACTTGTAAGTCTTGCGGCTGTACTGGTGAGGCTGGCCAGGTGCTGCGGGACTCCATCCCGGCAAGTGGACGGGCCTGCAGCCACCATGGGTTACACAGTGATAGATCTAGGACCCAGCAGCGCCGAGGCAACAGACCAGGTAACACGCAAACAGACAGACAGCCCACCACAAGCACCAAGGCTACTCTCCGCACGAGCAAATGTCAGAACGGGAAAAAAAAGTGGACGGGCCTGCAGCCACCATGGGCCATCACGGGGGCCCACCAACGCGGCGTGCTGCAATCGGGCGTTCTTCTCGTGCTGCTTGGCACTGTGCGCTGTGGATTCGGCTGTGCATGTTTTGACCGTGCGGCCAACCATGAGCTTCGCAGCGCGCGTGAGTAGCGCATACTCGTAGTTAGGGTTCATGCCTGATTGCGGGACCGCCTGAGGGCCAGCGGCAAATGTGCGAATACACTGCGGCTTCGTTGGATGCCTGGGAGCGGAATCACTCTCACTGCAGTAGAGCTGTGCTGGAAGCTCAGCCAACGTCGGTGGGTGCCAAGGGCTGCATCAGGTACGATCGATGTGTATCTCGTCGTAGATGCTGCATGCGGTCCGGCCAGCGTGCGCAGCTAGTGAGGCATGCGAGACAATTACCCAGCACAGACTCCAGGCCAGCGACACTGTCGCACAGTCACAGTACAAGCTGATGGCGGCCGGTCTCATCCATGGCGTGATAGACTGGAGCGCCCCCCGCCGCTTCTGTTCATCAATTGGTGTGCATGCGTGAGGCCGCCAGTGCAGCGCCTTTGCAACCACAGCCCACTTACGTATGCAGATATTATAGTAGTACATGTTAGTGAAGCCTTGGCATCGAGTCCGAACACAGCAGCTGCTTAGACATGTACTGCATCATTGTGGTGCTTCTCCGGTTCTGCACTTGGAGTGCATCTATATACACAAGCCTACAGTGCTTTTTTTTACAGTGCATCTGAGACCTTCTAGCAGCCGAGGAAGGCGGAGGAGACTCCTGTATAGAGTACCTACTGTATAATTGTTCAACAAGCACAAGAAGATCTTCCAGCTCGGCCTGGCAACCCACGGCGGGCTGTCAGATGGCGGGATCCACCTCCATGTGCTGCGAGAACGCGTCGGAACAGGCAGTGTGGAACTGCCTCGCCGTTGCGCGCTGTGCTGGGTCGCGCTCGATGAGGTGCAGCACAGCAGGCCGCAGCGCGCCGAGCCGGTGGAGCAGCAGCCCGCAGCGCGGCCCCTCCCACGGCAGCAGCTGTTCTCCGCGCAGCTGCGCAACTGCCTGCACATGAACTCGTGCCTGTTTTCGAATCATCGGCGTATCGGCACGACATACAACAGGCAGCCTACATGACGGCACATAACATACACGGCAGTGGTACTGGGCAAACTGGTCTGGGTGATCATGCACATGCTGTCTGCAGCTGGCTAGTCTATGAGTCCATATGTGTACACAGCCTTGTGTGGGAGGCGACGTGGCCTGATGAACCCATGTCGCCAAGAGAACAAGGGCAGCTTGCAGCCTCACGAGGAGCTGCAAGGATGTGGTCCTGGCCGCAGCACACCTTGGCGCTGCCATCAGTCACGAGGTTGAAGGCCGAGGTGGCTGTGAGGAGCTCGAATGCCACCACGCCCAGCGCCCACGCGTCGAGCGCAGGCGTGCACCGGACTGCCTTGCAGCCACTCATGCATGCGGCCACAACCTCTGGAGCGGCGTAGGCGAGAGTGAATCGCAGGGGCATCTCTGATCCTGCGCGCATGACCCGTGAGAAGCCCGAAACCTTCCAGAGGCGGGTCGATGCCGGGAGGAGGATCTTGGATGGCTTGAGGTTGCAGTGCACGTAGCCGGCGTCGTGAAGAGCCGAGAGGCGCTTGGAAACGCTTGACAGCATCTGCACCACGCACCTTGTCAGCATGGTGTCACGCAGGGTTGAAAGCATGCATATGGCTTGCAGCACGTAGCAGTACTAGTACCCAACTAGTTGAAACACCAGCACGCAGCACGCAGCACAGACCACGATGACACCCACCGCAGTACTAGTACCCAAATGCATGATGTGCCGTCGATGGCGCTGACTGCCAGAAGACGAGCTTTGAAGGCAGGTCTGGCATGCAAGAACTGCACGAGTCAGCTTTGCACGAGTCAGCTTTGCACGAGTCAGCTCACGAGCCGCCCTGTAGTTCAGATGGAAGATGGTCGTTGCCAAACCGTCGACATGGCTGCGCACATATGTGTCAGATACTCCAAAAGCATGCAATAGAGAACTGCTCCCACATGGTGGCCAAGGGTGATTCGGTGTGCAGCGCACCGCAAGCACGGAGAACACGTCTGGGGCGTTGTCGTCTGCCCAATCCTGCAGCGACACTTGCCTATGCATGACCAGCAGCGGCGGCAGACGCTTGCCGCCCGCATCATGTAGCCGCCCGTCCGCATTGTCCCACAGTTTGAGCACCTTGGGAAGAAACTCTTCGGGCGCCGGTGCCTGATCAGGGGCCGCTTTCGCTGCGGCGGCGGCAGCAGAGGCGAGGCGCGAAGACAGATGCTCGCGGAGCGACGGCCGAAACGCAGCGTGTAGTGTCGCCTCCGCCCGAAACATGTTCTGATCGAGGAAGAACTTAATCGCGTAAGCTTTGCCATCCGTGGGATTCAATGCGTACTGCACTACAGTGTCCCCTGCACATGGCTAGGCGTCAAACGCTGGATGGTGTTTTCTGCCAATGGCTCAAGTTCTGTGTTTTGACGCGTACGCGACTCATGCGCTATGGTTCGGAAGTACAGATGGTATTGCCGCAGTGGTGGACTGTCATGCACCATGTATGCAAAACTCTGCATCTACCAGTGTTGTAGGCCAACATTCTGATGCTAATATGCGTTGGAGGCATCGGTGGGGCATTCCCAACCTTGTGGCAAAAAAGGGACGCCAAGCTCCGTTGAAATGAAATGTCCGCCCATGATATGCTGTTTCGAAGCTTGACTGGGAGTTCAAAGTTGTTATGATGCGCGCCTCCGCCAGTGACATGTGATCTATCGCTAGCTAGCTAGTAACGTCTATCACCAGGCTTCTGCGCACGTAGGATCATCACTTCATTCAAATCAACTGTATATAATTAGTCGTTGTCCTTGCGCTGATAGTCCGTTAGGGTGACTTGCTGGCACTGAGACTATCTGAGCCATGCATGCAAACCTTGGAACAGAGTCATGGATGTGTTCATGGTGGAAATCGCGCACCACCGATCGCACATTGAGCGCGTCCCAAAACCTCAAACTGGCCCAGAAGCAGACGATCCTTCCTGCATTCGTCGAGTTGCCGCATCAGTTGTGCCACTTGCATCTGCTTCATCTGCAGCTCTGGGCGTGATGGCCCCAGTGGAAGTGTGCCGCCCCCTACAACACCCCCTGCCTCGCTACCGCCCCTCGTGCACGCGGCAAGCTCCACACGCTTGCTGCTGCCCCTCTTTGCCCCTCTACTAGTAGGACCACAGCGCCACGCAACTACCAAGTATGCGAGGATGGCTAAGCACAGGAGACCAGAAATTGCAATGAATGCAGATGCCCCGATGGGAAATGTGTCGTGTGGCGTGGCCAGAGGCGGCTTTGATTCTGCTTCTGGAATAGCCATCAAGGACAGCGGGGGCACCAGTACAACTGCAGCTGAGTATACAGGACTACTGGTGGATGTGCTGCTGTTGTCAGGGACAAGCAGGGGCCATCCTTCTGGCGCAGGCGGCCGTGTAGGCAGCACCTGCAGCAGCCGGATCTCTAGGTGAGCTGGACTGCTGCATTTGTGCAAAGCAACACTCCACAATTCTGTTCGACAGTGATGGCATGAGCGAAGTTTACAAGCATGGTACCAGTACGCGTACCAATCAGGCTCAAATTGGAATGAGGATGGAACTTTGGGCTGCAGTTGGACACAACGATGGGCATGGACACCATGGACACAACGATCGTTGAATGTGATAGCCGTTGTGCGGACTCTCAGTCGCACATGCCAACGCGGGCAGCCCAAGTGTGTATGTATGCATGATCACATGGTGTAACACCAACTTGGTTCTTTTCGGTACGGCTCATGTTTTAGTCACAGCGGTCGAAGCTAGCGCAGCTGCGCGCAGTCTTAAGTTAGACTCTTAACACATGTGCAGCAGGGCAGCCACCGACTGTTCCATGGCACGCTATATTGTGTACTGTCCAGAAGTGCTATAAATATTTCAACTGACGCTATCGTAACTGCATGTGTGGCAGTCATGGCAGGCGCACCGTTCTCACTGCTGAAAGCCATGGATCGCCAGTCTGGATCATGTCAGGGTGGCGAGTGCCTGCACCCATACTTCCGGTGGTGAGAATTCTACTGGACAGCCTTGATAGCATCTTGCTACTAGGGCTAGTACTAATACTACCAGCAGAGGACCTGAGTGTACGTATACTTAGCTACTAGGCTACCCAGCAACATGTGGTGGAATAGAAAACATGAACAGTTGCACCTGTGCTTTGATGGCTCAAAAAGAAAGCATGCATATGGATGCATCAGTTTATCGTTTGTTCAATCGCAGAGCAAGACATGCCGCATGGCGATCACCACATGCCCGGCTACTGCACTGACCGACTGACATTGAGCCGGCCCGCTATTATGAGGGGAGGCTGGCACTCATGACCTCTAGAGGTCCCAGCGATGGCGCGGACCCCCTGTGAGCCCCAAACAGACTTTGGGACGTCCATAGGCCATAACTATATGTCCTAAAGCCGCCTGTACCTTCATTTGCGATCTTTGGGGAAACAGGCAGTATCCGGCCAAATCAGGGCAAATGTTTGGGGGAATCTGCATGTTTCCCCAAACCGTCCCCAAACAGTGCTAGGGGTATTCTATGACCCCCCAAACAACCTGCCAAGCTCCCAAAGTGATCATCGGGGCTTGCTAGGTGGTCAAGCACGATGCACCATCATATAGCTCATTCACAGCGCCTCAAGCCACCATCCCCTCTCGCCACATGCTCCACGAGTCCGCATTCTGTGGCGCACAGAATGCATCCAGTACTGCTGATAGTACCATCATTACTTTCATCCCATCTAATTGCATATCATAAATGCCAGGTGCAGCTGTCTGCGTGAAGCCATGAGCAAGCTCTGCTGTGACTTTGTTGTTTCCAGTAGATGAAGAGTGGACAGCTGGAAAGTCTGTAGATGGAGCTCAAACAAATTCGTCGTGATAATTTTTTGTGCAGAAAGGTATCAATTGCACATATGATAGGTCAAAGCATACGTATGGACCTATGAAATATGCACTGATGGAGAAGTGGGATTTGGACATGAGCACAAGCCTGCATTGTCAACACCATGCTCTATAAGCTGCATTTGTGTCAAGTTCGGTGTGAGGTAAGCTGTGGTGTTCGTGCTCTTTCTTGTGACACCGCAGCTCATCTCCAAAACGAGACAAGCATGTAGCCACATGAAATATGCACTGGTGGAAATAGAATTTGGACATGAGAACAAGCCTACATTGTCATCACCATGCTCTATATGCTGCTTTTGAGTCAAGTTTGGTGTGAGGTGAGCTGTGTTCGTGCTCCTTCTTGTGACACCGCAGCACATGCCGTCCTCAAATCATCCTTGGCAATAGCGCCCTGTACTACTTCATAATTATGGTCTAACGTCTCTAGAAGTTCCACCAACGGCGGGTAGTGAATGTGCGTTGCACCGGCAGGCATTCCGCAACTTGACTGCAGCTGCTGACCGCGGACCAACCAGCAACGAAGGTCGAGATCACATGTGTAACACCATATCAATATCTATAGTGTTTTAGAGGTATGGCACATGCTTTGGGACAGACTGTGCGTGTTTGGGAGAGAATGGACGTCATTTAGCGCGAGTTTGGGGAAATGCGCTGTTTTCCCCAAAAAGAGCGCGAATGTTTGGGGGATTCGACGAAACGCCCCAACACCCTTCAGAAGGCTTCAGGACATATAGTTATGGTCTATGGGCGTCCCAAAGTCTGTTTGGGGCTCACAGCGGGTCCGCGCCGTCGCTGGGACCACTGGTGGTCATGAGTGCCAGCCCCCCTCTATTATGCCGGAGGTGATGCAAGCTGACTGATTGCAGGTCTGTCAGGTGGCGTCAACAGCTCATATCGACCTAAACATCAGGGTGCATAAACACAATCATGCAGCGGTAGGACCTACGGTTAGGGGGTATTGCGCGCCCACGGGTGTGTTATA
>JALKAD010001217.1:0-21715 GCA_024500015.1 Ulva compressa | reverse complement strand
TTGTAGCGTGCACGCCCAGGCCTGCTAGAGCTCCTAAGCACATGCACGCCTGGCCACATGCATGTGCGCAGCTGCGCGATGCATATGTGCACGAATCAACGTGTACGCGTTCATTCACCCTAATTTTAAAGCATGCTCTGCACTGCAGGCCGCCCCCGCCACACCTCGCCCTGCCAACCTCTGGCCAAATCCCGCCACACCTCGCCCCAAATCCCAAGCCGGCAGGATCATACATCCATTGCCGCTGCTCCGCCCCCTTGGCCAAACCGTGCTGCCCCAGCCAGCTACATCAGTGATCCAGAGCTGCCCATCACCCTCCTGCCGGCCGCCGCCCCCGCAGCTTTCCTGCAAGAAAAGTACAGCTACGTACACCGGGCCAGCCTGACGCCCGCTCGCACGCCAGAGCCAGGCTCTCACCTCTTACGCGCCCAGAACGCAGCACGCAGCATGGGTGCCAGCGCATCGTCTATCATCATCCGGCACAAGGAAGACCCTGAGCTGGTATGGCCGTGTTACATCGGCATCTTTGCGCCGATGGCGCTCTACGCAACGCACGACGTCATTGACTCGCGCTGGCACCGTCGCAAGGTCGGCCTGCTATGGTCGGTGCTCTACCTCATTTCCAACCTCATGTGGATCACTGCGACCATCATCTACGTTTACGCGCAGCTCGGCGAAGACGCAGACGCAGACCCGCCCATTGAGGCAAACCACACAGAGGCAGGCGCTGCGATGATCGCGTTCCTGGTCAACCTGCTGACAGTGCGCAAGGTTGTGCGGGGATTCATGGTGTTCAACATGTTGTCGGTCGTCGCGCAGCGCTTTGGCCTCGTGCGGCCAGACTGCGCCAGCACTCTGCGGTGCCCTGGCTGCTGTGGGGGCTCGCGATCGGAGGATCAGGAGGCGTTGTACGTGCCGGCCGCGCGGCGGCGGTACGAGCACGCCGGCCAGCTTGTCGAACGAAGCAGCTCGGTGCTGATGGACGATGACTTCCCAGGGGACAGCGCGCGGCTTGCGTGGCTGCCGCTCATCCTTAAAATGGCTGTGCGCGGCGTGGCGAGCAGTTTTAGGTGCGTGCAGGCCCCGGCCCGGGCCCGGCCCGGTGCACGGTGGGTGCATCATGCCTGCTGTTGCCCTTCACTCGTGCTGCTGCCCCTCACCCTCCTTGACAGTAATCAAGCATCCCTACCTTTGTTTGTTGTGTCTTCCGAGTCTGGTGCATCTCCTGCATGCTCTGGTAGGCCGGCCGCAGGGTCGCGGCATCATGCTGCCAGCGATGTTCACGACACATATATATGCTATTGACATATGATACTACAATACTGCCTCCTGACTCCGGCTGTGCATCGCAGGCTTCCGCTGGGAGCCAGGAAGTTCCAGCGCACTGCTGTTCTTCAGGACGACACAGACCTCACAATCATGACGACTGCATGGCTCTGGCGCAGCCTCTCCGAAGTGCGCCCTCGCCCCGCCTTCATCACTCAAGTGCTTCATCACTCAAGTGCACGCCACAAGCTACAATTCGGCAATGACCGGTTCGGAGCGGGCGGCCACCTGGTCATCGCAGGTGGCGGTGACATCATATCCACAGCGGCCAGTTGTGGCCACGTGGTAGTGCACTCGTACAGCTGACTGTGAGCTATGGCATACGAATGGTTTATAGTTACGTAACTTCCACGCAGCAGGACACTGCGGCCACGCACGGCGACACCCCTCTCACCTGCGTTTAAATTACAACGCCGCGGAAGAGGGCATCCCTCTCGCCTCCTTTCCAGCAGCTTCATATGCTCTGAGCCCTCGTAGCCATTCTTGACTTGGGCGCCCGCGGGCCTGAGCAGCTGCGATGTCTTGTGGATCCGACTGCCCAGACGAGTGCATATATGCATGCAGGTGCCAGTGCCGACTCCTGAGTGTGACTACCTGTGGCCACTTGTGCACGCGCTGGACCGCGCGACCCTGGTGGCATACCTGCACATCAAGGGGCGCCGGCTGGAGGAGCTGGGCACGAGCTACGGCTGCATGGACGTCGGGGCGTTTGGGCTGCAGCAGCGGGAAGCGTACGACCCGAGCGCGAGCACATTTGACACCAATTTTGAGGATGGCAGCCCGAGCTTCGACAGGGTGCTGCAGGCGTACACAAATACGCTGAAGGTCGTGAACGCCGCGCTCCTGCTGCTTGTTGACCTAGAGCAGCTGCCCTCGCGCACCGTGAGCTGCAGCAACAAATTTATCGATGGACGGGTGCGAACACAGCATGCGCATGACGCCTGTCCCCCACTGGCACTGTGTTGAGCTGCTTGCAGAGTGTGCGTATATAGTCGGACAAATGTGTCAGAATGGCAGACTTCGACCGTTTGGCCACTGGCAGTTACAACCTTGCATTGACGGCATCTATTTTGGGATCGACAGCAGCAACCTGCGCAGTTGCAAGCCTGAAATGCATTTCCGGTGCCTAATCAGTTGCAGCGGACTTCCTCGAGGAGGGCACACAGCTGACTGCGGAAGGCCCGGGCGTTTGTTTCGGCTTGCCGGGCGGATTGAACTGCATCTACAGGTGCACCAATTGGACTGGCAGTGTGCAGGAACCCAATCCCAGAGATCGTGTGGAGTTGCTCCACGACGTCGGGTTTGAGCTCGCGCCGCGCCGGGGGCCCATCGTTTTGAGCTTCCACCGCGCCGCTGCCACCAACCACGTGGTGCGACTAATGTGCACCGCCGTGAAGCGTGCATTCCGGTTTAGAAGCTGCTGCTGCAGCTCGAGCGTATACGTCAGGAGCCACCCCAGCCCGCATGAGCTGACCACTGCAGTACTGGAGGATGCAAACAGACCCTTCCAGGATGTGGACCCGGGAGAGCGGACGGTGATCAGCCGCAAGCGGAACAGATATCATAAGCCGCTGCTCTCCCGCTGGCAGGTGCGCGTGCAATATGTCGACATGCTCACCACCCTTTCCGTAAGTTGCCTGCTCTTCAGGCTTTTCTAGTCGTCAAGCCGCTACATATATCTCTAGCCCACTGAGTGGTTTACATATATCTCTAGCCCACTGAGTGGTATGCGCATGGTTGACGGTTGTTGCAACTTGCAATGTATTCAAGGTTTTCCGTTCTTCGCTTCCGATCGTGGGCGACTCCTGGCTCATGTGTGTGAGCATACCCGTATATACTAGCATGCTTGCTATGCCAAGTTGCGGAGCATGCTCTAAGGCCTGGAACATTCCTCTTGTATTGTGGCGCAAGAATCAGAATCGCGAGCGCCCTTGTTCACGTCGCGGTATTGCGCACACCACCCGCGCACTGGAGCGCCATGTACCGTTCCGTCCGCAGTCGCATGTGCTTTTGCCATGTAGTAGCTAGTAGCTAGTATAGCCATGTTGGCCGACTGGCAGCTATAGCAGCCATGTACCTGCAGCTTGTGTCACAGAAAGGCGCTGCCTGGACAGGTGCACCCCTGCACCCCTCCGGCGGCAGCGTAGCGTCATCACTAAATGCAAAAAAATTTAAGTTGCGCTTGTCACAAAATGGCCAAGGTATTCCGGATTTCATGAGCTGAGGTAGCTATAACGCTGACGTGTGCATCCTCGTACACACATCGGCCGATATCTATTTACAATTTTACGTGCAAGGTGCGAAACGCTCTAAACACACAATCGAGTCAGAACAATACGTCAACCAAAAACAAAAAGTTCAGTGTGTACTACGCCGTGATGCCTGGTTGCTTATAATTATGAAGGGGACGCGAGTTTGCGCATGTTGCGCCCACTCCCGCGTTGGATCCGTTTTGAAGTATTATATGTACGTTCAAACAAAACATAGCTGGAAATCATAGCTACGAAAACATATAGCTAGGAAGAACATAGCTCAAGACAACAAGAACATTTGGAACAGTCAGCACTGGTTTCTGAGATTGTACACGAATGTGACAGATGCTTCAAGTTGCTGTCCATCTAAGTTGGATAGATATATGGACACACGCGCTTTTGCAACTGAGGAGGTAGCGGTACAGGCCTAGGGTTGCAAGAACAACATGCTTTGAAACACCTCAGGCTTCATTCGGCAGAACACGGTCTGGATCAGGCAGCATTGATACTTGCAGGAAGAGCACCTCCAGCAGAAGGAAGCAACTGCAGACCCCGGGGCAGCTGATTATTATTCCACCATCAGAAAAGACGCTAAGGAGGCCTCGCATTACTTCAGCACAGTCAGCCCACCCGGACCCCTGAAGTCCACCGAACAGCGCTACCCGCCTCTCATCGAGGCCTACAGCACCAGCACCTTTTCATGCATTGTCGCGGCCGTGACTGCAACGAGGCCGGAGCAGGACGAAAAGATTTACATGATGCCGGCGCTGCCGTTCCACCACGTCGTCGGCACAGCACGCCTCGCTTTCACCGGCCTCGCCGACCTCCACCGCCAGCTGCTGGGAACGCTCCCGCCAGACGCGAGTAATCGCGACGTCTTACACGGGCTGCTGGAACGACAGAGCCCTGACGCAGCGCACCTGTGCGCGCAGCTGGCACCAGTCACCTGCTGGGCCCGTTCCATCAGGCCCAGCGGCCTTGGAGCCCAAGCTGGCGCCCCACAGGGGGCCCATGCCAGTGGAGCGTGCCGGCCGGTCGCTGAAGCAGCACGGCCGACAGAACAGCTTCTGGCGATTCAACTACCTGCACAATTGCAAAGGGTTGACCCTTCACAAACAGACGCGGATCGTGCGCAGCAAAATTATGACATGCGTGGAGCACGACAGCTTGTGCGCGCGAGCATAGCAACAGTCGCCGTGACTGACAGCTTTGTGTTGCATGTCCACAGCATGCGCAGCATACGGCCTATGACAGTGCCCGGGCCGGCGGGTGGAGCTTCTGGCACGCTTCACTGGTGGAACTCCTGGCTCGACGCGCAACCGGTTTCGCGGCTGACAGATGATGGCAAGACTCTCGCGCACAGCCTGCTTTCAGCCTTCCGGGGTGTTCCCCGCCAGCTTTTAGAGTCGGGCCTTATGGCTTCTATTGACATCTTGGACTCTGACAAGGACGGTGATCAAATACTAGCCTCGTTCATGGTGTGCGCCGCCATCCCTGCTCAGGCCACTCTTTTCAGATTGACTGCTTGTACACATTGCGTAAGCCACCAAGGATGTCTGATTGCTGTGTGCATCTGGTGCAGGAGCAGACTGCGCTGGCAGAGCACGACTTTGACAATGTTGGAATCATAATGGCTTGCACCTTTGCGGCTGTACTCTCCAATGCGGTCGTGCTCTCCGAAGGCGCGACACAGGTGCCCGAATCAGCCAGCAACCGCCCACCGCCGCTGGCAGCGCAGCGGCTTAGCCTGGTGCTGACCGCACTGCACCATGCTGTGTGCAGAGCGTGGGAGTACCTGCTGTGGCGCCTGCAAACCGACCGGCGCGTGCTGTGGACGCGGGAGCGTGTGAATAAGGCCTTACCGCAACATGCAGTCTATGCATGGGGCATCCTGCGGCCTGCTGCCGCTCATGCCGCAGTCGAATCGGCTCAGGCGCTTAAAGAGTTCCGCAAAGCCTGTGTTGGCCTTGACCAGATTCGGCTCACCAACAACATAGACATTGAAGCGAAGGCGCCGACGCTGTTACAGCACGGCCGGGCGGCCGTGGCGCTACAGAATTTGAGTACGACACAAACTGATGAGATAGAGGATACCGCGCAGCACGTTCGGCGTGCAGCGGCAGAGGTTGCGAACTCGAAGCAGGCCGCGCAGCTTGCCGTCGCCGCCATCAGCAGGGCGGGTGCTGGCCTTGGCGCCATCAGCAGGGCTCGCCTTAACCTTGGTCGGCCGTCATGCGAGGTTGCTGGGCCCGGCCCAGATGCAGACGCGTGTTTGCCTGCAGTCAATGGTGCATGCATTGCTGCGCTGTGCCTGCTACACCTCGCAGCGTTTCAGCTGCTCCGACACGATGAGACCATGCATGTGTGGAGCGACGCCAAGGCTGTTCGCAGACATGGCGCATGTTTTGCGACATTTCACCGTGAACAGCTGGATCATCTGCTGAAGGGTGAAGCATTCGCAGCCCCGGATTGGTCAAGTTATGCTAAGCAGCTGCGGCATCTGATGCAGGACACGCAAGCGATTCATGTTCAGGCCATTGGTGCTGATCAGTCGCATGGGTCAGAAACAGCAGCTGGTCGCGGGCAGCGCGAATCTGAGGTGGCTCGAGGTCTGCAGGCGCACCGACAGAGCCTGCAGGCAGGGCTATCCACAGTGCAGGTGTGCTTTGCTGTGCTAGGCTGTCCGCAGTGCAGGTGTGCTGTGCTGGCCTGTCCGCAGTGCAGGTGTGCTGTGCTGGGCTGTCCGCAGTGCAGGTGCGAGTAAGAGCCGCCGCCGCCGCAGAGTCCGTGAATGTGTTGCGTATGGGGAAGCCTAGGCAGCTGCGGCCTGAGCGCACGCACATCATGATTTGACACCGGCTCGGCCATGCCGCGCTGTGCGACATTGTGCTGTGCTGTGCGACATCGTGCCGTGCTGTGCGACATTGCGTGTGTGTTACTGAAGTCCGACACGATACTCTTACACGTGCACCCGTGTGTGAACGAATGTTGTGGTATGCAGAATCTATTCGCTGCAATCCCATTCATCGCCATTGGGCAACCGTGCACCACCATCACCACCCCTTGACGCGACGCATGCAGTGCATCCTGGTTCACATACTGCAGCATCACACCATCTGTTGCGCACCATTTCACCCGATAATCCACGATTGAAGCAAGTGATGCACATCCGATGTGTGCACATGCAGGGTGTTGCCATGCTGCCAGACAGCAGTAGCGAGGCCGCGACAAGTAGCCGAGAGCGTCTCCTCGCGCTGTGCTGTGCGCTGAGAGTGTGGCTAGACACGCTTGAGACGCCCGCCTCTTAGGGCCCACGTGCACAGTATACTTGAGGGGCGTTGGCGCGACGAGCGCATTGGCTGAAGCATGCGCTTGCGGCGCGGGCCTCCGGGCGACCACCGAAAAAGAGGTACATTCGTCGTTCCAGGCGGTGACCTTCTTGGGATGGATGGCGGTAGAGATGCATGCATGCGCTGCCCACTGTGTGGTGCAACAGAATCGCGCTGCCCGCACAGAGGTTCGCGACGCGACGATGGAGCAGTGTCATCAGATGCTACATGCCTTGCAAAATGCCCGTGGATTTGAAGAGGAGCAGGACGCTGCAAAGGCGGCTGAGGAGGCTTACAAGGCTGAGGTGGACAAGACCCAGTTGGCGAGCTGTGCAGAAAATCTTGACGCTGCTGCGGATGCGTCTGCAGATCTGATGCGTGCCCTGCAGCGGTCAGAGCAGAAGCGTGGCGAGAGGTCGACTGCAGTTCGACAGCCTGAGCATATTGATCTCTTTGATGCGATGACAACCATGGATCACGGAATTCTCGCGCTGCGAACCATGGATCATGTAAACATGTACGCTGCAGACCACGCTCGACAAGAGCGTGACCTTGCGCTGGTGTCGCAGGCGCAGCTGCAGCTTGCGAACATGCGGTGCCTGCTTGTGTTTGGGGACGGGGACGGCGGTGGTGTGTGGACAAGGCGGGCCATAGTGGTGGCGGCCGCAGGCGAGGTGGGGCTGGGGCTGATGGTGACACGCATGTGGAGGTGGCTTGAGGATGCATGTGTGCGCAACGGCAATTTCGAGCATGCCGATGAAGCTGCAGATGCTACCCCAACACAGGGGGATGCGGCGAAGGCTGCACTTGCGGCGCTGACTGACTCCAACCGTGACGATAAGAATGCGTGGATAGATTTGTACATCGCAGTCAAACAGGGTGAGCAGGCATATGCAGCGCTGTTGCCGGTGCCGCAGACGGGCCACACCATGTGGGCACACTGGAGAGCAGTGGCCATCCGTGCTATTGAGTTTTGGGACGAACTTAATATATCGAAGGGGCACGTGGCTTTAGATTACAGTCTTCCGCTGCAATATCGACCCTTTTGCATCGCACAGACAATGGCTGATATCACAACGCGCGCATTGTCGCCAGAAGTTGCGGCAAAGGCACTGGGTGCTGCGGCTTGCGGTGGTGGGGACGTTGCACAGCCGAAAACGCTTGGCGAGGTGCTGCATGCTGCAGAGGGGGCGGGGCTGGTGGTGGGGTGGCGGCTGCAGTGTCTGGTGAGGGAGCTGTTGAGAAAGGCCCAGCTGAATGTGCGGGAGTGACTGGCAGCTGCGTGATAGCGGTGCGAGGGATTGCGCAAACGGCCGCGAGTGGTGGGTCGGGACGCATGGCACCGGTGCGATGCATTGCGATGTGCTTTGGGTCCAGCTGCATGCATGCAGCAGGCGCCGGGACCACCGATTTCGGCCGGGGTACTCTGTGGCCTTCTATGTGGCGTGCAGCAGCGGCAATGCCGCAGAATCTGTGGTACGTACCGCAGACGCGACTCGCCCTGTTATTGAATTCGCTTTCAGTGTGAAGGCAGGGATGCGTCTGGAGCGTCTGGGCATGGCAGAGGGCACTGTAATTGCTGCTGTTGTATGAGTCTGCAGACTGGGCGCAGCCTCGTGAGTGGTGCTAGTGTAGATTCATAGGTATATACTTTATACAATCTGCGGATGCACATAGCGGCATCTGTACATTTGCCCGAGTAACTCAGTGCAGTCCTCCGTTGACCTGCTCTGGTCGTGTACTCAGCCGCACTTCAGTACGCTGAGCATTGCTGATGAGAAACACCAGAAATGTGTAGTACGACATGCAGCACGGTCGTAGCGAGCTCACAGAGAGCAAAGGAGTCTCTTGTGCACTCATGCATGGGCCGCGGCGACGACAGGTGAGCCGCGGCGACGCGGCGACGACAGGTGAGCACGCACAAGTGGTGCACGCGGGGTGAACGTGAGGACAGGGTGAGACAGCCCTGATTTTAACGAGTCCGTAGATGGGCTGCATGTACCATTTTATGCAGAGATGGGTACACATGGCTTGCTTGCATGGCGAAACCAACCGCATAGTGACACGCCCCAACAGCCTGCCTTTTTGGCACCTTCTACTCCATATTGCGCTCTGAGATCATTAACGAGGATTCCGCTGCATTTTAAGAGGGGCCGCTGGGCGCGCGCCACTCGTTACACGCTGTCAGCTGTGCTGTGCTGGTACCGGCTAGCTCACACAAGGCGGACGCTGATGACGCTACGGCGCTGCTGCTTCGGTTTTGCTAAATGTTGCAATCACTGCAGTATTCTGCATTCTGGAGGGGCTTGTCTACGTGTAGCTACAGGCTAGTCGTGGCTGGAAGCGTTTGCAAACGGGGCTGAACAGCAGCTGTGAGTAGTTCTGCAATAGGTGTGATCCAGGCCAGAGCTGAAAACGAGACTGACTGGAGGTGATAGGCAGGCACTTGCGAGTCTATACGTGTGCTTGCGCTGTCATGCCAGCTGTTGTTAGGGAGAGGGGAACGGTCGAACCCAAGTTCACCCCCCAAATTAAGGCGTTTTTAGTGTTTGATAGTCAATAGCCAGGTCAGCCACACGCATGGTGCAGAACGTCGCGATACATGTCCGGACATATTGTTACACGGAGATGAACGCAAGAGCCCGGCAGCAAGGGCAGCAGCAGGAAAGCAGACGGCCAAAACCCCCAAGAGCAGACAGCAACAAGCAGCAACTGTTGTAGGTGAAATTTCACAACGAACCGACACAGCCGAAACAACCACACTCACGCATCCACACACACGCGCACTCCCGCACCCCACCACCGCGGCACCCACGCCACAGCCGCACACAGCAACCACCAACCACACTGCGTACAACCACCCACCCCAGCAAACCGGGCCACCACCAACCCCCCAACGGCAGCACACCCACGACAGCACCGGTGGGTCACACCCGGATTTGCGTTGAGCAGATCCGGGCGATCTGCTATTTGAGCACTCCACCACGGGCCCATGAGAGCCCGGGAGCGCATGCCCCCCGCAGCGCAACTTGCTTGAAGGCGTACCATGGCCAGCCCTCCCCCTTCGGCTGCCTGGCGGGGGCCTGAGGGCGGGGCGCGAAGGGCACTGGCGGCGCCGCATCGCTCTCCCTGCGGCAGCCCACGGCCTCCCGCGGGAAGGCAGGGCGGGCCAGCACGACAAGACGTGGGGCTGGCCTGCGCCGCTGCAACCGCGGCCCCCGGTCCACCACGGCGGCCAGTAGCCGCCTACAGTACGTCAGATGGGACAGCGTGGCCATGGAGTGGCTGCAGGCACCACCGCCCGGCCTGCCAGCCGCATGCGCAGCGTAGCCGCAGCGAGGACCTGGCGCGTCACACCACGGCACAGAGTGGTGGAGAGTTCGCCCATGGCATTTTGCAAGAACGCTCACCTAGACATGCCATGAGTGTGCCTTGTAGGCCTAATTAGGGCGCCTATCTTCTTTCCTAGTTCATATAATATAGGAATAGCGCGCGGGTATGTATGTATCTGTTGCATATCCTCTCGAGCATTCGAGACGTCTGTTCTCACATGCGCTACGTAGCGTATATACGAGCCGAGTAACCATGCGTGCATTGGTACCCAGGGTTGCCAATTCCCCATATATATGGGCATGCATGTCTGGGTTGCCAGTGGTACCGATCCCGCGAAGTGACAACTAGCGCAAACGTGCCTAATTTGGCTCCAAACAGGACACACAAGTAGTGTAATCGATGGAAAACCATATGCGACATCCGCGGATGTTGTGCGGGGCGATGGCGCCATGCAGCAGACCATGGCCATCAAAGCAGCATGCGTGCGTAAGGGCATGGAGCTCACAACATGCCACGGATGCAATTCAGCGCACGCGACTGACCGTGAAAGCTCATATAATAGTCTAGGTATAGATGCGGCTGGCCATTTCCGTCATGAGCCTGCCTCCGTTCGGTGCTGGCATGTTCGCTGTCCACTGGCTTGTTGGGCGGTCATCCCGGTAGACAGGTTCAAGGTCTCAGCGCGCATGCCGTCTCGTTCATTATTACACTTGGATATTGTACTGCATACTCGTGCTGCTTCACTGCTTGCCATGTGCTTGCGGTCGCCCAGGGGCAGTCGTCGAGGTCTACAGGCTGTTCACCGTCTGGGAGCCAGCAGGGCATGCACGCGGAGCTTCGGGCCTAGCAGTGGCCGCGGTATGCTCACACGCCTATTAATTAACATAAATAATCATATTCCGTAGTTGGCTTGCTGCATAAGCGAACCATAGGCGTCCAAGCAGCTCTTTGGCATTGTGCGCCATCCGTGCCATCATGAGTGTGGCAGGCAACGCTGGGTCGTACAACTGCACGATAAGCATCTATAGAGTAAGTACTCGCTGATGAGTTCTGGGCGACAGCTTTGGATGTCCAAGGAAATCGTCAAGCAGCTCCGTACTGGTTGTGCTCCGCGCCGGCGCTATGGTGCTGCAATTTCGCGTCTGTCGGTATATTTCGTCTTATATGGTATCTAGTATGACTTGCACACATCAGAGTCGGTCGTAGCGCTTTTCATGTGCTTAAGGGCATGCGCTGCATGTGGTACCAATACAGCGATACCCATATGCATGTGAAGTGCGATAACAACCTCACTTACGTTACCAACGCAGTCCATTGGCATCAGTAGGTTGGTATCAGTTTAGCAAGGTGGGTACCCGAGCCCACGTGGGTATCATACACAAGCCAGCAGCATGGACACCTGCCACATGATGGGACGATGCTATACACATTATCAGCAGCCAGTGATGCTCATTCATGTATTCAAGGTGGTAGAACACACGGGTAGGAATTCATGTATTCACATCGCCCTGGGACACCCAATCGACTTTAAATTGAATTCATGCCATACTCATGGCCAGCATTGGCCAACACTCTGACTTGAACCAATGCAAGTCCAGTCACACTTTACGTCAAACAGCCCACTACACTGTCTATCACAAGGTAATTAGCCGTATGAGCCTTCTCATGAACATGTAGTCATCCACTTCCTCACGAATACCTGCACATGCTCAAACAACTTAGCCAACGATCGCTGGCTAGCAATAGCCCATGAGCTATTGCACCTGTTGTACTTGTTGATCAGCTAGCATAACCAGCACTCTATTATGCTATCCAGCAGCTGTGTAAATTGTCCTCGCGCAACAGCTCGCAGAGAAAAAACTTACCTGGGCAGTTGTCGAAATGGTTGTGCCGCAACTGAGATACTATCTCAGTAGTAGCTGATCTTGTTCACCGCAGCACAGAAAAATTCATTTCCTGCAAGTGAAATACTGCTATGAGTGTTGCATGTTGTAATGCCAGTGGATAACAAGGGCAGCATCTCCTATCACACAGCTGCACGGCTGCATCAACTTGAATGCATCAACATTGAATGCGATGCATCGGCTCAGCATCTCACCTGGGCCTCATCTAAATATATGTGAGCTGAGGTTGTTGACTCCATCATGGGAATACTATGATCGTCTGCACACAAGCTGACGGGCCATCGCGCATAGGCTTGCGTCGAGGCCTCCCCCCCCCCCTGCCCCAGCCCTATCCCCCTCCCCCCCCCCCCGTCCCTCCTCCTCCCTCGCTCTTTCCTCCTGCCCGCACATCTCCACCATTTCTCCTCTGCCCCCCATCCCTGACACCGCTGGTACAGCCGGGCTGGCTGTGGCCGCAGCCCCTTTGACCGGTGCCTCGCAGCCTCGGAGGTGACCATAGCGCGCGGCTGCGCGCCCGTGTAGACTGCTGGTGTGGAGTCGGCGCCCGCCAGTGGGCCCTGAGCATGCTGACTGTGTTTGGCGTGCGCATGTACTGTGTGGTACTGCGCGGTGCTGCGCTCGGTTCCTGCGTTGTTTGTGTGTGTATGTATGTGTGTGTGCATGCACATGTGTGTGTTTGCTTTCATGCCGGCGCAAGTTTGAACGAATTCGTTCTGGCATTTGCTCGTGCGGAGAGTAGCCTTGGTGCTTGCGGTGGGCTGTCTGTCTGTTTGCGTGTTGCATTGTCTGTTGCCTCGGCGCTGCTGGGTCCTAGATCTATCACTGTGTAACACAGCCACAGAGCAGACTTCACATCCCATCGCGCTGAGGCCACTGCCAGCACCTAATCGCTTGGAAACATGTTTTGTGGACTCTTATCAGGCTGTTCACACCGCGCAGTGGCCTGTAGGTAGCATGTGCGCCATCAAAGGCGCACCGTCACTACCTTGTCCGCGGACATGTCAAAACGCGGTCAGATGTAAACATACTGTAACGATTCAGCCTTCAAAAGTCTCTGCTTGAAGGGTGATGTGCATTTGCCTGCCGCACGAGTGCCTGCGTCCCTGTGCAACGTCATGGGTGCATTACCGCATAAAGGTGACGTGCTGACGGTGGCGATCGGGGCGGTATGAGTTCTCGAGTCGCCAAGGCGTGTACCTGCCGAACCATGCAGCTCTGCGACGTTCCCCGGCACGCCCGTGCTTGATGTTCCGCATCGGTCGCAGCAAGAAACGCAGGCACATACATTGAAACGCAATCATGCAGCCATCGACGACTACGGCGACTGGAAGCCAGACTGCAAGCTGTTCAGCTTCAAACATGCGACCTGCGAAGTTGAATGAGAATGGACCGGTTGGTGACACATAGGCCCTACGCTGATCGACTGCGCCGCTCCGACAAGCCGTAGTTTCCATTGAAGCCACTACTTTGGGAGACTGCGCTCAGCTGCGGCCGGTCAGGTAGGAAGGGGGGCTGTAGACAGTGCAGCTGGCTGTGGTCAACACGCCTTTGTCGTACCAGGTAGCCATGGGGGGTTTCTCCACTGCTGCACATAGCGACGCGGAGACGCGTGCCGCGCCGTCATAGTGCTGCTCATAGCGGCTGCTCATAGCGCACTGTGCAATGAAAGTTGCCATGGAAGTCACCCTGTGGCCACGGTATACCTGCACTAAGGGGATGCTGCCAGCCCGAGGAGTACGTCCTCGACGGACGCGTCGATGACACGAAGGTGACGGCCGGATGACGGCGGGGGGACGTCATCGGGACGTTGGCATGATGCGCTCAGTTCAACGAGGACGGCATCAGGACAGGAAGAGGACACGTGGATGATGCAAGGCGGACGCGCGGAGGACCCGCTAATGTGGAGAGGACGGCTGGAGGATGCTCGGATGACAGGCAGAGGTCGTCGGAATGACGTCACTGAGAAGGTCGCATGTTACATGATGACGTCACTATGGCGGGCCGCTTGCGTCACGATGGTGCTTTGGGTATAAAATCTGGGTAATCTAAGTGTCATGATGACGTCCTCGTCGGAATCGGGATGTCTGCGTGCCGCCCGGATGACGTCCCGGTGACGTCTCTCGAGGGCGTACTCCTCGGACTGGCCCACAACGCCCGCGTCACCGAGGACGTCCTCCTCCGATCACCCAGGACGTCCTCCTCCAATCACAAAAGCACAGTTACGCCGCCCAGGCTACAGTGCATCGCTCTGACACACCAGATCACTACATCTCATCTCCCTACATCCGGGCATGCGGCTCTATGCAGACCACACTTCCTCCTGGCTGCTCAGTCATCTTGCTGCAACCATGGCCGCCGGCCTGGGATGGGGTGTCGGGCCCGACCAGACAAATATCCCGATTTATCGGGCCCGACCACCAAAATCCCGACATTTCCCCCGACCAGCTAGGCTGAGAGCCCAATACGCACCCGTTGCGCCTTTTGAGGGTGGCATATGATCAGAAATCGTGAGTCAGGATGCGGGCACGTTTTCAATTTTTAAAATTCGACCTGAAGGATGCTCCAGCAGCTGCAACGTGTACTTGACCTTGTGACCGAGAGCTACCGCCGGCACAGGCCTGCTCTGACATGCGGGCGTACGTGCGACAAGGCGCTAAGCATCGTGTCGCAGTACTTCATTCGGAGGCACATTATACCACTACTAATTATTGATGCAGACGTCATACAAAGCAGTTGCCGGTATTGCGGATGCATATGGTCACGGAGCGGAGCTGCAGCTCGTGCCGACGAGTTCAATTGCAGGGCACATCTGTCCAGCACTCGCTCACGCGAGCCCAGACCTTACCACAACGTTCCGCATGATGTATGCTTGAGTCGTAGCGGTCGCTGGTTGCGGTAATAGCGATGATCATGTGTGTGGCAGTTGGAGATGAAAGTGGTTTGGGTGCTGCGGACTGCTCCACAAGCTCCCAGCGAGCATGACTATCACTGTTGATGAAGCTGAGCGCGATGTGCTGCTCTGAAATCATCTTTTTTTACTGATTTGACTTGAATTTTGTTCTTCCTGACATCAGCAGTGATCAAAATCTGGCACTTGTGCCAACATTCACACTGCTTTGCCCATTTCACTACAGCCCCCACTTGACAGGTCAAAAATTCCCGACCAAGAAAATAAATCCCGATATATCGGGCCCGACCACCAAAATCCCGACATCGGGAAATCGGGGTCGCCCCATCCCAGCCGCCGGCCATGCAGAACCCGTGAGATCTAAGGCATGGCATCCTCCAGCGCTGCGTCGGTCTGCTTCCGCAGTGCAGCCAGGTCTGCCTGCAAGGTGCTGTGACTGAGGTGGCTGGAACTGGCTTGCCGTGGCTGGGATCACAAGTGATACAGCACATGCCATGGGTTCATGTACCATGAACGCTCAACTCTGTAATCCTGCGCAGTAAATGTAGGTAGCGAGGTGGATCTTACCTCAGCAGTTGCCAGCATGTCCCACATCTGCTCATTGTCGGTTGTCCGAGTTTGGCCGTCCAGCAGTTTCTTCAGCATGCCCACCCGCTCACGGAGTTGCTCTCCAAGCTCGACACTGCGCTGCACCACACTTGACTCCGTCAGCAAGGACACTGTGGGGAATAATGTGCTGGTTGTGCCGACACGCCTGACAATCATCCGACACGCTGCCTGGTTTGAACAGCAGTGAGAACACCATCCGAAGGTGGTCAGGCAGGTCCTACCTGAGCGGGCGGGTGGGAATCGGTGGTCAAAGAAGCTCCTTGCCCTGACGATCCAGGATTCTCAGGAGCCTGGACAGTAGAGCTTGGTACAGGCGAACTCGTGGCGCCTGACTGCCTCTTGGGCCTGGGCTCACTCTTGTCAACATCCAGCCTCCGGCGCGCGGCACCTCTCTACACATTGCAACAAGTTATTGGCTGGGCAGTTGGCTTAGGATGCAGGTCAGCTTTCAGTCTACACAATGACCTGAGTGGGATCAGGGCCGATAGTTGGGGTTGCATGGCAATGTCAGCATGTGCGCAGATGAGTTAATGACGTGCCTGCTCCCCGTCCTCCTCAGGCCCTGGCGGCCCGGCTGCTTTCGCCGGCGACTCGGCAACATCTTCAGCAGCCGAGGAGTTGACATGGGATGCTGCCTTTGCCACCTTAGTGCGTGGCTTGCGCTTCACTGTACCCCTCCGGGTGCTGTTCCCATACTTGGCTGGAACCGCATAGACCCCACGCATTGCCCAGTCTTCGCATGTGCGTGCAGGTGCCTTGGGGTCATCTGGGTTACGCACCTGCATGATTGGTGACTGTCAGTCCCTGGCACGTAATGGTCAACGAGCATCACATGTCCATGGATCACAATGCACCGTACCTACCTGTCGCTGCTGGTCCTGACAGTCACATAAACACTCACACATCCACACGTGCGATGAACACGGATGACCTGGGCTTTACCATGTCCCAGGGCACGGTGCGAGCGGCATACCAGGTTTGTAGTGAACGCTTTCAGCAATAAAGCATATTGCGAAGCAGCGGGTATCTCTTTCTTCTTGCCCTTGCCAAATTCGTTCTCTCGTCGGTTATTGCGATTGGACAGACCAGTGCGCAACTGATCGTATCTGCATGATACCCAGTGTCACTGTGTGCGGTGCCCATTGACATCAACACAAGACAGGCAGGTGTGCAGTATGCACGCACGTAATGTCGTCTTTCAGAGCGGCATTCATCATTGCCCGCCATGCTACGCCAAGGTTTTTGCACAAGGTGACACCCTCCTCAACGGCCGTTCGATTGGTAGCGGACATGGAATGCTCCTTAAAGAATGTCTCGAGGTCCTGCACAACAGTGGTTGGCTAACTGAAGTACGGCATGCCACATAAAACTGGGCGGTGGCGATCCAGCATGTGAGAATGGCGCCGAATCGAGCTAAGTGCCCGTGACGGGACGAGGGTCCGAACGGGCCCGTTCAGACTCGATGCACTGGGCGCCACGCCCACCCGGTCGCGATTTTCAGCTAAGTCCCCGTGACGGGACCCTAGTCCGAACGGGCCCGTCCAGACTCGATGTGCTTGTGGGCAAGATGCTCGACTGGAACGCATACATCCACTGTTGTGCGACAGGTCGCCTGACACGAGTATATCATGTCACGGTGCCCACGATGTACAATCGACTGTGATGGGATGGACATACGGGCATGCACACTGTTTCGCGTGGCCAGACCCGCGTAACAACCTCGCATGGCATGACTACCGCTCCGACAGTGCGAAAGCTGCACTTAATCGTCAGTACATCTCTGATTCACAGCAAAGCTGGTCAGGGAGGTGCTACATCACTCTGGCGCAATCGGAACTGCGGTATTCGCGCATGTTGACGTCCACGATTACCCCAACATTGCATAGGCGGCAAGAGTATGGTGTGAGATGCACCAGACTAATATAGAGCATTCAGGTCACTGCTCTCTGGATAAGAGGTCGGGAAAAGACGCATCGTACCGTTGCGCCTAAGAACTCGCAAGCTTCCACGGCTGCCAGAATGAGAAACTCCCCCGGCTTCCTCTGGACAAACTTGTCGAAGCATTCAGTAAGAGTTTTGGCGTCTTGACACTCCGCTAGAGTGTCTTTCAACGCCGTCGGGATGTCCTTCAAGGTGCTCTGAATCTTGTCTGTGGACATGAGACAGCGATCCCGCCAGGTCACCCACGGCGAGTCCATCTTCAGAGCGGGACGGCGACTGTGGTTAACGCTGACATAATCTGTGTCCATCGACACTGCGGATGCACCCGCAGTCGAAGCGGGGTAAGGAGCTTGTGGCTCAGGCGCCAGCAGCGTGCATGTAAAAGGCGGGTGCAAACCGTCCTTGATCGGCTCTGCCGACGTACGAATTAAGTTCATGACCTGTGCGAAATCGTTGAAGCCAACGTCAAGATAAGCGTCGGGATTTGAGTCGCTGACAAGTCGTACCGACTGCAGGACGTATGGCTGCTCTGCACCACATGCACTGAAGAGTGTGGCTTTCACACTCCGGGCCAGCGCCTCGTTTTTAAAAACAGAAGTCCATTCGAACGGTGTGGCTGAGCCAGCTCTGCAGCAGGGACGACTGGGGCGTCAAATCACGCAGCCGTGCAGTTGTTACGCAGCGTTGATTCACGGCAGCCGCTGGACATTGAGCTCCTGACTGCCCTCCATCAGTTGAAAACAGATAATCTCAGTCGATATGCGATCGCACCTCAGCGTGACCGTGGTCTCTTTCGTGGGATCCTGCATCTTGCGTTGCTGCTGTGCTGTGGCCGCGGCGGTAACGTCTAGTAAGTCGTGCTGTTCAGAGATCAGATAAGAGTTGATAGAGTATTATTAGACAGTCACCACACTTGTTTAAGACCGAACCGGTGGGCTTACGCGGGTTATTTGCGAGACGGTATGGTCCCGCGATGTCGGTCATGTGTCTACAGGCGCTTGCCGGCGGGTCTGTCGGAAAGTGTGGGAGACCTCTGAATCCGCGGATCCCGCTGATTAGCGCATAGTATAAAACCCTTTAGTGTATCTGTCTGAGTTCCGTCATAGGAGACTAATGGAGGGCGAAGGCGCCCCGAAGCGCCGTCGTACGGCCGTACAGATCGCCGAGTTGTGTGTTCGGAAAAACGTGTCAATTGTTCCAAAGAGCGATTCCAAGGCAAAACATTACAAATGTAATTATTGTGGCGGTCCTTTCCGTGATGTCTCCAAGTTGGAGGCGCATTTCACTCCTGGAACATGTCGACCGCGTCTGCTCGCGGGCGGAGACGCGCACCAGCAACCGAGTGCAAGGGCAGTGCGACAAGACAATGCGGCCGATGTTGATGGCTTGCCAGTGGCAGAAGAGGCTGGTGCCATTGGCAACATGGACGTCGATCAGCCCGCGGGCAGTGGAGGCCCTGTGGTGCCCCTCCGCCACCCATCGCCTCCGCAGCATGTCCCGCCCCCTGTCCCTGATGAGCCCCTCGTCGGAGACCTCCTTCCAGTGGGTGACCCCGAGTTCCCACAAGTCCCGGTATGTTGACACGGCCTATCCGCACGCGGTCCGAGTTGGGCGTCCTTGCAAGTGTGCAGTGTACTGATGCCACGGGACTTGTTCCCGACCCGGCTCACCGAAAAATGTCTGCAGGCGCATCTCGTGCCTGCGGCTGTACTGGCGGTTGAAGCCGACCCCCAGTATGATGGGTTTGACCCAGTACAGGACGATGACGAGGAGCAATGGTTTGACGCCGAGGAGGGTGATGAAGAGGACTGGGAGGAGGACTCCGACGAGGAGCCAGTAGAGGAGCCAGCAGAGGAGCCAGCAGAGGAGCCGGTAGAGGGCCCAGTAGTGGCCCCGGAAGCCCTCGATCCCCCTCCTGGTGAAGAGGAGCCTGTCAAGGTGCCCAGACGAGACACCGGGGCTTTCCTCCACTACAGTCTGGCAGAACCAATCACGGATGACCATGATGTCAAGCTGCAACAGGTGGCTGTGTGGTTGACCAGGCTGGCTTCACAGCATCGCATCCCAAATGCGGCTATGGACTCGCTCTGCCAGATGGTGCATTTCCTGCTGTTGCCCCCGGAGAATTTATTTCCCCGGTCCTTCCACATGCTGAAGTGTGCACTGGCCGCCGAAGACAGCCATGACTGCGAGAGTCATGTGTGCGACGAATGTTGGCAAGTCTTCCCTGACATCCCGTCAGACACCCATGCGGCACATGCTGAAGATGTCTGCCAGCGGCCAGGCTGTTGCAACAAGAGATTCAAGCGTGGCCCGGGAGGGCATGTCACCCCCAAACGCAGTGCATTCTTCTTCGGGAACAAGGATACCTTTGTGGACCTTGTCAGCAAGCCGCACATGCTGCCTGCCATGTTACGTCACCGGGAGGAGTCTTTCAAGGACCCAGAGTCCTTCTGGGGCTCGCCTGCTGGCAAGGAACTGAATGAGCGGTGCCGCCACAAGTTTGACCAGACGTCCCCGGACGCCGACGAGTTCGCTGTGCTGGTGAGCCTTGGTGTGCTCCCGCCATTACCCATGCTGCCTGATGGTTGCGCCGCCATTGCTGCCCTTTGGTACATATCCATGCTACTGCTGGTGTCCAGAACCTGATACGGTCATGCTTCCTGCAGGGGCTGATGGTGGTCAGCTCTTCGTGAACAAGCAACACGGCGCGCTCATCTGGGGCATGCGGCTCCAGGAGCTCCACGCCGATATGGCTGCCAAGAACGATACCTGGGCTCCTCTCGGCGTCGTGGAGGGACCAACAGAGCCTACGCGCCTGGACAGCATCTTCTCTTCGCTGGAAGAGTTCTTCCTCGCGCACGATCCCGGTATGGCGTCCACCCTAACGTCATTTGTGTCACCCACAGTGGGCCCATGGGTGTTGTCATGCCTCTTCATGCCTGTGGACTGCTCTGTGCAGCGGCGCTGCTGGTTGCCACGGCGACCACCGTGAGCACGTCACAGGTGGCCCTCACGTGTTCCGCCCTGTACACTGGGTATGTATGCTTTAACTCCGCATCTGCAGGCAGGGATGGAACAACTCCCATTACGATGGAGATTTGGATCAACCCAGACAAGCCCGAGTTGGGCAAGAAGACTGTGAAGGTGTGGCCTGTGCTCGGCTGGGCGGAGGGGGACATACCTATCTTGGAGAAGATTGCCAACTCTGTCGGCCACGGCGCCAAGGCAGCTTGCCTGCGTTGCGCACTCCGCGGCGTAACAGTGAAGGAAGCAAACACTGTCCGGTGTGACCTGTCTCACAGTTGATGTCAGTGACCGGGTTTGTCGTCAAGACGCACGTCTGTGTGTGCGCGACCACAGATGTGATGTGTGCAGATGGCCGGGCTTTGCTAACATTGTTCAGGCTGTTCCATGCGACGAGAGAGGTCGCACGCTCCCACCGCAGGACGATGCGACCCAGGGCGGCTTTCCCGCCCAGCCGCGCATGCCCCCCGGTTACATGACCAGGGACACAAACGCCCAGGGCGTGCGCACGGAGTACACTGAGGACACCACCGTCACTGCAGAGGGCACGTGGTGCGAGGACTGCGTGTTAAAGTGGTCTGGCGCAGAGATCACACACACGGCTGAGAAAGCTGCTGAGATCATGTCCCAGGTTCGACATTCGTCTGTGCCCTCTGTGTTTCTGACAGCAGTCCTCTGGGTGCACCAGCAGACACGCCGCAAATTTATGGCGGCCTCTCTGTTTGGACTGTCACCCGATGCATGGGAGGGGGCCCTCAGATCATCCGGTGCATTGCATCACTTGTTTGCAGGTTGACACACCATCACGTCCACCGTATGATGGAATCGCCGCCCGCTCTACCCGTCACAATCGCGCACGCGCCGAATGCCTTCAGCTGGGGTTGTGGGGGCGGCCGTTGTTCCACAAACTCTCGTACTTCAAGTGTGTTCCTGCCCACTCGCACCTCCCACCTCCTTCCGCTTGCTGTTCCACCTGACTTGGAGCCCCGTCCCCCTTGTACTCGGGGCGGACCCACAACATTCAGTGACCCCCCACCCTGGACGTGTGCAGCCCCTGCACATTCCTACGCTTTGGCGTGGCCCACA
>JALKAD010000122.1:9274-24330 GCA_024500015.1 Ulva compressa | reverse complement strand
TCATCACCATGGTACCCCTCATGCAGCGGGTGGCGCCATGGGGGGTGGCTTTGGGGGGCATGGGTGCACGCATTGGCGGCTGTGTGTGTTACGCAGTGATAGACCTAGGGCCCAGCAGCGCCGAGGTAACAGAGCAGTCACCAGGCAAACAGACACACCATCACAAGCCCCAAGGCCACTCGCCGCACGAGGTAATGCTAGAACGGACCAGCGCCGGCACGAAAGCATACACACACACACACACACACACCGCAGAAAGCGAGCGCAGCATCGCTTAGTATAAACAGTCCACGCACACGTCAAACACAGTCAGCATGCACCGGGCCCACCGGCGGGCACCGATCCGACCCCATCAGTCCAGACGGGCGCACAGCCGCGCCACACAGCCACCGCCGCGGACCCCAGCTACCCATCACAGGGGCCGCAGCCGCAGCCACCGGTGCGAACGCCGCGGTACGAGCCGTGTCCGGGGAGCGGCTGAGGAGAAGGGCGGGGGTGCGCGGGGAGGAGGGAAGAGGGTGGAGGAGGGGCGGCTGGGGGAACCGCGGGGGCGGCGGGGGAAGAGGAAAGCTGGCCTGTCGAGATGGGGGGGGGTTTGTGCATGCGTTGCTGATGGTGATCGCAGACTTCCTGATGCCCGTATAGTATATTTGCAGTTATTACAATGACATAAATCAGCACCTCGGCATTGAGAAGGAAGGAAGCAAGGTGCACAACAAACATCACATGCCCCTCGGCCTCCCGACTCAATGACATGAATCGCACTCACCAAGACGGGGCAAAGAGAATACCTGCTTGAACACCCGGTGCCCTCTGAGGGAGTCAACTTGCACTACAGGGCGATATTTGCACTCAAGCACTGGGGGCTGCCTTCCTAATCAGTTTCACTCTCGGCCGCCAAAGGCCATGGCCTGATTCCACACTGTTCACATGGCCGCTGACCTGTATGATAGCCACATCAGGTGTAACACACGCGAGGTGCCCGCTGGTCACACGAGCACTGTACCTCTGCTACTGGCGGTAGTGGCCGTGACAGCCTTTGCCGTGACAACCTTCCTTGCTTGGTTTTGCTCTCGCTCCTGGCTGCGTAATCAATTGTCATGTAGCTCAGTGAGGTAGCCTCAGTCCTGCACTGACAGCCAGCGATCGACAACTCGATTGCTCTGCTGTGCTGCGCTGTGTTGCACGAGACATTTGCAGCCACGGCGTGCCTGCATACAGCATACGTAGCCCGGACGTACACGCCCATCGAGGCTGTACAATATCGGACGTCTGTATACATTCCTGATTTCCACCCCGCCGATGGTATTCGGATGCGGCTAGTTGAGTTGAACATGGTCGCAGGAGAATGGCTGGGGGGGTGTTCGGTTAGCAGCGGGCATCAGACACGCTGGCAAGAGGCTAACAACAAGCACATACGCAAGTGACTGAAACGTGCACATTAGCTCGACGCAATTTGGCAGTGCCATCCTCTTGACTCACCCTCCGGCTGCGTGTTGCTGTGCTATGAGGACGGTTGCACCTGTGGCTAGAGGGGTGCTGCAGCCTGCGGCCGACAGCGTCTGCATGTGTTGATATCCACCGTTGCTTATGAAGTCGTGTAACGGCCAACACTGCCCTGCAAGTTAGGTTGGACTGGGTCAAATAAGTAATTGACTGTTCCGGCGTCACATGCATGCATATACCAACCAGCCTGATCTCGAGTGCATCTAGTGTCTGTAGATCCATGTACCAGTCTGCAGTAAATCATCTCTCGGGCGTCCAAGTTGGCGGGCCGTGTCAGTGTAGCCCACAGACTCTCATCCACAGCTGGCACGCTGTGCAGCCTGCACGGAAGACCACCGACCGACGCCAGATGAGTGGCACCGTGTGTTGGGTGAGGGGGATTTGAGGGTGGCGTGAGCATGTGGTATCATGGGCGGCCAAGGTGGCATGTACGCTTGATGAGTTGAGGTAGGTTGATGAGCTGCCATGCTATGAGCAGGCATGAAAGTGCCTGTCAGTGCCTGGCCTGTTTGCGTTAGCTATGCAAAGGAACCAGCGCACAACCTGCACGACCTGGAATGTGTGATGTGTTGCACGGGAGACCACCGACCGACGCCACTACTAATATCCCTGTGTGGGACCTGTGGGACCAAGCTCCCTGACGCTGGTTGAGCTACAACACTGCCGCTGCTTGCGTTACACGCGACGGCACAGGCAGCCGCACGCTTCATCCATGCTATTTCTTGGCGCATGGCCATGATTCTGGTCAGCAGTGTGAATGCCGCTGGACTGTCTCCACCGAGACAACTCACATGCCGTGTTGGTAAATCGCACTTTTGCATTCACTCTGGGGATAGCGGTAACAAGGCCACAGTGCATTGGATCCGGCACGCAAGCACTAAGCTCGCAAGCACTCTGCAAAGCACTCCTTCCACAACATCCCTGCCTCACAGTGTTGCACAGCGGTAAATGCAGCACCCCAGCAGCGAGGGCGATAGCAAGCAAGTAACCCTTACCGTGTGCGTCTGCTCTGCAGGGTAACTGCTCAACGGCGCCACCCCCGGCCGCAGCCTTTCGGCTGTCAGGCCCTGATTTTCAGTGGACGGCGCCCCGGTGCGTCATTGTCAGCGATCATGATGTAATCACAGCTGTACACGCACTCTGGGTGGATGCGCTGCACCTACGCCATCGTCCGGCCAGATACGGTGGATTGACATTCGTATCGGCCGTTCACAAGGCGGAGCTGTATGCCACGCGCTTGACGGTGCAAGGCAGCGGCCCCCTCAACGTGAGTGCGCTAGCTGTCAGTCAGGGTGGCACGGCCCTGTGTGAAGGTGTGTCTCACTGCAGTGCGCACATGCTACCGGTGGTGGCCTAATATTCATCGCCACTGCCATCTGGGGTCACCATGCTGATGTCGATTTGTCTGAATGTGTTGCAGGAATGCTCTGCATGCCATTGGTGTTGGCCTTGACACTGCATACTTTTGTCACGCACACGAAGGCTCTCGTGAACTCAACGATGCATGTGCAGCACTACTGTAGCAGTGCCACGTTGCCCTGACTCGGGAGCAGTGCAGTGCAGCGTATGTGGCCATGCATATGTCCCCTCCATCGAGTTTGAAAATGCATGCAGGGTGCATTTTTGACAATCTTGGAGGCAACGGGACGCTGGCGTATGCATACTACGCCTCCCTCGTGCTTCTTAATTGTACATTTTCTAATGTGCAGCAGAGCAACTCTTTTATTAATTACAATGCCACCCATGACACATACAAGTTTACCGCTCTCATCGCGGCTTCCAGCCCTTCCAGCTCAGCCACCGTCTTGGTGCGAGCCCCAATCCTAGTATGCTCACAAATTGATTTCACACCGAATTGCTCTGCCTGTTGCAGCCCCTCAAGATTCCAATGTTTCGGTCAGGCGTCATGGACTCTGATCTCAACGGCACAACTGCAAAGCAAAACGAAAACCTTTTTCAGAGCATGACACAGCATGTGTTACACTTGGGTGAATGAGGGCCCCGTCATGTGTCTATGGAGATAGTAGCACAATACGACATATGCCTGAGTAGTAGCACAAGACAACGTGACTCAGAATGGAGGTCAACGTCTGTCTGCACAGTGACCATACATGTACACATGTATGCAGGATACCGTGTTCAAGAACATCGACGCTGTGGATATATTTTGGACGGAAGAAGCGCTGATCGTGGCGGACGGCCTGACATACAGCAACGTGACCACCGAGCGCAACCAGTGGGATGCCGCGGGCGATCCTGTCGGGTCCACTGATGGCGGAGACATCGTTCAGCCATACCTTGGCTTTCCGCGGGAACCTTCCCCAGTGTCAGCACTCAACTCTTTGGCAACCGACCAAGTGCCCCAGCTTTCGATGGATGATGTGTGGATCAAGTCGGTTCAAAAGGTGCCCGACCCTGCTGAAAGCGGACCACAGCTCCCTCGTGTGCGTACGGTTGCTTGTTGTGAGGTCTCTGCCATCTCCATCAGATATCTTGAGAAACCCAAGCATGTATGCGGTGCTTGTAGCCCATACATTTTAATTCAAAATCATATCACATATCCTCACACCGCTCGAACTTCGCAGAGCGGAAGTCATCGGGCTCATGCAACCCTTCCCGCTGCAACCTTTAGACACCGTGATGGGGCCGCCAGCGGCTGCGTGATGTGGTCACATTAATACATGATCACATGGAGGCAATATTCCGCAGAACAGCCTAGCAACTTTTACTGCCAAGTGCATTGCAACGTTCATGCCTCCGCAGCATCCCGCTGACACCCTGCTCTGCATCGCACGTCTGCTACATGTCCTCAGCGGAGGTGTGCTGATCGCAGCGCGGACTGAGGCTGCTATGCAGGCAATTACACAGGCCAGCCCCTCGCAGATTCGGACTGCGCCGGATCCCCCGCCCGACCCCCCCTCACCGGTCACGCTGGGCGTGGCGGGTGACGCAGCTCCCAGCGTTGCGGCCGTGTACACCGCGTTTGAGTTCCAGGACGCCTTCCACGAGGGAGTCCGCGACATCGAGATCCACGACCACCTCGACCTCCGACTGCTGCCGAAGCCGCGAGACCCTATCGTGCCCGTAGGTTTAGCTTACCCGTATCAATTTGGTACTCCGGGGAACTCAACCCGATCTATCAGGGTGTGAACCTCGCCTGGGACAGGACCTGTGCACATGCGCACAATTCCGTTCTGGTGCCCCCGGCTTGTTGTGCACGTGGGCAGCGTGGGCAGCGTGGGCAGCGTGCCGGGTACCATGAGTACTGCTTTTCTTGTGAGTCCGGGCTCCAGCACAGACCTTGAATCGATACATAAATTTTCAGTAGGCACTGGACTAATTTCCTGGAACATCGTATCTGCTGTCGGCGCTGTCATGAGATCATCGCATCGCAGTGATGCTCTTCGGCTGGCACATTCAAGCCACGCTTGATCATTGTCAGCGTGGACTTGCAGGGGAAGTGCACCGCACCACCCGCTGGCTCTCTGTCGTCTGCAATATCAGATCTGGGCATTGACGATGAAGAACCCTGGAGACCGCCTCGCTGTGTGCTCCTCACTTCAGATGATCTCTTCATGCTCGAAGCCTCCCGGCTGTGGCTGGACTCGCTGCACATTCAGATTGTCGCCGGGAAGGAAATCAGGAATGTTTTGGTACTCTCAACAGGGTCATGGGGTCGTGCGTATGTGACCAACACTGTCGTCCAAGGAGACCGGGCATCGAATGGCATGGCAGTTGAAGCGTGGCGAAGCGCAGGCGGAGTCTACGCTGAAGGTGAGTCCTTGGTGGTGCATCTGCAGTCGGTAACGCGCTTGCCACTCTACCCACCCAGACACCAACACATGCCGGCAGATGCCTTCAAGCTATTCAAACAATATGAGGCACTGTTTGCATCACGGCTGGCAAACATCTGCACCTTTCAAGCTGTCTGATTCGGAGTGCCTCTTGCAATGCATGTCCATCAACGCACCCCCGCCACTGGCAGTCTGACAACGTCACAGATTCTGCGCGTCATGCGAGTATAGTTGTGTTACACTTGTGTGCTCCTGCAAGTTGTCGCTTCCTGGTATGTGCATATCTCGGACTCACCTAACTTGCCATGCTGTTGAGCACAAATGGTGGTGCGTTGATGTTGGCCCAGCCTTCACTATGTCAATGTTTGCTGTCGAGCCACACCTGGACTATGCGATCAGCAACGAGTGTAGAAAGTTCCAGCAGGTTCAGTAGACAGCGTATGGGAACGAACCAGCTCATGGACGGATAGCATGTACGGCATCGGCCGTGCCTTTGCAGCTGTGCACGGGCAAGTATAATATGTGGTACGTAGTGTAATGGGGCACCATGTGCCAGCCTCATGGTGCCCCATGAACATATATTGCGCCTTTAATTTTGGTAAGTCCATTGGGGCGTTGGGGGATATGTGCAACTGTGGCAGAATGTGCACTGTGAGTCTACGATGTTCGCCCGCAGCAACATGCAACGTCACAGCCTGCCATTCAGCCAGTCAAACACAACTGTTACAGCTTCACGTACTGTACACTACTTAAGCTGTATGGATCTCACCTGTGGCAGAATCTGCACTGTAAGTCTACGATGTTCGCCCGCAGCAACATGCAACGTCACAGCCTGCACTTCGCACACAGCTCAATCAATGTCCTAGATACCAATGCCAACTCACAGCAGTATGCAAACAGAGTCTGAGAAACGCGTACCTGCCATTCAGCCAGTCAAACACAACGACTGGTGAACTGGCAGTCAGTCCTATATGTGACAGCGAACTCGCTGATCACCATGCAAATCTATGCATCAACGTCCTACTCCCGCAGTCTCATGCATGCAATGCTGCACTGCACCTGCGGCCACACCAACGACTAGCTTGCACACTGTTGCCTAAGGCCTAGATCTGCCACAGCAACCATCGTGCTGCAAGACGACTCCCAGACAGGGAATCTGGCATGTTACACACAGTTCCTACAGTAAATTATGCTAGTGCCACGGATAAGATGATGACGGTAACTGCGGCAGCGATGAAGTGATGACAAATTTTGCGACCTTTACAACAAATAATTGAGGTTTTGTTAAAACTTTTTAGGTTCGAAATGACGTGGTAATTTGACGACATGCGACGTAATCCTGGGTTCCCACCGTAATCGGTGACACTACATTATGCTGCAGGTTGCGTGTTCAATTGGTTGGCAGGAGACTCCCCCCTCCGTCGTGTTGTTTCGTTGGTGAACAGCAACGCATATTTCAAGTCCTGTGACTTCCGGGGATTGTCAAAGGTCCAGGAGCGAACTTCTCCTGGCGAATGGTCCTCTCTGGTTGGCGCTCTGAATGTGCCTGGCCTCAATGCAACGCTGGGGCTGGAGAACTGCACGATCGGGAACATCTACAATGAGCAGCCGATTGTCACCAGCTACGGTGGCAGGGTGTTCAGTGACAACCCCCTACACACGGTGTGACGCCTTTCCACCCCGCCCCGTCTCCGGCAACTGCCTTCGACAGACGGCGGCTTCGGGACTGAGGTCCACCGCCGCGGCGCATGGTCGCGTCCTAGTGCGGTGTCGTGTCCTGCCGGTGGCAATGCTGGCTGCTGTGGCCGGACGTGCGCCGTCTTCGAGCCGGCTAGTTGCCGCAGTCCTGGCACCTGGTGCCTGCGAGTCGACTGCGCCATGATGCGCCATGCTGCGCCATGCAACGCCATGCTGCGCCATGCTGCGCCATGCTGCTCCATGCTGCGCCATGCTGCGCTAGTTTGGCGTGTTGTGTGATCGGGCTGCCGGCTGTGATCCTTGTGCGTGCGGTTCATGCCCATGTGTTGAGTGCCCGTGCTGCTTGTGGCTATGTTTTGCTCTGGCTTTCTCCCCTTGGCACAGCTGGGGCGTTTATCCACAACAGTGTAGCACACGGTTGGACGACTTCACACGCACCGTAGCAGCTCGTCGCCGTTCCCAGCTGGATAAAGCTCACATTCAGCTCAGCACAGCAAAGCGACCGCGTTCAAGGCCAGAGTTGTTGATTTGCTGTGCTGCTTGCAGCTTGCGCTCTGTTGGATGGCTCAGACCACAACCGGTCATGGATGTATTATCTGAAGCCACATCCAAGAGCGCAGCGCCTGCTAAATCCAAAATCCGGACAGGTCGTCAGCGATGGCATTAGCCCCCCTGTGCGTGCAGGCTATTGAGGGTGTTTATTACCGAATTTTCCAGCCGCTACCGCTTGCGGGCTTGAGCAATCTCACTGCACGAACCCAGCCGCCGCTGCGAGGGTCAGACCCCTGGCTTGTTGCCGCTCAGAAGGTACAGACATCCTGTTCTTGGTTGCATGTGTGCGCGTGCGTCCAGACCTGTGCATGTGCGCTCTTGAATGCCTTTTAGTGGCGCGTGTAGCGGTCAGGAGCTGGCACCATGCATGCGATCGTTTGTTGGCCACAGCGAGATCACATGTTGTTGAGACAGCTGAACCCTCGAGCCTTTTATGCTAACAAACCTACGGTTGTGATCGCCGTAGACTGCTGAACTACGCACGATCCGTCTGATTAGGCCGTTGCCACCTGCCGAACTGGTCACAGTAGCCTGTGTTAGATCTGTATTACACCAGCAGTCAAACCAGCAGCGTCCAGTGTACCGTCTACCTCCTTGACAGTACACAGTGAGATCACATGTGCCATGCATGACGCGTGCGCTACGCTTGCCAGCAGTTTCTTGACTTTCAGGAGCTCATGCGCAGACCAACTGTGTTTTGTGGTGCGGGCTACATCACCATGGGATTTCTGCGAAACGCCTCAGAAGGGATGTGTCCACGATGCATGTAGGAGTACTGCAGGTAGAGCGTAGATGAATGGACAGGCCATCTCGGCCTACTCGTTTGAATGCGGGCCCGCTAGAGTGTATGTGGGCGGACATTTGCTGTGGCCGGCAACGCCACCCTTTGCAACAGCAGCTTACAGTACAATGCGTAGTGCAGGCTGACCATGCTCTGCCTGTTATGTATTGACTGTGGTATGTTTGGACGTGCACGCGCATGCACGATCCCTATGTCAGCCGTGCTCAAGAATAGTGTTGGTGTGGCGCATACGTATCGAAATTTCCGGCGAATGGAGCAGTTGCATGACACCGTTAAAACGCGTTTGTCTGGGAACACGTGATATGTCCACACTGCGACGTCTGTGTGTGTGTTTGTGTTTCTGATATTTGTATCCACACTGTGAGCACTCTGACCACCGCAAATTGGATGCGTCCCGTTGTGTTCCACGATGTGAGCGAGTCAGATCACAATGAAGTGAAGTCAACCACGGGCGCCCCGTTGCATGCAGGCCCTGGCATCACCACCAGCATCAGCGTACCTGCAAAACTACACCCTCCGCGCCAACGCTCCGGCCCCCGCCGTTGAACCCGAAGTTGCCCCAGCACCGGCCCCTGATGAGCATGTCGAGGCTGGGGCAGTGGGCCCAGTCGATAGAGGGCAGCTGAGCAATACGGGGGAGCCTCTAAGGGACGGTCCAGTGGGAGGACAAAGACAAGGCACCGCGTCCGAATCAGATGATTCTGTCAGCGCGGGCATGGTGGCGGGCATATCTGCCGCCATTGTCGCGCTGGTGGGCGTATGCGCGGTCGTTACATTCTGCGTGCTGGCAAAGCAGCGCAGGAAGCGCAAAGCTGCATCAAATGGTGCTACCTCAAGCCACACTCAGGTGCGTCTTGAAAGTTTGCACTGCCGTGTCTTTTGCTCTTGCAAAAGCTAGCCCTGGGTCGCCACAGGTGAGTTGCAACACGGCCGTGGTCAACACACACAACCACCTACGAAAGCATACATTTCCATGCTAACATTTTGTCCTGGTTTGCACCTTGAATGCCCTGTCTTTACAATCTGCCCAAGATCATGCAGTCGTGTACTCATCAGGTGTTGCGCCATTGCACTGGATTTGATCACCTCGGCAATGAGAGACAACATTCGTCTTGCAATCGGACAACCCAACAGCCGTTCATTCAAATAGCACCTCTCCCGTGAAAGATCGGATTCACTTTGCGCTCGAGACTATTCAGCAGCGATGCATTGTGTCGACAATGTTGTGTGCAGCCAGCCGAGTGCCTGCTCAGGGTGCGTATGACAGCCGGTATTCCCTGTTGTCAAATTGACGTCTCCTGCGGATGTGTGCACACTGATCAGCACGTGCCAGACTCAGAATGCATTGCCATGGCGCAGATTATCTGCAGGGCGCTGATCCAGTCCCTGCAGCGACAGCAGCACACGTGCCAGTGGCCGGCAGCTCTTCTCATGGCAAGCTGCAAGGTGCGGCGTCGACCGGGCCAGGGGGTCAAATGGGCGCGCAGCACTTCGGCCACGGTGGCATGCCTCCAGCGGCCATGTTTCAACATGCGCCAGGCCACCCCTACGGATACTATCTGGCCCATCCCTACGGTCAGCAGGCGCATGGCGCCCCAGGCATGCATATGGCACCTCAGATGATCAGCGTCCGGCCTGGCGGGTTTCCGCAATATGCAGCTGGACCTGGCGCAATGGGAGATCTCGCACAGGGGGGGACGGCGGGATATGCGCATGGGGATCCGAGGCATATGGGCATGCACCCACCATTGTATCATGCTGCCGGACCGTCGTTCATCCGTAGCAGCTCGCAAGGCTCTGCGACAGGAGAGCGGGGCGCCTCCTTGAATGCGTCCACCGCCACACTGACAAGCATCACCAAGATGACGTGGTCCGACTTTCAGAAGTGCGCTCCACCTGCCGCAACCACTGATACAAAACTCCGGCAATGCCTGTCCGACTGACCGAGAGGGACTACGGTGCCAGTTAGTCACGCATGGAGAGCAGGCGCATCCAGTAGTGGGCGCATCCAGTATCATCCTCCTACAGATGGATGGCACCACGGCACCTGTTGCAATCGGTCCTCATCGAGGTCTAATAGTACAGCTGCGCCTGCACTGTCACTCAGCTGTGATGATGCGTTGTTTGAGCTTGCGTAGGCCACTCCGGCATGCTTTGTCACAGGCCAGCCGTTGTCAGCTCTACTGGAGTTCACACTGGCAGTAATCATTTCCCTGTGCACTGTATTTGTGAGCGCGTTGATGGCGCCACGCTGTGAGGCTGTGCTGCTTTTCGATCTGATGCTTGCTGTGTTACACGGTGATAGATCTAGGACCCAGCAGCGCCGAGGCAACAGACCAGGCAACACGCAAAAAGACAGGCAGCCCATCGCAAGTACCAAGGCTACTCTCCGCACGAGCAAATGCCAGAACAATTTCGTGCAAGCTTGCGCTGTCATGAAAGCAGACACACACATGTGCATGCACACACACACACATACACACACAAACACACACAAACAACACATGAACCGAGCGCAGCACCGCGCAGTACTACACACTCCATGCGCACTCCAAACACAGTCGGCCCGCTCCAGGCCCACTGGCGGGCGCCTACTCGACGCCACCAGGCTACATGGGCGCGCAGCCGCGCGCTACGGCCATCTCCGAAGCCGCGATGCACCGGTCCCAGGGGCTGCAGCCACAGCCAGCCAGGCTGTACGAGCGGTGGCCGAGAAGGGGGGGCAGAGGAGAAATGGTGGTCGTGCGCGGGCAGGACGGAAGAGGGAGGGAGGAGGAGGGGTGGGGGGGGGGGGGAATTCAGAGCCCAACGGGCTGGGGGGGGGAGAGGCCAGACGCAGAGCATATGCGACGATGGCAATGTCAAGAGCGTGCAGGCCATCCTTCCCTGGCCCCCAATGCCGCAAGCAATGCGTCGGCGCGCAGGAACTAGTCGGAGTGGTGCTGCCGGCCGCCCGGGCTTGTCGCGCCAGCGCTCGGCACAATGTTGTGGACAGGTCGCGCATGGCATTCAGCAGAAAAGTGCGTTTGGACACCGCGCCGTGTCCTGCCGCTATCTCCGCGATTGTCTGAAGGAAGCGGTACGCATCCCGCCCGACCCTGCCATACGTCTCATGCACGAGCGGGATGAACTGGGCGGCACCTGTGATGGCGCCATACTTGTCGTGCTTTTGCCGTTCGCCCTTCTCAGCGGTCGCGCCAGCCTCCCGTGCCGTAAGCGCACTGGATTGCATCCTAGCGAGTCGCGGGTGCATCACCTTACATCCAGCAGCGCATGCGCTGTTGGGGAGAAATGACAGGAGGTAGCATCCGCTGCGGGTGGTACGCTGCGATCGGGGAGGGACGGGGTGCGTGGGCGGCGCCTCGACGCAGGTCAGGGGCGGCGCGGGGAAGGCGCCCGGGAGATCGCGTGCGGTTGCGGGGCGGGGTGACGGTGGTAGCGGGCAGGTTGGGGATGGGGGAGGCCGGTGGCCGGGGCTTGGGTGCCATTCAGGGGTGTGGGGCTGGCAGTCGAACCTGGGGGGACGGCGAGATGAGGTTGGGGTTGCCACGGCGCAGCCATCGGCTGGGGAGTCGGGCGGCGGCGTTGGCGGCGGCGGCAGGTGGCTGAGTTGGGGGAAGGGGGTGGGCGGCGGCGGGAAGCGTGCGCTGGCACAGCTCGGCCGGTGCACTCGCTGACGGCGCAGCCGGCGGGCGTGTGAAGCCCGCCGGCGGCGCGGCTGGTGGCGACTGCCGGCTGCCGCGGAGGGGGAGCACGCGTATGCCTCCGGGGAGCTTGCCGACATGCGGCTCGAGCGATGAAGCGAGCGATGCGCGCATGAGCACCCGCCTCCAAGCCACCGTGATGAGGTCGTGCTTCAGGATTGAAGTCGCCCATAGCTGGCCGCATATGACACTGTGCGTGCCGGACGCAGCTACCCGGCCGCAGGGGCACGCCTCATCCGAGTCCAAGACGGGCAGCAGCGGCTCACCCAGTCGCAGCAGCACAGCCACCTGGAATTCATGGTCGGTCAGGCCTGTCACCGGGCCGGGGCAGGCCGTGAGGAACGCCGAGGCCAGCGAGCCAGAGCAGCTGAGAAGGCGAGCTAGATCAGCGCACGCCGTCTCCGCCGTCTGGGGATTCGGACCGTCCTTCAGGGTCTGGAGGTGGTCGCGCATGGCGGTCCAGCGCGCGTCGGCCTCCGCCCGGCTGAGCGCGCTCTGGAGCTGCGTCATGCGCAGCTTCGTGCCAGCGTCAGACGCCCAGGCGTCGGCGGGGGTCGGGCTGTCCGAAATTCCCTGCACGGCCGGCCATGCCTGCCGCAAGCGTGCGAGGCGGGCCTGGTGCTGGACTGCGGCGTCGCCGCGGAACGGCTTACCGCTGTCGATACCGTCTGCGAGCACCGCGTGCGCCACTGCTGCCGACGCGAGACGCGCTGCGTCAGCAACGTCGGCTGTGTAGTGTCGCAGGCCCATGCCGCCATGTCTATGAGGCAGCAAGGCCTGCTCGCGCTGCAGTTTGGTGAGCTGCTGCGTGTCGATGATGCGGCACATGGCGTGTATGCTGGCCTTCTCGACTCCCATGAGCGGCTGTGCGAGGTGGGCCCAGTCGGTAGTGCGCAGCAGGTGTGCTTCGCGATGCTGCAGGCACTGGAAGAGGACAGCCCACCGTGTCTGGGCCGCCAGCGGGAGGCCTGCCAGCTTCTGCATCAGCTCGACAGTGCGCTTGCATCTACTGCTCACGTAGGCCTCCACATAGGCAGGGGTGCCCAGCGGCGCGCCGCATGCGACCATGCCGTCAGTAGGCAGGCGGCTGCGCGCGATGCCTTGGCGGGATCGGTGCAGTGTACGAGCGTCTTCTGCTTGTTGCACTGGTGGCGGGATTGCACAACCCGGCCCATGGCGACCACTTGCTCTACCGTGCCCTGCACCGTCAGGTCATCGTGGCACGCGATGGCTAACGTGTCAGGGGCCGCTTCCTGCGCCGCTAACAGAGTGGGCCGGAACGCGATGGCGAAGTAGAGGGGGCCGATGGGGTCGCCTTGCTTCACGCCAGATGCACTCCACAGAACCGCGTTGGACCCGTCTTGCTGACGTGCCAGCAGCGGCGATGGCGCTCCATACGCCATGCGCGCGAATGCGGCCAGGGCGGGGAGCTGCGCGTCAATCTCCGCGATGATGGTCTCGCGGTCAACTAGGTTAAACGCGTTCTCGAGATCGAGCTGCACCGTGACCGTCTCCGCATCTGAGAAGTCCGGGGCCAGCGCGTGGCTTGGGATCTCAGGGCCGCCGTGGACACCGACCCCGATCTGGTGCGGGGCAAGCAGGCCCGGCGCTTCTGGGACGCACGCCAGCGCGCAGATACCGGCGAGGCGCATGAACACTTCGCCGATAGCGATCGGGCGAACGCCGCCGTTCGGTTTGGCGATGGCGATCAGGCGGCTGGCGAGCAGGAGGTCGGAGTGGGGGATGGTGCCCGACAGCAGGAGGTTGACGAAGCGACGCATGGCCTCGCCCGTGCGCTCGTTATACAACCCGGCGCTGCGGACGTGCTCGTATGTCCACCCGCTGGGGCCGGCCGCTGAGCCTTGTGTCAGGTTCTGCAGGATGGCCTCAAACCGCGCCGCTGAGACTTCCGCTGAGCGGCTGCCGGTTGGGGCAGGCTGCGCTGCGCGCTCTGGAGGAGGCGCGGGGGGATGCAGCGCTCGCAGGCGCGGCAGTGAGTTCTGGTCGATGGGAACGACAGGGCTGCTGTCCAAGCAGCGCGCAGCGCGGCCAACATTGCCATTGCATGCATGTCGGTGCATGCGTCCTGCCATTGCGATGTCCGCCACTACTTCTGTGCGAGTGCGGCCGGGATCGCCGTGTTCTGCGGTGTCGAGCAGCATCTGCTCCCTGGTCCGCTTCCGGATCTCACGCACGCGGGCATTGACTCGTCTGTGGCGCCCTCTGCTCGCGCCAGTGTTGCCGAGGGCCTGGCTGGGCAGCAAGAGTAGGAGCCGGAGCTCTGCCTCTACACTGGGCCGGTGACCGCGCTCAGCCGCGTCGGCGGTGCGTTCCAGCGCTGTGGCCACAACGTCGGCCCAGCTGGATCTGCATTCGTCCGGCACAACCTGAGGGATCCGCACGTCCGGGTAGGGCGCCTCCAGTGATGGCGGCGCGTTTGGGGCTGGCGTCGGAGCCACCGGGGTGTCGCTGACGAGGTCTGCTTCCGTCAGATCGCGCATGTGGGAGTCACCCTGTGGGCCGGAGCTAATAGTGGCGCGGGAGACATCCGGGAGGACGGCGCGCTGTCCGGGGGGGGGGCGCGGCGCATGGGAGGGTCGGGGGGGAGCGGCACGGCGGCGGGCCGGCGCGCGGCAGACGGGGGCAGGCGCATCGGTCAGGGACGTCCCGTGGGTGGTCCCTGCGTGTGCAGCCACGACTGGCGCAGGTGTCGTGGTAGCTGCCCCGTTGTCACACGTATGGGCCACACGGCGAGGTGGATGCACGACTGCACGTGAGGTGGCAACGCCTGCGGACGGCCGGGCGCTGCGCGGCTCTGTGCTATGATCGTGCACCTCGCTGTCATGCAGTGTGGCCCCGGGGGACTGTGGTGACGGGACGTCACCTGGGGGTTGTTGGCCACCAGCCAGCCCGCCGTCAAGTCTGTGGTGCTCATCAACCGATGTCAGACAGCACGATTTTGTCAAATCGGTGCGGGCGGGTGGCTGGCTTTGCGGCCGA
>JALKAD010000013.1:1078485-1091039 GCA_024500015.1 Ulva compressa | reverse complement strand
ATGCAACGGTACCAAATGTGCAGTGATTGCTTGGTGAGATGGGAGGGTCACCTGCAACATGTGTTGCACTGATACCGTGGTAAATACAACAGAGTCCCATCTGAGTCAAGTGCGACACTGTTGCACTTGGTCTGGAGGGTAATTTCCAGCACCAAACCTGGTGGGCGTGACACCCCAACTTGTTTGACGACCCAATTAATAGGACCAGGTGAATTTGTGTGACAGCAACATATAAGATTGAACAGTACCAGGTTATCGGAGTGTGACTGATTCAAATTTGTTGGTCTTGCATCTGTGCAATGCATTAGGCAGGCCTGGCGGCCTCGTGTGCAAGGCACCTATTTCACCCGGTTGACTACCATCAGCACCAGCTATCTAACACAGCCCGCACACTCGTCCCTAATTGCAAGATATCCATGTCAAGTGTGATATATCCTACAATCTGCTGGACGACTGTCCAGCTGTGGTGTGACGGAGAGTGACAGGCACACTTGTTGTGCGAGGGACCCAACCCACAAATGTGACATAGGTGATTGTTTTGTGAGAGGGCCATTTTGACCACAGACATACGTGACATCAGGACCATCTGAGGCGAGTGTGACACTTGTATTGACCACGGTATACATCAGGGCCTCAGCATGCACCGATGGCAGCAAGTGTCACAACAAACGTCAAAAGCAGCACGGCGTCCCGACATGATGTCTCGAACCACACTCACAAACACAACAGGGATTAACAGCAAAAACACCCTGGGACCTCTCATAGCACAGAAGAACTGTATAAACACGCAACCAGGTGGTGTTTATTACAGTGCCTAGTTGCCTGCAACATGTGTAACGTGCTGCTCTGAATGATGTTCGTAGCAAGTGAAGCTAATTTGCATGTAGTTTGCTGAGCGCATGCATATGCGAGTACCACTGTCAACATTGATGGGCAGGCAATCCATTTGACCCGGATGGAGGACGCCAGGTCATAGCAGTATGGTACGTAGGTAACGACATGTACGACCTACACCTGAGAGTCTTGAGACATGAAATTACCGGCTAAAACAATCTATTTCTAGTCACACTGAAACAATGTTAAGCCCATCCTCAATCCGCAGCGCATACCTCCACCGTCAAGCAATGCGACCAGTCCACCGGACGGTAGCATCCTGTCAGTGACTATGAGTTAGAGGCTCATCACTGTGCCAAGCAGCAACGCCGCGTTGTAGTCTAGGGCCACCTCATTGCCTTTGTAGTCATCTCGATTATCTTTCCAAAACCCGTCAGCAAGAGGCCCACCGCAGAGGCCACCCACTAGAGGATTGGGGTTAGAGTCATTGTGATTCCATGACTCCCAATCTCCTGACTGTTCCATGAGCAGCGATGAGTCACGGTGGTGTGGCCTCTTAGGTGGTCTCTTGCCATAGCCAATGACCCAGGAGTGGCCACAAGCTCCCAGAATGTAGCAGATCTGCATAGCAGCGCTGACGTAATGGCAATTATAGCCTACCCCTTTTTTATTCATACAGTTCTTGCTACACATAGCAGGAGTCTACATCAGGATCTGAGGCAGCAAGCAATTTCTATCAAGATATCCTGACTCCGTCCGCACGTTGTGAGGCGCGATGTCCACACAGCACACCACCCATGCGCAATTTCAACCTCACCACTGGGATTTGGACAGCCTACCTGGCGCTGCCCGAAGTCCATGACGTTGGAGGCGACCTCGTCTTCGGGGTTGGATTTCAGCAGGCCCTTGGCATACATCGCCAGTACTGCTGCGGCCCCGGCGGCATGCCTGCATGAGCCCCACTCACAGACAAATGTCATGCCGCATGGTGTACGCTGAATGCCATTTTCTGAGTTCAGATGGCTCTTTGCAAAGTAGTCCAGCTTCTCGCCAAAGCATGGATCAAGCGTCTGTGACCACAGCAGTGCTGTAGCTCCAAAGTAAACCGACTGCCAGCTGTAGTCAGGGTAGTACGATTTATCCACTGCCTTTTCTTGCCACATCTTCGCAGTCTGCATGCCAGGCGACGATGAAGTCCATTGAGACACACAGGAAGGCCGGCGGGAACCAGGCATACTGTGATTGCGCAACGGAATTCGCATGCACCGCTCCACATGGACCACCGCCGCCAAGGGTTTGAATAGGTAAAATCGCACGTGAGCCGGACAGTAAGATGTGCACACAGTGCGCAAACCGAGCATATCGTAGCCACTTGGCACCATGAATGCCCAGCGCTGTATCCCTAAACCATACATGCGCACATGGTCAACTCTGCGAGTCTTTTGCATATCGTGAGGATCAGATATGCTCGAAAACACGCAAAATGGTGGGCGTGTACCAGGAGACACAATGTCAAGACATGCTAGATTTAGGGGTGGAGCTATGACCACATGTCTTTGCAAAAAGATAACATCAGGCAGTTTGAGGGGTTCACCTGCAGGTGCTCATCGGTGCCATGTACAGCATGCAGCCATGCCGCAGCATAGTATGCATACTGCTCCCAGCTGTCATTCTTGTATGTTCTCTGGCATTCAGGGATGGAATCGCTGTAGACACCCGGGTGCTGGATGCCCTGTTCGAAGAGGTCAGACGCTTGCTGCAAACACTTGTCTGCAAACTCATCGTACTGCGGGTCATGCCTTAAGGCCAGGCTACCCGACGCAAATGCTGCCGACGCAAGGAAAAGCATATCACAGCCCGGCTGCTCTGGCGTCACCATCAGGACAGGCCGGGGTGTGCTTTTGTCACACTCCGCTCTCAAGCACTCCCCATGATCAGCGTCCACATCACCGACCTGCACATGCAATGCATATTGTGACAAGCAGCTAGTTCAGTCAACCGCAAGCGTTCTCATGCTGCCCGGACAAACAGCCGGACTGGTCATGCTGGCTGACATACCATTCACACATTGCACAGAACCTGACATGGAGACACGCCTGAACCACAAAGGTCGCCGTGTCGACGTGGCATTTCATCAGATACTCTAGACCGTGTAACAGTGTTTGGGTCCCCCAATGCCAGTTGGTATGATTATCAAACGAGCCGGCTTTCATGGCTTCGACGCCCGTGTGCATCGCCCATGCCACCTGTGTCACAGCCCAAGCCAGCGGAAAAATTAGCTTCAGATGATCTGCATTCACTCTGTTGAGTGTTTCGCAGGTAAGTGTTTCGCAGGTAAAGACGCTCACATTCAGCTGCAGTATTGTATCAGCTATTGCGTGAGATATCTCACAGGTCTGCAATGCATGAAAGAGTGTGTTACACAGTGATAGATCTAGGACCCAGCAGCGCCGAGGCAACAGACCGGTCAGCATGCAAACAGACAGACCATCACAACGCATGAAAGAGTGTGCAATCTCCCAAGCCATGGCAAGATGTTTCGATGCGTACTACTCGGAGACAGACAAGCAGGACATGTTTGAGACGCACCCCCCGCATCGTGCCATCCACCAGCTAGATCGATTCCTTCTTTGCAGCCGTCATGCAGGTACGAGTCACCACGCCATGAAACTCTGTGTGCAGGCCGGAGTGTCCCACTTTCTTGGGCCTCAAAAAACAGAAAGATCTTACCTATGAGCTCGTCAACATCGTAATTTTCCAGCTTCCACTTTTCGTCCGAAGGTGTGGACGCACACGGCCCCTGTGGACGTGCATGTGTTCAACCATTGTTTCACGCGATGCCACTTGTGAACATGCCTCGCAGCCGAGTGATGCTACCGCACCATGCTGTGATCCATACACGGGATGCAGCCTGCCAATGGATGCAGCTGATGGGCCAGTTGGCTGGGTCGGAAAGGTGGTCACCGCTCTCTGGACCTGATAACAACGGCACGCGCGGCGATCAGCTGCTTTCACGTCGGTGAACACGATTGTATAACTCTGGTTGACTGTAAGCCTTCTTGCCATGTCCTGACGACATTCTGCAGACACACGTCGTTTGGGCTAAACTGATCACAACGGCATTTGGCCATCCGACAACACTCCGGTGACCGCCCGAATCGCCCAAATGGACTCCAGCTGGATCCAGGTGGACAATCATTGGCCGTCATGCTCCACAGCAATTGCATGCACTGTACTCAGATCCCGTATCCGCCGACAAGACACATGAGTACGTATCGGCAGCGAGTAATACCCTCGAGATTGACCCTGGCTCATACTAGCTTTTGGAAGCTGACCGTACATGCAGCCTTGAAGTTGCCTCTTCCGATCATTGGTGGATATATGGAGCAGTTTTGCCAAGCGTTCACGTCACGGATCTTGGCTTGTTGCCACTGAGGCCAACCTCAGCACTACGCAGTGAACTGAGCTGGGGGAGCTGTTACATGTTAATTACAATGCACACAACCCTTGACAGCGAATGTATGCGACTGCCACGTACATTTGATCACATGTGACCACACAGGGCAACCCCGGGCCAATGCATGTGCTTGCGCTTGCATTCGTCTTGTAAGCAGGGTGTCTAACAGCAGGGATCATTATATTATGCGTGGCATGGTGCAATGTGCCAGTGGTGCTCAATTGCAAGCATGCAGTGCTCATCGATGGCGCCCTTGCTCACATGTAGGGACAGATAGAGTCCTGCACTACACTGTCGTCAAGAACAGCAACACAACTGTTATCAAGATGCAACAATCCGTTCGGACCCAGTGCAAATATGAGACCACTCAGACAGCCGGAACATAGGCACACCTATGCTGAACGCACGCAAGAGGAAACGGCATCCAGCTGAACCAGGCACACATGCAGCAACACGGTCCAATTACGCAGTCCCTACTCCATCTCAAACTACTCAACCAAAGTTGTGGAGCTGTCACGCAGTGCGTGGTGCCATCACATTTCTGGCTGATCATTGGTGCGGGCGCATCTCACTGCAAGCTGTGGCCGTGCCTGCGTGCGTGTGCAGGCCGTATGCGATGTGCCCATGACTGAGATTGTCCATTCGTCTGCGACCACTGTCCACGTTTGCACAGATTGTCACAGCACCCATGTAAACACTAGAATGTGGCACATAGTGGAAGCATCTGTGGGCTCATGAATGTCATCATGCCATGTTTGGCTTGAACACGAGTTCGGCGGGCCCACATCCAACCTGCTGATAGGCCTGGGTTTTCAAGGCAGCCATAACAAAGCCAGGACTGCCTGCTGGATTATGCAATCTTGCTATAGCAGCTTTGTTGGTTGTGCATTTGCCACCGCATCGTGAGACCCTGAACCATTAGCACTCAGCCAAGCTTCTGGTCATACATGCAGAGTGCCAAACCTGTCAAAGTTTGCATGCCGAGCCAAAATTTGCAGGTGATGCCCTCATGTGATTTTGCCTAGGTCTTCCACGCTGATGTGTACCATGCGTGTTGCAAGCACAAGGACATCGACATTGCAATTTGGGCTGCGCATAGTTATGCATATCACGCAGTGCAGCCACACGTGCCACCTGACTAGGAGACGAGCAGGACATTCACGGAATAAATCTGCACAGGACACTGCTGAGGCTTGAAACACGCCGATCATCATTTCAGAATGTATCATTGATCATCATAGGCACCAGCATGCACATGTAAGCCTTCCCAACACTCTGCCACACAGACATGCTAGCACCCATGATGAACACATGCACCAATCATGCCACATGCTGGAGCTGGAGGTTTACAAGTCCATCGCGTTGGTGGAATGCGATTTGCTCGCCAACAGGATTGAAACAAACATCGACTTTCCAGCAATGCATGTCAATGTGACGCACAAGCATGCTTGAGTTTGAGTGGCCGGATAATGCACACATTGACACCACCACGAGGTATATGGCATGCAATCGTCGCCTGGCGACCGCCGATGCCCGGGCCGGTGAGTCAGTGAGCCATGGATTTACAGGCGTGCCACTGCTGCCAGGTGTGCACACATGTCATCACAGTGCGCCATGTTGCAGCAGAGTCCTAGAAGGCTTAATGACTTTAGTTCGACACAGGATTTACATACCACAGGTCATTTCAGGACGAGGGAAGCAATCTGTTCCACGCCGTGAATCACGTGTCTGAATCAGGATGATGGACCTGCTTTGTAAGCCCGTCACATGCAAGAGCTATTTGTGCATTTTTCGTCAACAACTCACCGTACGTCGTCTGTAACCTGAGCAACTGTACTCTGGCTTGATCCTGTTGCATCTTCCGTCGTTGGTTCACTTTAGTGATTTTGGCTTCAACAGTTCTCAGCTTGTTATCAGACATAGCCATCAAGACGTCTGTTCTTGCAAGATGCGCTTTCCAGACTGCAGGCCCGAATTTTAGACCCAGTTTGAAATTTTCTATCCTGCAGCACGTTTGACCATGATCCCTGTCTGAGAGACAAAACGGAAACCTGCACAGTGTCATGAAACGTATATATATAATGGACAGCATGTTGATTGCCACACCGATGGTGTTGATGCTCAAGCTGCGCGGCGGCGTTGTCTGCTGAGTGTCTCCAAGCTGTGGGGTCACCTTGAGAATGCAGGCGAGGGGTGTCCAGAGCTGTCCTGGAGGTGTCCAACGGCGGCATTTTGTTGGTGCCCGACTCGATCCTGCTCATTTCCCCCCTCATGACCGCACTATTCTGCATCGCCTTAGCCAGATCATGCAAGAATTTTGCTAAAACCACTATGGCCGAACAGACCCACAATGGCCCAAGAGACGCAGATTTGGGGTGCAAATTGAGCCGCAGTCTGGCAACGCACCTCAAACTTCAGAAAGCGGGAGACACCTGGTAGATCATGCAGCCGTTGCTCGACAGTAAGCCCTTCAGACCTCATTTGTGTGCATTCTCGTTTTATCAAAGCCTCGGCGTTGGCTCTTTGGGTGTCACTTAGACCGTCCACGTACGCCAGTGAATCATTCCAGTCAGACTGTAGCTGGTGCCCTTCAATAGCAAGGACCTCAGACATGATGCAATCACATTCAAACTTCAGATTTCTGTCGACGATGGCGCAGTCCAGCGAACTGGCCGACAAAAGACGTGGAACCTGGACGCAAACAAGTACGAGTTCACGACAAAGCCGTGGCGACTGTGTATGGCGCAGTTAATTTGACCAAATCCCGTTGCTCACCTATGCCTAGCTCCTGCTGTTGGTGAACGTGGGTAACGCGCGATCCCGCAAGGGGCCCGCCAACCCCGCGGCAGAGACCGGGGGGTTTGGCTACAAGGGCGACTACCCGTAGACTTGTGCGCGAGAAGAGAACAGAGCATAAATTAGCCGTTTCAACCCAGATAGCAGCGGGCATGATCTAACTAAGGTGTTAGGATGCTGTCGAAGCGGATCGGGGCCTGATATATTCCAATCATCTGTGCCTTGCGCCAGCGCGCAACCCATTTCAGGTGGGATCAGCACGACAATATGCTTCTACGGCAGGTCTGCAGCAATTGTCACGATTTACATTGACAGTTGCACGGTTTGCGTGAAACAGCGTTTTGAGCACCGGCGTTGGCACAATTGCAAGTCTTGATGGCAATATGACGACTACAAGATGCGGTGCGTACACTGATCGAGATCATCGTGCTAGCCGCGACTGATATGAAACACATCCATTATCAAACAAACTGGTCTTGTTTGATCAGGCCCCGGTGTAACGTCGACATGCTTGTAGATGCGGACACGCCATTTGGTGAAAACAGACGAAGCGTACTGCACGAGTATCCGGTGATCCAGGAGCATGTCGAAGGTATCCATCAGCGGTTTAAGCGGTTCAAACTTCATGACATCGAAGCCCAGGCTACGCAAAGCCTTGCTCGGATGCATGGCGCGGACACATACGACGCTTGCAACGATTCCCCACTGGCATGGATGCTGCACTCGCACGATCAAGTCAGCTTCGGGCGCTCAGAATTCGATATCGGGGAATGCAGCTTCGATGCACATAATTTGTTCGAGCCAGATGTTGCTGGCACTGCTCTCACACGATCAGATGCTGGCCCAGCCATTGGTACAGGGCTCGATCATGCCGTATCGTCGGATGCTAGCATTGGTCAAACGAACGAAGACACTAATGCGAGGTTCCGGTCAATGACCGGTTCTCTCTCTGCTCCCCACGTCGATGCCGCTGCCAGTACATCTGTCGCAGTCGATGCGCATTACGGGAACGTTGCAGAGGACACCCCGGCGAGACAACTATCAATGCACGCACATGAGGGATTGGAGTACTTTCCTGGCGTTCCGACGCCTCCTAGCGCAGCTGCATTTGCTGTTCCAGACTTCTTGCCAGAGCCAGCCATGGCACACCCGCCCCTCACATCCACGGTGAAGCAACCAACAGCCGCCCCAGACATGCAGCCCATCACCCAGCGCTTGCAATCCCGCGGTCTTCATCCACATGTCGAGAAGGAAACAACCAGCTTTGTTCCAGCCCTGCGTCAGCATCATATGTCCGCCGGGACCGTCGGACATGGGTCACAGATGCAGCATGCAGCTTGGTATCACCGCCGCGCCAGCACTCTGCAGCCCTGGAACACACAACGCAATATACCATCCGCGTGCATGTGTGAACCTGTACGTGTTCACCACATAGTGAGCAAAGAGGCAAGGGTGGAGGCGGGTACGGGGCGATGGAACCAGGCCTCAATGCAGCAGGCCCAAGCATTGATCCTTGAACAGCAAGATGGAGCTGCCCTGCGACATCACACCGTAACATCTCATATAGCCACTCAACGAACTGCAGGGGCTGCAACCGCGCGTAATTGCCATGCAACGATAGGTGTGCACTGCGCAGTAGGCCCTTGCTAATACATGATGTGCTTGCAGAATATGGATGCTCACGTGCTAATTCTATAGGGAATACCAGAGGTCATGAGTTGTCATCAGATTCTCAGCGACTTCCTCATGCAGGACATCAGAGCCAGTTCAACCTCCACGATCAGGCGCAGTGGACAGCTGCATCACGCTTGCATCAATCGCCAGATGCCATCAGACCATCGCATACCAATATGTCTCCACAAGTGGGAGCCACATCAACCCGCCCGCCTGCATCAGCTGTCAGTGCATTCTTTAGGGACCATCATGACGATAGGTATGCTTGCTGCGACTTACAGGAAAAGATAACATTGTACTTTAGAGACCATACGTGTTTATATGTCACACACCAGATGTTTGCATCAGAGTGATGTAGCATTTGTGGTTTAATCGACGTTGGCATTTGCCGTGCTCCGCGTGCGCAATCTGTTGCACAATGCACAATGGGGACTAAGCGATGCACTGTCTTTCAGTGCATCTGGGTTTCTGCAACTGATTGGCTCAGCAGGTAGCCCGCTGCAGGGCTCAGCAACTCCCCTCTCCCATACGCTCTGGTCAAGTTTTGCCGTCATCGTTCGCCACCGCTACGACGATGAACACCGGGGCGGTGGTGACAACACCTGTGACAGCTGCGAGGCAAGACACGCTTGCTGAGCAGGGGATGGGGTTCAACCCCGCGGCCAGAATTTTAGGCGCCCAGTTTCCACTGGGCGCCTACACAGCCGCTGGTGTTGTACGCCCACGGGCTGATGCAGTGCCAAATCCTGTGCAAAGTTCCGCACACTGCAACGGCGTTGAAGGGCCACCGCACCCATATGCGGCCAGTCGAGAACAGCCAGCTTCTCAAACCTGTGCTGCTTCGGCTGTCCGAATCAGTGATGTGCACAGTCTTGACAGGCATACGCAGCTGCTCCTGCAGACGGCATGGCCATCAGGCGCCCACGGCATTGACATTGTGTCGCGCTTTGCATCCCAGCTGAACGTTGGCACCAGCGCACTGAGCGCACTGCTACGATCAGCTTCAGATGTATCAAAGCAGTCCAACTGCACACGGTGCATCAGTGTGCTCGAGTCAGAACAGGCACGTGCCAGTCAAGGTATTCTCTGCAACGGGCGCGTGGCACCTTCAGCGCAACCTCAGGTGTTAGACGTGCGCCAAAGAGAGGTTCCGCAGAGCTTCGCAAACTATCCTGGCATGCGCTGGCATGCAAGGAGTCAGCCATCAAGGGTCACGCACAGCAGCTCAGCTCAAGGTGATTGTGCACAGCTAGCGAGCAGCCCCATCAGCATGCAAGCGAACAATACGCTACATGGAGCACCACTGGACACACAGTCCAGATTGGGCATTGAGGTAGCTGCGGGCAGCCGTGCACGTGTGGTCAGCGGCTTTCGGACACAGTGCCATCTTGGCTTCAGCACTGCGCATAGCGCTGCAGGTAGCCCTGAAGCAGCATGTCGCCCAGGCCAGCCAGGGATTACATGGGTCAATGGCTCGAGCTGCCCACAATCTGGCTCCGGGCATGCTTTACAGCATCCTCAGCCGCAGGACGGTCCTGTGCTTGGGCCTAGAGCTCAATCTGCTGGTTCGCCAGCGAGTGGGTTCAGAGCTGGGTTGGCCAAGCACCATGTAGCTTGCTCTAGCCTGCAGCAGGTATACGCTCGCGTGCAAGACAGCAGCAAGGCGGGTGGTCGCTGGAAGGCAGGTCACGGCAGGGTACTGCCACAGATGGCGCTTGGTGGTTCTCCACATGCTACCGTAGGGGTGCCCAGTTATTCACCACTTCAAGCAGCAACCGAGTGGGCATGGCCAGGCAGCATGCCTAGTCCAGCAGCAGGCCCAGCGAACGGCGCAGCTGAATCAGGCATGTCAGAAGTAAGGCTGGGACACACCGCAACATGTGGGCAGTTTGTGACGCCCCGGCCAGGTGTCGGCACCACCTCAGACATGCATATCGAGCCCTTCCCCAGCCCGCATGGCACCAGTCGCAACGACTTGCCCGCAAAGCATTCTCCAGCAGCACCAGCGCCCATCGCCACCTCCATGGCATGCCAGCCTTCGCACACACAACACCCTCCTGCGATCGTCCGTGCAGGATCTGATCAAATGCAGCCCCCGCGTTCACAGCCCCAGCATTCCCATCGCACCTGCACCAAGGAGCAACACTGTGTCAGAGGTGAAGATGCAGCAGTGGGCTCAGGCGTTCCTGCAGGTGTTGCTGCTCTTCCCTGCCACACCAAAGCTGGTGTACATGCCTCTTCTTCGAGCTCCCTGGTACATCAGTGCGGAGGGAGGGATCAGGACGGGCAGACCAACATAGCTTCTGCACGTTGTCAGCCGGTGCTGCAGAGTCGTGCTCAATTGGGCAGCTATGCCGGAGCTGGTGCTATGGCAGTGCTCCCATATGAGGTTCCGCATGGTACATTGCGGCAAGGCACTGGCCATGCAAGTGCGCAAGGGGTTTGTGAAGGTGATGTGCCTAGGCACAGTGAAGGAAGTACACATCCTGGCTTGAGTGGTCTCCCACAGCATGACGAAGCTTTGCTGGGCTCCCCATGCCATGATGCAGCAATACAGGACAAGGGAGGCTGGGCTGAAGCAGCACGTCAGCGCAAGGGTGAGCATGTTTCAGCAGCTGAAGTAGCGGCCGCTGCGCCTGAACAAGGCAGGGAACAAAACCCTGCATCCAAAGTTGCACTGGGTCTGCCAGCAGCTGCAGCAGGAGCACAGGCTGCATCCCCGATAAGCCCACCTGCCTGTTCCAGCAAGATGCACCAGTCCACCGTTGCTGGGGTTTTAATGCCTCAGCAAGGAGTTTGGGCAGCAGCTGAGCTCTCGCATACTGCAGCTACAGATACGGCATGCGGTGTTGACGGGGTTACTAGGACCACATGTGTGCCACCTTCTGCTCGCCAGCAGCCTGAGCAAGAGACGCAACTGGCGGCACGTGTAGAGGCCAGTGCAGTGCTGCCAGAGGCATTAGCTGTGCGATATCCGTCCGCTGCGAAGGCTGGTCCTGCAGACTCCTTTGCGCAAGCTGGCTCTGATCAAGGCGGTCACAGTCCCGGAGGGCTACCTTTCAAACGGTACCGATTGCGGCCTGTCCTCGTGGTGCGTACTGGCAAGCGGAGGCGGACGAACGACAATCAAGCTTCGACCGAGCCTGCCACGGCCGCAGATCCCACATGTTCCACTCCCGGCACACAGCGGATGACCCGCCGCAGCTCGAGATTGCGGGTGCCATGTGCGCTTCAACTGCCTGTGAGCTGATGCAGTCCGTATCGCTGTCACGCATGTGATGTGCGCCTGGTTGCATAGTGCCATGTCCGTCTGAATTGGCAGATGCTGCTGCTCATTTCACTTCTCTGTGTAGCTGCGGGCTCACCAGTTGACGAATCCGAAACTGCGCTACCTTCGTGCATCGGTGCAGAAGGCACAACGCGAATGGATGTGGAGTTTGGTGGTGGAAGACCAGCCAGCAATGCCATGGAGGCGTGTCCGCCTGTCCAGGCAGCTGCGGACCAGCGCCTGGTGCAGTTGCATGACGCAGCCACCCCAGAGGTACCTGATCCTTGCAGTTATAACGTTGATGCATCCAAGACTTTCTGTTGTGAGTTGCCTGCTGATGTATGTGATCAGGCTCCCTTGAAATCTTCAGCCCAGCCGGCAAGCGCTCACACCAAACAGCGGGAGGTCAGCAAGACGAGCCGCAAGGCTCACGGGAGCAGTATCTTGACAAGACGACTCCTGCGATCCGACCTTCCCTTTCTGTCACCAGGCCGCATGAACAAAGACAACAGCTACGATGACTCA
>JALKAD010000013.1:1046076-1057146 GCA_024500015.1 Ulva compressa | reverse complement strand
GGTAATGAAAGCCGAGCGAGCACAGGATGTGAAAGAGTTCATCGACTACCACAGGTAAGCGTTTGCGCAGTTGAAAAGGATGACTACGATACGGTTGATTCATGCCCATGCTATATTTATAAGGAGCGTGTGTGCACAGCTGCTTTTGCACTGTGCAGCTTGCCAACGGGGTACATGAGAGCTGCCCTACCTGTTTCCAGCCGCTCGGGTCAGAGGCACGAATCGTTCCCTGTCATCAACGTCGGTGTTAGTTGTGTATTTGCTGTCTGATGTGCCCCGTATTCAGCTTGCATCGGGCCAGTGTCACCCATCCAGGGAGTGCGTAACATCTGCATTTGTCATGGATTCTTCGCAGGACTCTTTAACCCCCCTCCACCCCGCCATCACCGCATTCTGTGTCTACCAACGACCCACTCTGATCTGATTCTATTAGTCTGAACAACCCAAAGTCCCAGACCTGGGAACGAACTGCGCGAGCATTGCGTTGTCTGCCATGTACCTCGTCATTGGTGCACTGCAGGTGGGTAGGCGTGGATTCTTTCTACTTACGTGAGAACGGTGAGAACTGTAGTATTGCAGAGGACCTTAAGCCATACCAGGATGCTGGCGTTCTTGACCTTGACGTTCTGCCTGGGCCCAAGCACCCGACACAGACCAACTGGTATAATGCGTGCGCTATCAAAGCGGCTAAGAAGCACAGCTGGGTGGCATTCATCGACCTTGACGAGTTTATGATCATCCTCAAAAAGTGCGATCTTGCGTCGGCTTGACAATCGTGGTACAGACACCTTGGCACTGACACTAATCTGCAAGCTACCTCTCCGAGGTGCATGATGCTTCACCTCGCTTGTATCCGTGCCTGCCTCGCAGCCGTCGTCGTTTTCTGCCACACGCTAGCTGGTGCGAGCATCCCTCGCTTCTGGATCATGCCAAACAGCCACACACAAGTCGATAGACGGTGCGTGTGGATTCTGCACCCACATAGCCCTGTGTGGTAGCTTCACTGCAGGCACTCACAACACCTCAACCCTCTGCAAACCATTTTGCAGCCCAAACGTCTCTGCCTACCCACTACTCATCCCACATGGTCCCTGCATCCCGCATCCCCATCCATGGATCCCTCAGCCCAGCCTGCCCATAGACTGCCATCTGAATTGCAGCATGTCTGAGCGCGCATCTGGCTGCACACTACAGCCACAGCAACATGCCGCTGCTTCCATTCTACCTGTTTCGCGTGCCCTGCTTTTCAATGGACACTGGTCGCGCATACTCTCCGTCAGGAAATTTACTTGCCTCATCGCTTTGCCATGCCACTGCTACGACTGTCTGCTGGACTATCTGCCCCACACGTAGGGCTTCAATGGCACTGCTATCTGTCTGGTAGCTGTAGCATCTGGTCCGTGTGAACCCCCCAGCCTCACCCTCCGAACATAATGCGCATGACATGACCTCCACCCAAACGAGATGAGTTCATGCTTTGCCCTGGCGCAGCCTATTCTGCCGGGCCAGAGGCAGCGCGCGTGCGGCAATGCGCTTTACCCTCCTCGCGCCTGGGTTTTGGGCAAGTCACGATGTCACCACATGGCGCACCTGTAGACAAGAGTATTGTGTGTGGGCAGTGGCCTAGGGGTTCCAATGTATGGTTGACAAGCATTGTCTGCGATGTAGGCAGCAGGCGGTGGTGGAGCGCGGCGCGTTGAAGGAGATGCTGCGAGCAAGCTTCCGCTACACATCCGCCGTCTCCATGCAGTGGGTGCTCTTTGGCAGCGGTGGCCACAAGGACCCCCCAAAGGAGGGCCAGCTCGCCGGCTTCCAGCGCTGCACCGGAGTGCTCTCCAAGCAGATGAAGTGCCTGGGCAATGCCTTCTGGCTGTACAAGAACATGACCTTTCGGCCAACGCACGTGCACCAGTGTACCCTCCGGTGCGCCCCCATGCCGGCATGCACAGCCATCGTCCGCGGCCTTGCTGGCCGCATTGACACTGCCATGCACACAGTCAGGCAGTGTAGATTGTGTGATGGCTCGGTTTCCAGGACCGCCCGTGGAACGCATTGTGACAATGGTGTCTGCAGGCCTGTGTGTTACTGAGCCGTGTACATGAGAAGGGTTGACACGCCCCGATGTTGCCTACAACTGATCATTCCAGCAGTGTTCATCATGTATGTTCAAAGGGCTATGCATGGCATTGAAGTCTGCTGCGAACATTTATAGACACTGTACTTACCATAGCCATTGGAGGTCAGACACACATACGGTAGACACAGCTGCACAGCAGGGCTGTTTACCCTGGTTTGTTTTGGCACATGTGAAGCCGCATGTCTGCACAAATAATCACACTCTGGCCTCGTATCTGGTTTAACCTCATTCTCCTTCTGTGCAAGGTCATCAAAACCCATGTGTCTTGACCTCCTGCAAAAGGTGGTTCTGGATGTTTGGCGTCCTTTGGGGTTTTTGCCCAGGTAGGCGGTGCACAGTACTAATAATGGCCTCCTGTGGCCCGATCACTCCGACCTTCCAAGACGATTCTGAATATTTCAGGGACCAATATGCCGTTCCGTAGCATCTACAACAAAGGGCTGATTTAGGATTTGCACAACATTTGGCACCTCATACCGCACCCTGCTGTGCTTCCCCTCCTCGCTGCCCACCCGCCCACCCGTCGGGGCTCCCTCACCGGGGGCTGCTACACCATGGGCCATGTCACTGTCCGGCTACCAACTCCACATGCTGGTACTGTCTCATGCCTGGCCCTGCACCACACGCATGCAGCCACACCGTGTCTGCAACACCTTGATGTTGACCCTGCAATCGGCACGCTATTGCCCGCGATCACCGAACATGGTCGGCCGTCACCCGCCCGATGCATGCAGGTACGGCGCAGCCGCCGTGCTCGGAAACACGGACCCACTTGGCATGTGGCGCGTCAACCTGCAGGGCTTTGGCATCAAAGGTGGCGAGCGCTTTGCTGCCAGCTACCCTGCGCACCTCTCTCCACATGAGCACGCCCGCGCCACCAATCTGACTGACGATTACCAACTCCTCCTCTTCCATTACGTCACCCGCGCGCAAAACAACTTCATTGAACGCAAGATCAACCTGCGTTCTGGAGTCTACGCAACAACCTTCCGGGAGATCCAGGGAAATGCAACAGCAGACACAGACACAGACGAGCTGTACAAGCGTTTTGAGCACGAGTACGGGTTTGATGGGGAGCACGCAATCTGCCAGCAGGGCAGCCGGCTGACGGCGGAGATGGACGCTGCACGCGCTGCAGGCCGCTGGAGCCCGATTCCAGAGGAGCTGGGTTTGCTAGCGCATCAGGGACAGGAAGAAGAGGGCCTAGACGCAGAGGTGGACGCATTTACGGATTTGGGGCCGGATGGGGGCCCGGTCGCTATGATCCCGGCGGCGCCAGCCGCGGCGCGGCGGCTGGCGCAGTTCGTGGCGGGCTGGGAGGATGCTTGAGAAGGGGGGGTTGGGGCAGGAGGGCAGTGCAGGGCAAAAGTCTGGGGCTGTCATGTCTCTACCTGATGCAGGACAACCCGACAGCGGCGGCTGCTGCTGGGTGTTGTACGCCTGCTGTGTGGGCCGTTGTATCACGGCACATCATCGCTGTGAGATGTGGGGGTGGGTTGGGGTGGTGCACTGCGGGGCGGCTCTATTGCGATTCAGTGCGGCGAGACCGGTGAGCAACGCGTGCCGCGCCACAGGGTGTCTGACTGGGGTGCCGTGCTGACTGGATTGGTGGCCCAACAGTGGTGCTGTCCACCCTTTGTGCGTGCGCAGCAGACGCGCGCATGGGTGCCTGTTCCAGTTTGCCGGTTTGCGGTTCCATGGGCGCTCGAATAAGTTTTCCAGTTTGCGTTTCCGCGGGCAGAGTGCACGCAAGGTTTTGGCCGGCGTAGTGTGGCCAAAGGGTAAGCATATGTCTGGTGATGATCGTACTTCGAAATAAGCTGGCACGAGCCGTCGGCGAACTGACCAGATGATGTGATTTCGAGACTAGGCAGCTGTGTAGGTGACACCAGTGGGCGATGCCATTGGTCCTGACTATCGGGTATGATGATGAGCTGTCGATGACAGAGCATCACGATGTGCTTGTAATTGCATTCGTCTGTCGTACCATTCAGCTTTTGTTTGGAGGGGAGGGAAGAGGGGGTAAGCCTGTCGGGAAATTATGATGTGGCTAACAGCGGTTGTGCGTACAGCCACAGAGGAGCAGAGCTTGTCTTGATTAACGCGGTTGCTGGTGTGGGGTCCTTGGTGACACGGGTGCACATATGATGGATCTATAAATTGGCGCTTTGGATGTGCACGGCGTTGCTGCACGTCATCTTGGTCTGAGTGCTGACTTGAAGGCACAACTGACCAATGTGCACGGCAAATTCTTCGTTTGCACTTCACACATCAGCCCACCCGTCATGGGCTGACCATGCCTCTGTGATTCTCGCCTCATATCACACAGATTCTGCGTCACTGAGTCAAACGCCCGGTCCATCTGATGGCTGTGTACTGGCTGATTGTTGTGTGGTGTCTGTCGTACACAATGTGGACTACATAGGCTATGTCCAATCCTGATCTTCCTAAATGAGAATGTCGCAAATATCTGCTCAAACCGCCTTGGATGTCTGCTAAACTCATGAAGAATACATATGGCCAGGCTGGTGCTGTCCTAGCTGGTGCTGGCATCTCCAGGCAAATGATTGGGCGGGTAGTGAGGCGGAAGATGGTTGGCAGATGACTCATCTGAGATCATGCACGGGCCCAGCACAGTGTGGAGGGTGACTGTACAGCAAGGTGTTTGCAAGTTGCTGGTGGAGGAAGGTGGCTACATCGACAGGTTCGGCCACACGCTGATGCATCGCCATGATCCACCACGCTGATGCCTCATGAGTCTTTGCTGGTCAAGAGGCATCGAGACAAAGTACAGCTCTAGAATATGCCCCTTAACAACAGTCGCTGTTCTTTAGCCCAGTTTACTGGACCAGCGAGCCAGGTAATGGGCTTGTACAAACAGCGTCCAGCTAGCTCTAGACCACCAGGAGTCCACCAGGCAAGGTTGTCGTATATGGAGTCCGCATAGCGCAGACGTTCGCGTGCCCTGCAGTCTGGCTGCAGACCCATACGACAACTAGAAGTTTGAAACATTGCCGGAGAACTCAACACTGGGCGTCAAGGTGGGAGTCAAAGGATCCCATTGTGCAACGCGCTCTAGAGCGCTCGAGCGCACTCTGAAGCACAATCACCACGAGGGACATCGTGCCATGTGCTGCCAAGTATACCACGTTCGCGTACGCGTACCACGTTCATCATGCGTGCGGACATCGCGACCTCCCTCAAGCCCCACATCAACCGCCTCCCACAGTGCCCCGATGCGACAGCCGCTCAGCCTCCAACTCAGCAATCGGCCCCCTCCTCTGCACTGGCTGGTTGCACCACGGCTGGCATGCCCACTCCACCCGCCCCGCCACCTGGTCCCTCGGTCGTGCCTGCAACCCAACATGGCACCCGGGCGCTCCTCTACACTCCTCTACCCCTACCCACACGCACCCCGCCAGGACAGCGGCTAGCCCAACTCAGCGTGCAGCAACCAACCATCACGGCTGCCTATGCAGGACGCGGCCGCGGTTGCCGCTGCCACCGTCTTGATTTTGTCATCGCCGCCCCCGAGGCTGCTGCTGCCGCAGCCGCAGGGGCCACTGCCATGGCTGTCGCTGGCCCCGCCGCCGCCGCCGCGTCAGAGGAGGACGTTCCGACAGACTTCTCCAAAGGACGGCGCACCGAGCGTCGATGTGTCCGTCGCGAGTCTCTCCCACAGGAAACCCCTGCGGTCCCCGGCCCACTGCAGCTTCTACCCCCAGCAGGTGACACGTGGCAGCGGGGCGACGTGACCTCTGCTCGCGCCCGCCCCGCTGCCCCCCCCCCCCCCCCCCGCCCCCCCCGCTCGCAGCGTAACCCGGAACGGCAAGACGTCCTCGTGATGATGCCATGCAATCACGTTGTGGCTGATGTGTACACTACCAGTGCAGTTGCCCCCACCCGCGTCAGCCCCGCGGCGCGCGCGCCTGGCGCTGCCGCCCAGCCGATGGACGACTCGCAGTGCACAAAGTACGGTAGCACCGGCACGGGCGCATGCCGCTTCGTGTGCATATCACACATGAGACTTTTGGCCTTGTTCGCAAGGGTGCATTCCTGAATGAATTGCTGATTTTGACGCCGCCTCCAGCGCCGTGTCCTGGCGCGTGCTCTTGCAGAATGTGCGACCTGTCCACCACCCTCTGCCGAGGTGTCACAAGACAGGTCCTTGCAGCGGCTCCGCTGCGCAGCCGGCTTGCAGGGCGTCCTGAATACCCACTGACTAGAGGGCGGGGCTGCCTGGCCACACGGTCCCGTCGGACGTTCTCTAGGCAGACGCTGGCTGCTGCGCCATGCTGTGGTCTGTAGGTGCAGCGGCGCTGTTCGGGGTCGCGTCTGCTCGTGCTCACACGCATCCACTTCCCGGCGCTCAGCCGTGGACTGCCGTGGTCCGGGCACCTGGCGTGTCCGCATTCTGCTGTGTCTGCTGGGCCGCCTTCCAAGAGCTGGTGCGCCCCCGGGCTCGCATGCGAGTTCTCAGGCGCGGCTGTGTGCAGTGGGGCCGGCACCAATGTCCGTGCGTAGGGCTGGGTTAGGATAGGCTGCGTGTGGCCGTTGCTACGTGCTAGTGGGCGGTGGTGCACGATGTGGCTGGGTGGAGTGCATGGCATGGGCGTGTGTGTCGTGGTGGTGGTGTGCGCTAGTGTGCGGTTGTGCACAATTGTGGCAGTGCATCGTAGTTGATGGATCCTTGCATGTTGCTGCTTGGTGCTGGCCTCTTGCTGGGATTCGGTTGCTTGCTTGCTTGTTTTTGCCCTCGCTGCTGGGCTCTTGCGTCGATCTCCGTGTACCACGTTCGCGTTCGGCCGGACGAATTCGGCAGGACCCCACGAACGAACCTTTGCGTTCACATACATTGCGCCGTCTACCGCGGAGCCCCGGGGTCCCGTATGCCAGACACGTGCTCTTCAGACGCGTTGCTGTTGTTGTTGCTGTGCAATGCAGTGTGCACGGCATTTCTTGGACAACATTGCCCAGATGGCAACTTTCAGATGAGGCGGACGCGTGTCGTCTGCGAGCATTGTAGCGGGCTGTAGATAGCGCTGCGCGCTTCCAGGGGCCATGGAGCCCACGATAGTTATTGATAATGGATCATGTAACTGCCGTGTAGGAGTGGGCGGCGAGCCCGCTCCACGTGCGGTCTTTCAAAATGCCGTTGCGAAGATCAAAGGCGACAACAGAGTCCTGTATGGCCATGACATCGACTCGTCAACAGTGATCAATAGGATGAATATGCGCAGACCGTTTGATAAGGGCTATATTGTCAATTGGAATCTTGAATCAGGCATCTGGTCTCGGATGCTGGAGAGCTTTGTACATGACGTGCGCCGACCACGAGAATGTCAAGTCAGAAAAACAACACCAAGACATTACAACAGAGATATGAAATCAGGGTATGCATGCTCGTCGCTCAGGCCTGATCGCGTTGTTCCTGCTGTAGGTGCAGCCCAGAGATGCAAGGCTCCTCATGACGGAACCGATGTTCAACCTGGCATCTATCCAGCAGGTCACGCAAGAGGTTGTGTTTGAGCACTTTGGTTTCCAAGGGATGCATGCTGTCACAGCCCCAGAGCTCGTGATGCATGACCATGCCATGTCCAACCCAGATGATCCAGTTGCCCAGAGCCTTTCAGGAGTTGTTGTCGACGCAGGCTACTCCTTCACACATGCCGTTCCAATATTTGACGGGCGAGTCAATAAGCAGGGAGTGCGCCGGATACGTGTAGGCGGCAAGTTGCTCACCAACCTTATGAAAGAGTGGGTGTGCTCCTCCTGTTGCTGACATCCTGACACGCATGGGTAAGGCCGCACTGTCACGCCTTGATCACCACAGATTCGCAAGCATTAGGACAGAGGGTCTTCGTCACGCCAGCGCACCTCAGCAGTGAGCTCCCCATCGATCGCTGCTCCGTGTCCACTGATGGACAAAGTCTAGTGTAGCATGTAGGCCGCCACATTCTGCTCCCTGTGTATTACTTGTGTTAATACTAGTGATGTCCTCGGTGTATATAAGATCAGGGGCGCATGAATCATTGATTGACTCATGCAAGGGCCACTCACACGCACATCCCATGTCATTCCCAATTCTTCACCTGATGCCATTGATGACCGCACTGAGGCGCCATTATGACATGCCAGCACCGTGATGCGCATGCAGCCAATTGATGACGGCCGTGTCATCCACACTGCATGCAGCCCGCCAGCATCGCACGAAGTAGCGAGGAACTCCTGGACTCACCCTGCATTCTGAGTAAAACGCACATTCCTCAGCGATTCTCACCTTTCAAAATCCACGGTCGCTGCCTTATTCATCACCTCGCACCTGCTTGACAGAGAGAACTGTCAATTCAATGAGCACAGCAGCACAATCCGACAAGGCTGATGCCCAAGCCCATGATGCGACTCTGCGTGCGCCAGAGTCAGTGCAGGGCTGGGGTCTGTCTTTCTCCATGTTCTGTGCGAACTGTGATGAACACCCCATCCAACCGAGCCCTGCTGTGTGAAGGTGAGCTACCGCAGCATGAACCTCAAGGAGGAACCCTACCTCGTCGAGGTCGTCAAGGACGCGCTGTGCTATGTGGCGGAAGACGCGCGGGCAGAGTCAAAGCGAGCGTTCCCGAAAGCGCGCTCTCAGGTGGCCATGGAGTATGTCCTCCCTGACGGCGTGTCTTCCGCCCGCGGCTACCCCCGCGACCCCCGTGACCCCGCGTGCGCTCTCCCCCTCGCAGTCACAATCCCAATTGATACATGAGCGTGCACGCCCCTGGTGAAGGACGAGCTGCCTCGCTTTGCTGGCATGTTGGTGTTCGATGCTCTTTCGCAGCGCGTGGGGTGGGCCGATCTGCTGCTGTCCCACTGCGTGCCACAGTGTACTACTGCAGTTGTATGGATTCGTGATACTGTCGAACATTTTCTGATGACCGAACTTGTGGGTCCGCCTTTTTTGTGTCTGTATGTACAGGGTCAGCTTTCAGACATCATCTGTCTCTTGGACACCACCATATCAGGGAGTATCCATGTATGCACATTTGTATCTGTGACGGCCGCTGTCCCAGGTGCGTCATACATACCAAGGTTTGATATGTACACTTACATCAAGGGGATCCGAGCCAGTGCACCAAGCGCATGTATCGGTTTGATGTGTATACTCGTGCTCCCAGGCCACTTAGTTAGGTGACACATCACAAACTGCCAACTGCCAGGCGTTCCATGTGTGCATGTCGCTGATACACTTGCGACCACGTTGCACAACCGCCGTTCATGCTGAGGACTCACTTATGACCAAGTGCACTGAGGTTGCCGTGTGGCTCCATGATCCAGAGCGTGGATAGGATACCATAACCAAGTAGTGAACGCATGCATGCCCAGCCCTGGGACGGTGCGCATGGCAAGCGGGCATCGATGACGCCTCACGTGCCTGCAGCGTGATTGAAGCCAAGCAGCAGGCTGCGGCAGCGGCAGCTGCGGCTGGCAGGGCCCCCCCGCCCGCCGTACTGCAAGTCAACAACGAGCGGTTCATGGTTCCTGAGGCGCTCTTCCGTCCGCAGGACGTCGGCGTGCCGCAGGCCGGCGTCGCCGCCGCCACCGCCGAGGCGCTGCGCGGCGTACACGGAGCGCTCCGCCCGCTGCTTGCGCGCAGCGTGCTGCTCGCTGGCGGCACCGCGGCATGCCCCGGCTTCGCAGCGCGCTTTGAGACCGATTTGCGGCCACAGGTCGATGATTTATATGACCTGCGCGTTACGCTGCCGACAGACCCAGCAGGTGCAGCATGGCGTGGCGGCAGTGCGGCCGCGGCTGCGGGATGGTACAGCAGTGTGCTGGTCACCAAGGCAGAGTATGATGAGTATGGTGGGGGGAAGGTGCGGCGTGCTGCGCCGGTTGGGTAGTAGCCATAGGACACCTGCCGGGCTGCATATGGGATTCTGGGCTTGGTGCAACAAGGTGCTCTTGGCGGCATTGGCGGCCGTGGGCAATGGCATACATGTGTCCGCGGCAGCTTGCACATGATTGGGAGCTGGGAAGGTGGCCAGAGCAGCTCGGCAGGCTAGCCCTGCTGTGCTCAGAGCTGGGAACTGTGATGCCGTCTTCGATCAAGTTGTCTTCAACGTCTCATCATGTGCTCTGTGATTCGTAAGCACAGCAACAGCCTCCCCTGTGGTTGTACGTGTCAGAGGTCAGAGGTAAGGCGGCATGCTACGCAAGGCGATGAGTCTATTATTAGGAGAAATAGTACGCAGCGCAGGTTGTCATGCCGCTTCGCTGTGCTGCACTGAGATGGTATATGGTGTGAAGGACAATCGATCTGATGTTGCTGATCCACCAAATTCGGGCGGGGTGCTGCCGCCGAGTCTATGGTTGAGTGCTAGTTTTCCTTGGCGTCGTGGGTGCATGAATAAGTTGAATGGCCAGACTGTGGGGCGCTGCGATATGCGCTCACACCAGAGGTAGTGGACCAGAGTTGTGTGTAACGCGATGGTTCGGGTGAAAGTTGTGTCACTTGCGTGACGCTAGTAGACAAACATGTCCAGCCCAGTGCTTACATACAGTACTATTGGATCGTGCCACATGCCATTACCGAGACAGCACAACAAATCATTACATGACTGTCTTAATGCGGAGTCAAAGCGCTGTAGTAGATTGTTGATGTTGATTTTACACGCTGAAGCACATGCTTACCTTGTCTCGGACTGTGTATGAGTCTGGACACTTGGGTGCGGATATGTCCTGATCTGCAGTTGCGCTTCCTGAAGCTGATGTGACCATAACATGAACCCGCAGTCTTCATTAGCTCTGCACCCATCAGCACCGCAGCTGTGGGGATGTTCATGGGAATAACAGTACAAGCTGTAATATGAAATGCCGCAATTCAGACGGAAACCGCCGTTCACTACTGGCCCTCAGTACGATCGCAAGCTAAGTTCCAACCATCAGTC
>JALKAD010000013.1:1011356-1021494 GCA_024500015.1 Ulva compressa | reverse complement strand
TAGGCCGAAGGGTCTGGCCTGCTTGAGGCATTGGGATGTTGTGCATCGAAGCGCTGCTGTTGCCCGGGCCACCGTGTGCAGCTGTCGCGACGGGCAAGTGGTGCATGCGGCTGCGGCATGCACCTGTGCTGCTTCTCAGTACGAGCGTGTGCAGTCAGGGATGGCAGAAGCACGGAGGGGCAAGTGTGACCCGTGAATTCAAGCAAAGGGCAGTGCAAGGCGGGGTGGTGCATGGTTGGAAGATGGCACACCGGATGTCAGCTACGCGGATCATAAACTTGAGCTGACCGTCTCGCCGCGCGACGGTGGCACATTCTGAGATGAAGATTGAGCGGCCGCGGTGCTTGGGGTGCGAGAGCTTGGCAAAGATGACTCCCAGGGAGACAGCATCCAGGATCATCCCAAACACATTTTGCAGCGTCAGTACGACTGCTGAGGACCCACACACGCCGACGACGCGTGACCCAAAGCCGATAGTTGCCTGCAAGAACACTGATCTATCCATGAGCTGGGGGAAGCACGGCAAACAGGTACACAAGAAATGAAGTGACAGCGAGCTGCTAGTGACGGTCCCTTGAAGAGGCCAATGCAACCACCGTGGGCTGAACATGAGGAGCACCTGAGTCTCAAGAGAGAACATGTACGCAGCTAGAAAGTTGTCTTCTGCGCCCTCATCGCCAAAGTGGACACAGTCTGAGTCTATCTTGTACAGTATGTGCCATAGCACTCCAAAGAAGAGATAACTTAATGTGTACGCCAAGGTCATCCACAGGAAGAGGTAGCCAATCCAAACATTTACTAGAGAAGTGAAAGTATCTGCTCACGCGGGCCACAGTGGCTCAGTACATGAATGAAGTCTGTCCGAGCTTTAGGAACAATGCATCCAGGTGTAAATCTGCTGCACAGAGCAAGTCAAGCGAGGTTCCACACCTTTCACCCATAGATGCAGATCCCATCGGCCAGCATATTTGCCAACAAACCGCACGTTCGAGCGTCCAGCATGCCTGCACTGGCATTAGACTGTGTGGGACGTATGTGTGCAGTAGCGTCCTTCCGCACAGCCTCTGACGCATGTGAACCGCTGCGACGTACCTGCCTGTACGTACAAGGTGTGGTTGTCGACCGAGATCACGCGCCGCTTCAAACATTCCATCACCACGATCATGATACTTGTACCGTTTCTTGGGTCCCTCGATGCCATGGATTGAAGTGTCCGTTCGTGCTGCGCTCGCGGGTGCAATTCCCGGGCCAGGCCCTGCTTCGCCAGTCGAGTTAGCCGCATTGGCAGCGTAGCTAGCTGCCTGACTCATTGCGACCCAGCACTTATTAGCAGTTTACAACGGCAACTAGCTCACACAGTCGGGGCGGATGCGCAATGTCTTGCTGCAAGCTGCGGGCGCAGCTTCGCCATCTGCGGATTTCGTGTTGCGGAATGCCGTCGATCTGCTCTATCTTGTGGCGATTGTATCAGTTCTCGATTCACCGTACAGATGTTCAGGCGCCGTGCCTGCATGCTGCACTCAGTGCACTGCAGTGGTGCCATGCACGTTGTCCAGATGCATGGATTCACCGGGATTCGGAGATGATGAACAGCAACTGCTCAGTTCCCTGGCCTCAAGAGATGGGCCTTGACAGCAACAATCAATGTATGCTAGCTGAATGTGTGATTTGGCCGTAAGCAGGGTTATGCAGCTCGTGCTATGCTTCAGCCCGATGTGTCAGCGTAGTCGCATCCCAGCATCGGACGGTTAGAAGGCCCATATTCTTGGAAAATTCGTTTGGCATATGAAATCGAATCGGGTGACACCCACCCCGGTGCTCTGATGGGTTTAGCCATGCGGTGACGGCATCAAACCCGCAAGAACAGCGCAGCTGGCCGATCTGCCATGTGGCAAGCGATCCGCGTGAACCGAGCGACCTTTCTGACGCATCCCTATCGTGCAAAGTGCGTATATCAGCCGTTCGCTGACCATAATGTCTGCAGCGGGTTTACAACAAGCTTCGCGGTCAGTGTTGCTCTATCGATCATACTGTGCACATGTTGTGTCAGTGTCCCGGTTCCCGGGCGTGATTATTGAGTTCACGTCTAGTCTTGCTCGTGGATTGATCCTAATCTTGGGACCACCATGCCGCGTTAAAAGGCTAGTTCAGCACGGTTTGAACCGGTCGCGAGGGCCTGGTGGCAACTTCCGCGCCCGGAGTTTGAATTTAAAAGGTTGTAAACCGCGCTTTGCACAACGCAAGCTGCACCAGCAGATCGTGCAACATGCTATAGCATTGCATGCGTCGCAGCGAATGTCCAACGTTTGAGCTGCCAGCGCACGTTGCGCAAGCAGGCGTTTCAGTGGCGGCATGGAGCAAGTACAAGGACGAAGCCACAGGATGACAATTCAGATAACTCGCGGACCTGTAGCTCGAAAAAGAGAACGGAATGTTGTATCCACATCAAGACAAGAGGATTAGCAGCCCAAAGCCCACCTGGGTGTGGTGAGTTGGCATCGCACTGCAACACTAACAAAGTGGAACTTGGAGTAGATTGAGCCAGTCGTGATGACAGCAACAATGTATACTCCGCACCAATGCAGGCGCGCATGTTGATGCAGCCTGTGCGGACAGTGCTGACCAACAGTAGATTTGACACCATATTGACACCTGGCTCTTACCGAATGCACCGGGCTTTGGACAAGCTCGCGCACACCGCTGCACGCCCCTCCCTCCCCACAATCAGGCACTCTAACACAGACGCACTCGGCATCGACGCTGCGGAGAAAGCAGAAGCCCTGCGCGCGTACACGGCGACTGTTGCCAGAGCACGGGAGGCGGCGTCGCCGGAGTAAGCGACCCTGCGTGCCGCCGCTCGTGAGTGCATTGCGGCGGAACGCACGACTCCCACTCCGCACGGGGGACAGCTTGACGATGTGTTCGACCATCAGGAGGTGCAGTCCGCCCTGTCACGATTGGGTAACCACAAAGCGGCGGGTGGGGACGGTATGCCTGCTGAACTGCTGAAATACTCTGGCCGTGCCGGGCTTGCACTGTTGACTAGACTGTACAACGCCGTCTATGAAGCCGAACGTATTCCATCGACCTGGAGACAAGGCGCAGTGACACACCTTCCCAAGGGTGGCGATGGTGGCGACTGCAGCAACTACCGGCCGCTAACACTGATGCCTGTCATTGATAAGCTCTTTGCGGCGATTGTATCTGCGCGCCTGATGGACGCCCTCGCATTGCACGACCAGCAGTACGCCTTTCGCCCCGGCAGAGGGACGCCCCAGGCGTTGGCCACTCTGATGCACACGATCCGCCGCCGCACACAGGCTGGACTGCCCACATTTGCATGCTTCTTCGATGCGGCGTATGACTCGGTCCCGCACGATCTCCTCCTGTACCGGTTGCTCCAGAAAGGCGTTACTGGTAAAGCGTTCGCTGTTGTGGACCGCATGTACTCGTCTGCCTACAGCTGTGTCCGGGTCGACGGCGTTCTGTCGTCCGCGTTCCCTGTGCAACGTGGTGTGGCTCAAGGCTGCCCTCTGTCGCCGCTCTTGTATGCTGTCTTCATTGACAGACTGAGTGTTCTTGACGACCTTAATGCTCTGCCGCCGGATGGCCTGGTGTCTGTTCCAGCCCCCGGTTGGGAGCGTACGCTCCCGGGCCAGGCTTACGCTGATGACCTCTGTGGTTTGGCCGCCACGCCGGGGGGCGCACAACGCGTTGTGGACGTTGTGTTCGCTCACAGTCGGCGGTGGGGTTGGTCCCTGAACATACCGAAGTCGGTGCTAACGGTGTTTGGTCCCGTCGCCGTGCGGCGGGAACACGCGTCGGTGCGGCTGCGCTGGGGCCCGGATCTTCTGCCGCGGTCTGCCCTGGCCAAATACCTCGGGGTGCTGCTGGAAGACTCCGGACTGTTTGGTGCGCAGCAGGCGGCGGCCGCGGCCCGGGGCTGGCGTGCACTTGGCCGGTGGATGCCGGCACTGAAATGCGTGCACCTCACCGCTGCAACTAAGAGCACTGTCATCCGTACTCGTGTGGCCCCTTGCATGCTGTATGGCATGGAGCTGTGGCCTGTCTCCACATCTGGTGCAGACTTGGATGCCGTTCTGGTGGCCGCGGCCAAGGTTGTGGCTGATGTCCGCCCTTTGACCTCTTGTCCTGGCTGGGTGAGGAATCGCAGCGTCTCGAATGAGGTCCTCCTCACGGACCTGGATATGCTGGCCTCCGCTGATCACTGCCGTGTCGCGCACGCGCGGCAGCTCGCGCGCGACCGTATGGGTGACGCCGCAACCTCTGCCTTGCGCGCGCATGACCCCCTCTCGGCGGAATTCACTGCCAGTCTGCCTGCCGGGGTCTCCCCTGACTACATGGGCGCAGCGGTGCGCGCCTCCATGCATAAGCGCGATGCATGGCTCCGCCGTGCGGCTGCCGCGTACGACCTCGCGGTCGCCCACATGCCGGTCCGCTGGACGTCAGTGCGGGACGTCAGTGCACGTGTGGAGGCCGCTGCTGGCACCGCTTCTGACGGGGGTGTACCCACCACACTTCGCAACTCCGACGTCCGGGCTGGCATCACCGCTTGGGCACGGCAACAGCGCTGTGTTGGCGCTCCCGTCTCTGCCGTGGCGCTCGGGCCCCTCGCTGGCCGCCTGAGGAAACGTCCTCGCCCGCCCCCTGTCCTGCGAAATCCGCTCGCTCGGGGGCTTTCCCTCCCGGACTCTGGTGTTGCGCCGTACACGCGGTCCCCGTCCTGCGTTGTCTACCCCATTCTGTCATTACGTTCTTCCCACCTTCCTGGCGATTACGCTGTGCAGTATGGCGATGCGCGCTCCCCCCATGCGTGTCTCCTCTGTGAGTGCGAGGTGTATGAAGCGCATGCTGGCTTGTGTGTTGCTGATCCGCGTGAGCACAGGTGGCACCACATCGAACATCTCCTTCTGTCTTGCCCTTGCGTTCACCCCCCCCAGGTTTGTCGTGGCGCGTCCTGTCTCCGGTCTGACCTTTTGCGCGCTGTGGCTGGTGACGTGGCTGCGCGTGCCGTTGTCGATCGTGCTTTTCCGGCTGCGCCCGAGTGTGATGGTGTTTTGACTGCGTGCACTGTTCCTTTCCTCCTTGACCCAGCGGCTGCCCTGCCCTCGTGTGTCTCCCGGCCCGCTCGTGGCCTCTGCTGTCGCCTTGTGGCCGCATTCCTGGCTGGCACGGCTTCCCGGATCTCTGCCTTGTGCTCGTCTGAGCCCGTTGCTGTGCCGCCTGTGTGGCTCCCGCGTTGGGCCCGGCTGCGCGTGTGGTCGTCTGATTTGTGCGCGTTGCTTGAGGTAGCGTGTGTTGACCGTTCTTCCGCCCCTGTCCGCAGGGGCGCTGTGGCCGATGCCCGTTTGGGTTTGGCGTGATACCCGATTGGTTTTGTTTTGTTTTTTTTTGTTCCCTCAAGGGAGCTTCATGCATGGACAGGCGGCCTGCGGGAATAGTCATGGCGGTTGTGTACACAATGTAACGTGCACTGGCTGCGCTGCGAGGCCAACGCATCTCCGAGTGGCAGTCATCAGGCTGGACAGGCCAGCGAAACTCAAAGGCTTGCAGGTGCCACCTTCAGGTGTTCAAGTCAAGCATTGCAAGCACCTGGGCCGTTGAAGCATATTGCGCCTCGCTCATCGCAGAGGGTGTCTCTACAGGGGTCCTGCAGTATTGGACAAATTGCCCATGCACACCACGGACAACAGCAACATGGACACAACATCTTCGAACATGTCCTTTTCAAGCAAGCATGCTGCACATCGTGCAAGCCTCTGCAACCGCATGAACCTGGGTTAGTGCGCTGTCCCATCATGTGCGCAACCAGGCATGTCTCCCAGATGAGTCCATTCCTGGTCAGATTATGCTCCTCATTGTTCTATGTATGATGTGAAGCATGTGTTGGCACCACAAAGCACCTGGTAATAACACAGGCGAGTACACCGTCAACGTGCCATGTACATGGCATACTCAAGCGGCCGCTGCGTTCTGCTGTGTGGCTCGGGCTTGGCTGACAGCCCTTCTAGCCTGTTTCAGCAGAGCCAGCCTGACTATTCGCAGAGACTAGGTCTGGCTTGGCGCCGGCAGGGGACTGCCTCCAGGTTCGGAACCTTGGTCATTCTGCAACGTTTCCTGCCTGGCGGCCTTCAGCTTGTTGATAAACTTGTGCACGAGCAAGTCTTTCTGCAGCCACGGAACACGCGGTCATGCAATGTCATGACCATGTCTGACAACGAGGGCTGTTTGGCCCATTGTGACCCGAGCAGATTTCACTCGCACCTGGAGACCCTCTGACTTTCGCACTTCCGGAATGTTCTGGCGGAGGAGGCCGGAAAACTGGCTGAAGTTGATGTCTGAAGCATGCCCCTTCACATGGGAGTTTTCCTGCAGTGGGTCCGGGCTTGAGCCCATGGGTGCACCCAGCAAGATTGGGCGAAGAAGACACTCAGGGCGCCGAATCAAACCTCCCTTGCAATCTTTGACATCTGCTTGGAGAGCCATGAGCAGATGGCCGTTGGGTGCCCTGACTGATTCAGCCATGCCTCAAATGCAGCGGTGTCCATCCATGGGCTGTTGTGAGTCACTGCTAGGAACCACTCATGCAGTGGTGACTCTGCGCCTTCCGCTAGATCCCTCATCTTCAGGCGTACCTTCAAGCATGCTACAACATATTGGCATGATGCTATGGCTATCCCTGGGCTCTCCTCGATGCGATGCTGATTGTGCACAGGCCTGGACCGCACCATCTTGCGCACAGTGCGATTCCAAACAGCCACCCAAGGCACAGCTGTGGCCATGGGCTCTAGGAGAGCCTTTGCAGATTTCCAGCCAGGCACACTGGTCCGCGTCTCTGCTGCGCAGTCAAAGTATGGAGAGAATTCCAACATGAATTCCAGATTCAGCCGCTGTGCTGTCCGATTTCGAATTTCCAACCTCTCCTGATTTGTCATCCCGTCCAGGGCGGCACCAGAAAGCTTGCAGATCCCCACCCACGAATCTTGAAACAGTGTGTTGACATGAACGATGGGAGTTTTGCTCTCAGTGGTCAGGAAGCCCAGCATTGCTGCATTCTCCGGAAAGGTTTTGCTGCGTCCTGCATTGACAGTCTCTAGTGACCCATGGTGTTCGAAGGTGAACGTGAATGGCGAGCACACTGATGACACCTGAAAGCTTCAGGTTGAACCAATTTTGAGAGTCTTCAGCCTGCGCCTCGCGAACAAGGTGCCCAGCCACCTCCTCGTGCTCAGGTATGGCGTAGTCAAGAAACCAGTGACAACTGATGTGCTTGCCAAGCAGCTTCCACAGAGATCCAGGTCCAAGCCGTACCATAAACACATTCTGCTCCATCCCCTGCATAAACATTATGTACACACCCAGCTTAGAAATGCTGTGTGTACAAACGATAGCATCAACATGTTCAAAGTGGTGCAGTGTTCTGTGTCATGTTGCATATGGTGGTGTGCACAGCAGCAAAGGAAGAAGTTCGCGATTCCAGCTACGAGAGGCACACTGACATGTGGTAGAGCAACTGCCATGTGTTGCTCTTGTCAATGCAGCGTGCCCAGCTTGACACTGCCACCTCCACGCGGTCTGGCCCTGCACCGAAGCATGCCATGACTGACACAATCTGCATACAAGTGAGCCAGATCTTGCACACGGCCGCTCTCCACTTCCTCACTCTGTCTGGCCATACGTCCGCGCCTGCAACACAATTCTCGTGAGTCAGGGGGCTTCAACATGCAACACGACTGTGTCTCTGTGGCACAGGTTGGGGTAGAATGTAAAACCTGTGTGAGTCTGTGTGAGAAGGCTGCTTTGGGACAGATCGCAGCTGGCAAGAACCGCATTCAGTTCAGAAGGCGTGACTGCAGTTGCAGATGGTGGTGCTTGCACTGACGAAATGTAGTCAAGTGTGAGGTGGCCATGAATGGGTATGCTCCCAGCCCAGTCCTCAGGCGGACCTGCTCTGCTGGAGAAACGTATGCTCTGAGTCGTGCGCTCATATCTGCACACAGGGCAGAGCTCGTACAGTAGTAGGCAACTTCACTGCGCAGAGAGGCTCCGTACATGCTCGGCATTTTCTGAACAGCGAATCAGATCTATCAGGGCCACAGGCTTGTGGAGGTGTTGGGGCGCCGCACAGCACGTTCTTCCAGGTCACGGCACTGCCCTCCTTCTCAGCTTGGTCCTTCAACCTGATCGCGAGCATGCGCTGGTGCTGAATGTGTAGAGATAATTCGTAATGGCCTGTGGGGTTTGCGCCACGGAAGTTGGTGACATGGCCAAGTTGCTGACAGAAGAAATGCGAATCCCTCTGTGGCAGGGTGCCACAGATTTCATCGGCACCGGTCTCCAGGTCCACGCAGCGCGTGAAGAGCACGCATGCTGAGTGCACCAGCGCGTCTCCGGTCGTCAAACCTTGCAATAGCTGGACAATCTGGCTACTGTACAGCATGGTGTACGGTGCAAGCATCATGATTCTTGACACTTTAGCCGAGTCAGACATGTATGGTTTCTGTAGCTCCTCAACGAGTGCTGTCAGTTTCTTTGAGTCCAAGACGGCATGCGAGTCAGAGCTCCTTGATTTCACGAAGTTGAACTCAAGTATGCCTGTGGCAGGCATGCTGGCTGGCCATCCTTCAGGGGGACCAGACGGCAGCATGAGCCCGTTCTGGCGTACATCGCGCATCAGCCCACCCCCTCGGCCCCGATCCAGACTGATCAGCTGCAACGCAATGTCACGTTCGCTTGGCTTCTCTAGCTGCAATGCATAAGTGCCTTCAGGCCGCTCCGCCTCGATCCGCTGAGACAGACATTCCATTCCAATGGTTTCTACTGATTTGGCCATGCCCTGAATACACACACACATACGGTGGATGGGTCACACCACTATCTTGCTGGGGATGACGACCGCAAGCACCTATCCTTCAGCACATTTGAATAACGCAACAGCTGAACGTGTTCGTCGAGCCATACAACATACAAATTGACTCAATCTCAATGTCAATAGGTGCAAAGGCATTTGAGTGTATGTGAGTGAAGGTATCTGCTATTCTGGAACATTGCAATGGGCCTAGCCATTGTGGAAGCGCACTGACGCCACATGGCGTTGGAACGTCATGGACGCATAGTCATGGGCCTATTCCAAGCTGAATACCGGATAAATAGTTCACAAGCGCCAGTGGTGACGACGCGACAGCCATGTCGCTGTCATGCGGACTGTGTGATGAGAACATACCATCAAACCAAGATGCTTCAGTGTGCGATTGATTTGCAAGGCCTGCACTAGTGTCTGTGTTCCACTTTCGGTGATGCTGTTGCCATTGAGCATGAGCTGCTCGATCACAGGATTCTGTGACAGAGCTGCCACGATGTGTGGACATGCACCATCTGACATTCGTGTGGAAGACAGGCTCAGCATTGTGAGGCCCTTGTTGCTTGCAAGAGCATTGACGACAGCCACCGCACCCTTGGTCTCAAGGCCGTTCCACGACAAGTCCAACAACTGCAGATGAGCGCGTGGCGGTCAAACAGTATCACTTTGAATCAGGTGAAGCCACAACCAATTCACCATGAACATGAAGCACCATGGCATCGCAACACATTGGCGCTCACACCTGGAGGGATTTATTTTCCGGTATGCCCCTGGAGAGGAGTTCACCCGCAGTCGGCCCAAGTGCATTCCATGACAATGCCAGTATACGGAGGCCTATGTTGTGCATCAACATCTCGCCGATCGCCTTGGCTGCTGTCGCTGCAAGATGATTATGTCGCAAACTAAGTGTATGGAGGCAAGTGTTGCCATGGAGCCCTGCCATCTGCGCACAGAAGAGAATAAGCGCCACCTCTCCCTTTGGCATGGCCAGAGAGCCGCAAGTGTGCTGCTTTTGGTCACATGGATTTCCTGAATCCTGCCCTGAACCAGCTGGCGATCCACATACCAAGTGACCTGGCCATTTCAGTCACTTGATCAATTACATGCCATCCTCACGGTCCTGTGTGTGGATTCGATGCCCTATTTTGCGTATTGGCCACGTGTGAGTGCAAGCGACGCGTACCAACGCTGTTCCACCACGATCTGTGATCCCACAAGCATCCATCGTTAGCTCACAAAGCTGCTGCGGGCTCCTGC
>JALKAD010000013.1:946827-957738 GCA_024500015.1 Ulva compressa | reverse complement strand
AAAGCAACACTACTCTCGCGGCAATCCACTCCGCACGCCGGAAGACTTCAGCGAGGCCCATTTCCATCCAGAACACCCGTCAGCTTGCGTTCCAAGTACAAGCCTGTAATAGAGTACATGTGACCCCAGGATTACGCACCGGGCATAGCCTGGCCTTCCAGGTCTGCAAATAAAAGCGTATCAGGCCATGTATACCAATGATCCTGTAAGGGACACGGCGGTTGAAGTGACCATTCCATTCCCGTCTCCGGAAGAACTGTACGAAGAGGTGCGGGATCCGGCTGACGACAGCTCTAGTCCGTTGCACCAGCTCCTGTGTGAAAGAGGGTGATGTTGTAGTATGGTGGAGATGATGGAATCGATAGGGACGAGTTTGGGGTATTGCTGGGCAACATCGATGGCTTTGGAAGTGTCGCCGTGGCTGGTGCACGGGTAAGGCTTCTCCGAGCAGATCGCGAGACGACCTTCTGTCTGCGCAAACTAATTGTAATGTTACTTATACAGATGCAAGAGCGTATACAAGAGTACGTAGATACCGAGGTGACGATCCCTGCCCTGTGTTGCCCAAGAGCATGCGTTGTCCGCTGTTTGTGCTGAAGCTCAAGTGCCGTAACAGTTCCAAGGGGCTGATCTGAATCACGACGGCGTCATTGATGCGGATGAGTTCACTCTTTACTACTTCAAGGAAATTTGCTTCAAGTTTCCTGTGGGAAAAAATGGCTATAATCCTGGTGAGACACCCGCCCGGTCCTGCCATGACCAGCATGGTCCACGCTGGCCCGCGCTCCTATCGCCTGCTATTTCCAACTCGTACATGAATACCCCTGGCATGCTTGACAGGTGCCACTTTGTACAACATCTTTTGCAACTACTGCTCGTATGGAAGAGGGGGCAGGCGAAGCGAGGAGATGGAGTCACACCAGCTGCTCAAGCTCTGCAGGGACTGTGGCCTCCTGAACAGAATCTACTGTCGCAAAGCTGATATAGACTTGGTCTTCCACCGTGCCCGCGCTGAAACGATCTATGCCCGGGTATGCTACATGGCCTCCTGTCATACCTCCACACACCAGCAGTCACGGGCACCGCTGCCGACTCCTTGCACCTGCACCTGCCATGCAGACAAAAGGCGCAGCCAAGCTGCAGTACCAGCAGTTCCTGCATTCCCTGATGCTGATCGCAGAGAAGCGGCGCTCCGGATTCTGTGAGGTCACGGACAGGATCCGCACCTACGGCATCACCAGACGGGCAGCCTCCATGGCGGACTTCGTGGTCATCAACGACGCTCCAGGGCTCACAGAGGACCCCCGCGACCTGGAGCGCCCTCCTGGCCTGCCTAAGCTACGCAGGAATGCTCCTGGACTCACCGAGGCGCCGTCAATGAGACACCGACAGGAGTGGAAGGCAGAGCACAGGGGGTCCCTGGTCATGCGCATGCCCTCGGCAGCTCAGGGCATTGGCGTTGAGAGCACACCCAATCCGCGGGCTGCACGAGGTGCCGCGCAGGAGGGAAGGGTAGGTGGGCAAGGTGTGGGGTGGCAGGCTGCAGCGGAGCCTGAGTACGGGGATGCTGTGGACGGCGGTACCGGCATGATCGAGGGCGGAACTTCAACACAGGCTGTTGCCACAGCTAGCGCAGAGCCGGCCGCATGGCAGCATGGCCAAGGGTGCGCTCACCCAATGACTTCACTTGGAACATTGGCTCCCGATTGAACCGCTTGGGGCGGCTGCGGACGACCCCGCACGTGGACAGAGGACTGCCTTGTGTCAGTGATACGCATGCATGGTTCATGCATGCCATTGTGCATGCAAGCATTGGCCCTGAATCTGGAACATGGTGGTACAACACTTGGGCCGTGCTCGTGGGTGACAGCTGCGTGGTTGTGCGCCGTCTAGGAATCAGCAGCTTGGATGCGACTGTAGGCATGAGCGCAAGAAATGGGACTTTCACAAGATGGCTCGATCCTTCTATGATGACCCTGGCAATGCGCGTGTTACTGCGGTGATGGAGCGTCCTGGCACAGCAACGCTCCTGCGGCGGCCAGGAACACCAAAGACACAAGCGAGGCAGGGCAGCCGCACGGCCGTGCTGCAGGACTCGGAGGCCATGCACTGTGTCCGCCATGCAGAAGAGGCACAGCTGACATCAGCCTTGAAGTACGTGTTTGAACAATTCAACAGGTGGGAAGGCGGGGTGAACAGCTCGCGAATGGACAAGACACGGTTTCACAAGGTTCTCCGGTACGCTCTGGCCTGGGACCTGTCTTGGCATCTGCTACAAATTCCGGCAGCGGTGGAGCGCGTTTGACACGGCACAAGTACAGACCTGGCAAAAAGGCCAGTGGATTCCATTTTAGAATGCTAGATCGGCACTGTGGCGGCTTTGCAGGGAGGTGGGTATTTTAAGGCCTGGCAGTCTCAGCCCAGATGATGTGGATACTGTGTTTGCCAAGATCAAGCCCGAGGCACAGCAGAAGATCAACTTTGTGCAGTTCCTGGAGGGCCTGCGGCACTGCGCGATGCTGACCCGCTTGAGCTTGAATGAGATTGTTCAGAGAATCGTGGCGGTTGGGGGACCGATTGAGATTGTTCACAAGTGACGATGACCTCCTGATGTAGTTTAGGATCTCTAGATTAGGGAGAACCCGGACTAGCAGCAATCAGGTGTAACGGACTTTGTACCGCATCCAAGAGCTGTGGTAGTTTTGAACAGGTGAAAGGAATACAGGACTATTCAAACGCCCTGCCAGCTCTGACACGCATGGTGATGCCATGTCCAGGAGTGAAACTTGTTTGTGCTGACATGTCTGGTTTATGTGCCCCTTGCCCACACACAGGAAAGCACATGGAGACATTCGGAGCAAGCACATATGTAAGTTTTGTGCGAGTAAAACCATTGTATAACAAAGTAGAGTGCATGTGAACTGAGACTGACTAAGTACGCCCTCAGCCATCCAAGCTATCAGGCCTAACCTAAAGCTCATCATGAGGCTCATCAGTCTGCGACCGTTTCCAGCTCGACGAGGCAGGATTCTTTCTACTCTTCGGCATGTTCTTGTTCTGCGCTTTCAGTGCCTGCGTGAATGCAGGATATCATGTCATCAGCCAGCACCTTGTGGACGTTGCAAAGGACCCAGTGACACGCAGCAGGGCTAGCGAGCACACCTCATACTCCATGAAGAGAGGCCGATCAATCTCTTCCAAACAAGATTCTCCAAAAGCACCCACCAGCATGTGCCGAAAATTCGTGGAAGGTCTGAGGCAGTGCAGGGACGTTGCACGTGGTTCGAAATCTGAATCCAGCGCCAGGCCTCCCAAATTACCATCAATTGAGAATGTTATTTGCACCACTTCGACTGCAGTATCATTTTTGAACTGCTCCATGTCTGCATTAAGGACGCAATGGCCTCCAAAATCTGCCGTGGTCGCGCTGTGCCTGTCATCCCATATTCCTGCAATTGGCCACATGGCATAGTGTCAGAGTCTGTCTGCTGCGCAATCTGCCATCCGGCAGACGCCTCACAGCATGCATGCTATGTGCACCATGTGGGCACAGGTGCAAATGTGGTGGCCAGTCCTATCAATGAAATCAACCTGGACCATGGAATAGCCAGGTCTGCCAGGAAAACCCTTTGAGTGAGTTGCCATGGCTAGATACCATCTGTTGCCTGTGAAAACAGCCATTCCACCATGTGCACGTGTGTGGCTGCATGCACATCGGCGCAGACTGCGCTGCAAGACAATGCCGTACAGAGACTCGACCTGGCACCGCAGCCACATATTGATGCATAAACAGTGCAATTCGCCAGTGTCTGCTGGGACTGGATCTGCTCCGTTGCATGCAGTGGTCCGTACCTCCCATACGGGCGCACATGGCTGGATTGGGCCCCTGATCGAACAAACACTTGCCTTCAAGGTGCGTTACGTTCCACCCAGCACTAGTGATCGCTTCTGCCATGAGCGCATCCTGCCCCGTGAACCGCTTCTCTCCCTCCATCATTGCAAAGCGGAAGTCATGCATGACAAGCTTACTCCAGCGATACGCAACAGCGCCCAGGTCCGTGTGGCACCACCTCATCCGATTTACTTTGCACTGAGGAGCCCCGTCCTCCTGCTGCACAATGGCATGGCTGTGAGTGAATTCAAGGCTCCTGCGGAGATCAGGCGTCACTGCAGAGCAGTGGAGCAACAGTGGGATGCAGCCTGCACGGGTTGCCGTGCCCTCTGGAGCTAGGCACCACGTCCCCAAGCTCAGACCAATTGTAAAGCGGACATTCCATCTGATCAGTAGATCAGCAGTAACTAATGCCCACAAGCAGGGGTATCATGAAGCTGAACACATCTGCCACCTGACATTGAGTGCCACGTGACACTTGCATATCAGTGAAGTACTGAAAAAGCATGTGCACGTAGCAAATGGAACACGTGCAACTTGTCAATGACTACAGGATGCATGGCATGGCGAAAGCTCCACCTGAAAGCGCTCGCATGGCAAGCCAGTGGGACGCAAGTATCGGCTATAGAAGTCCATGGCAACAGCGTCGGCTGTCTTCTCCGCAGCCACCTCAGCGAAGGCATCTCTATGGTATAAGTTGTCACCATTTGTGAACAGAACCCACCGAGTATCAAGGGAACATGCTGCACAGACCCGCAGCTGATGTCAGGAGGCTGCAGTGCAGCCGATCTGGAAGTGCGCATTCCAGTCTTGGCAAGAAGCGAAAGAATTATCAGATCAGAGGGGGTTGTGTTTGGTCTGGACCCGAAACCTGTACAGACTGCATGCCGCACACTGATACAAGAGGAAAATGCAATACCGATGGCAGGCAAACATACAGCATACTGAGTAGAGAGGACTGCCACCGCGAAAAGATGTCGCTGCTCTGATCAGGGGGGTTCCCGCTCACGATACCCACAAGGCCACGCTCATCTGGGGGCAGTTGAAAAGTGCAGGCTGCGATGCATACGCGAATCGGTGGCTCATGTATATCTGCGGGCGTGCTGTGAAGACAGCACTGGGCTGTCACGGCAGCTGATCTGCGCTGGTGCACACCTCGGGCAGCCTGGTCGGTCATGTGATACAGGAGTGTGTGGTACTCCAACTCCCATGCACCCTCCTTTGTCTTGGAACGCCATGCATCACCAACCTACAAACGCATACCGTCTAATGAGTCTCAAAGCGCACGCTAGAAATTCTGAGAGTGATAAACTGCAGAGGTCAGCATGCCCGCACAGGAATGGACTGCTTTCCATTCACCTAGAGTTCCTTGGGAAACAGCCTGTTGATGCCTGATGGATGGCCCATGTGAGTGTGTATGCCGCCTACTTGCCCATGTATGGATCCACGCTTACCCAGACTCCAACCAGCGACGTTGCCTCGGTTGCAGAGGATGATTCATTGCCAATGCACGATGCAAGAGCTGGATATCGATATTCTTGGCAGCATACAAGGACTCAGGGTCATTTACGCGCATGACGAAGGCAAGCATTTCACACATTTACGAACATCCGGCATGCATGAAAATCGCTGCTACGCAAGTGTCAGTTTTCAGTGCTACATCAAGCGATTGCGGCACACAACGACTTCAAACAGAGCACCGTAGGGGCATACCAGGTTACCATAGACCCACAACCGATCATCCTTGTTGTGCTGCAAGATGTCAGTAAGGTTGTAAAATGGCACGCTGTCCATAACCAAGAACTGCGCCTCCCACCTGCAACAATCAGCATGGATCGGCGGGCCGGCATTGCCTGGTGCTGGTGCGTCACTGGCGTTGTGCATGTGGCCGTTTGTGCAGCCTAGACGTATGCTATTGCCATGTGCGTGTTCAACCTGCAGGACATGCAGGGTAATACCACCATCTGCAGCATGTCGGATGTACGGTGGTCTGTGTGCACTTGCATGTGTGCGAGTGCAGGAGTAGTGCAAGAATACGAGACCAAAAAATGTCAAGAGCGCCAGTGGAGTATACGAGATGTTTTTCGCACACAAGCGAATTTGGCCGTACCCGCCATGTTGTGCTGTCATGCTTGTTTCAATGACACCCACCCTTTGCGATTTAAGCGCTGTTGGCCGAGGGACAATGCATGCACGAGAACTGCGGAGTAGTATCAAAGAAGGCGGTAGTGCATTCGGGCAGAAGTCCTATGAGCAGTACCTTGCATGTGTTTGCCTCTTCAAGCTGTCAATAAGGCGTTGAAGTAGACTTGTGCCACCAAGCCCATGCTTCCAGTATGTCCTCACGACAACACATATGAGAGGCTCTGATGCTGCGTCATGTGTCCCGATCGTGGCTGTGTCCTGCGCACTGCCCCTTGACACAGCAGAAGCAGATACAACCAGACCCCAGAAAGCAAGGCGCCACCAACGCATCACACAGACGGACCGGTGAGACACTACGACATGTTCATATATCGCGGCTGCAGCGTCTGAAAGGCACCGAGAGCCTAGACTGCGAATAGCGCGACGCACACTCAGCCCGATCGGAAGTCTGACCCGATGTCTACGCTACGCACATGCACACATGCTCTTGATGTCCAGCATGCCACGCCATTACTTGTGGTGACAAGCGGCTGTCTCAGGTAGGAACGGATTGCAGATACCAAGGATGGTGCCCTGCATGATAGTTGTCGCGACGTGCATGTCTACAGGTGAGACCATCGCATCTTCAGCCCGGCAGGCAATACTGCAAGGAGAGACTGCATGAAAGTGCAACATGGGATGCAATGGAGGCAATAGATAATCGACAATAAGTTTTCAAAATCCGACGTCTACATCGGGCTCACCTGTGTTGCCGAATTTGACAGGTTGGCATCGGAATGGTATGTCAGGCCTTGAGACTGCAGGGGCTTGGACGGTTTCGCTCGCGCGCACGCCAACAGTTCAATTACCGTAGAGGTATCTATATGTCTGCTGCGGCTGAAGCCGTGGCGGCTAAGCCAACATTCGGTGTCTGCCGCAACGGAGCAGCGTCTCAGACCTCACAGTCTTCCGCTGACTGGCTCAGGGATGCCCCTCGAGGTAAGCAAACAACCGCACTGCACCATGCAATTGCTATCGCATCCAATAAAAAGCAGGCTACGCTGTACATGCGTACTTCTGGATGCGGTGTCTGTGGCCGCTGCTTGCCTGCCGCTCGTGCTTCCTTGAACCACATGCTCAATCCACGGCTGAACTTCGTCCCAAGCCTATCCGTGGCGCCAACGTCCGAAAACACACAGCCCCATTTCAGATGAGACATTGATACTGCAGGAGCTTACACAACCGCCCGTACTGTCAATCGGACCAAGGTTTTCGACCTGACATTTCACATCAACCGGTTGGCAGAAAGTGCTGCGCTAATGGGTAAAAGCGACAACTGTGATGCTCCGTCCGAGCTCACGAACGTTGAAACCCTGCGACCGATGGTTATTGACAGCATGAATTCAGCTATCCATGCATTCGAGCAAGCAAGTGAAGCGCACAACGGGGAGATCAAGCTGACACTACTTTCACACTGGCAAGATGGCCAACCATGCTTGGAAACACATGCATCTCCCATGCCAGGTCGGCCTCGCGCTCCTGTGAAAGTGCAGGTGCGCACCAATGCCGCCTGAGAGTGTCACCGTCGTTGTGAGATCACTTGCCAGCAGGCCTGAACCTGGCAGTCTGCTGCGTTGAAGCCATGCCACACCCGATCCGTTCACTGCGCCGGCATCACCTCCATTCCTTCCGTCGGCAGCGAACGCTACACCTACCACCACATCACAGCTTGCACAGCACCCGTTCCTGTCTCACACCTTTCCCTCCGGTGCAGCAGTCAATCCACTATGAAACTCCGCATGCACAGCGGACACAGAGCTCTTGTTTCGCATGTTTAAGCAGAGCCAGCCTGGCTGTCTAGGTGGTATGCATGCATGCGGGCCAGTGTTGTGCGTGACGTATGCACATGTTATAACGCAGCCTTCTGGCTGCAGCCCTGGCGGCAGCCTCCAAGAGCGTGGTACTGAACAGCCCCCCCAGGGTGCTGAACCCTCTGCCATCGTGCCGCTTGTTCAGCTGAGGTTAGGGAGTGGGGGGAGGGGGGGAGAGTAACAACAGCATGCCACCTGTTCCCTACTGGTGGACCTGTCCATGAACGTGGCCAAGTTGTGTACACAGCATTGTCATGCGGGTGCGAACTGCGTGCGCATATTGGGGTGCTGCGGTGGGCAACGTTTTGTTATTTGGCACGCGCTTGCAGGCCATGTTGACGCACACCGGGACACTGCATGAGTTTAGATGAATTCAGACTCCTCTCGCACCAACCTAGGCCTATTCTAGGAGATACACGTAATAGGTCATCACAAAGATGTACGTCAGCACTTTGCAGCATGGATGCAATCTCCAGTGTACCTTCTGTATCACAAACCCCCCCAGGGCAGCACCTTGCGTTGCCCTGCACGAGCTGCGGCGGCTGCCTCAAGAGCCAACTGCAAGGGCTCCCGTTGCACAAAGCTCAGCATCCCTGATGGGGGCGTCCGGCTGCCTGGCCCGATGGCAAGGCCCCGGTCACAGCCTGCTCATGACATCTGGATATCCGATTCGCGTGTGCACAAGCCAAGACTGACGTGTCCATGCACGGTCACCGCGGTGTAACACTGCAGTTGTGTGGCTGACGGACGTACACATTCTGTACTTGTTTTACATCCTTCAACCCACTCTGACGGCCACGGCAGCCCATGAGCAGGTCTTCAAATGACATGATTTGAGCAAAGTGTGCCTCACTTTCATCTGGCATGGGGGGATGCAAGTTTGTCAGCCATATGAATGTCAACTGTTCACTCGATGTTCCACTGCAGGTCAAAGGGATGCCACGTCAGAATGCACAAGCTAAAGATAGCGAGTGGGTACGGGATCGAGCCATCCTGGAAAAGGACAAGCCTGCTGATGTGAACGAGATACTGCTATCTGAACCAGGTGTGCTCGCTCGGATCTGTCGCACATGGCAGTTTCCAATGTATCGCCCTTGGGTGCGATGCATAGTGGAGGTGGCTTTTATTTGGTGCTAATGCAACACTTCTGCGTTTCCATGAACGCCCTTGGTCGCGTGTGATACTTGGGTACGCAGAGGCAGCTCGATTTCAGGCATGAGCCGTCAGGGTAGAGTTGACAAGGAAGCGACACACCTCCTGGGACCTGCTCATGTTTATCCAAAAAATGGATTGGGTCAGCCAACAGTCATTGGTGCGTGTAGATGGGCGCGTACTAGAGGGCATGACGTCCAACTTCTTTGCGATTATTGATGGAGAATTGTGGACAGCCGGGGAAGGAATTCTGCTGGGAACGGTGCGAGATGTTTTGCTGCAACAGTGCAAGGAGCATGGCATCACCGTGCACCTACAACCTCCCAGTGTTGAGGACATGGCACGCTGGGATGGCTGCATCATATCTTCAACATCAAGGCTAGCTCTACCAGTGGATGAGTTGCAGCTGTGGGACGGCGTTCAGTACCAAATAAGGTCGTACAGCAGGGAAGGCTTGATCACAGACATAGACACATGGGTTACATCAGCAATTGAGTCTGCTAGCGAAGCATTGTAACGACCTTGCCCTGATGTTCATCTTAATCAGATGTTTCTGAAGCTCGACTTCAAGATACCTTGTGAACAATGTAGCAGATTCAAAGTCATGCAGACACACTGGTTTCTGAAATCCAGCCGTTCTCTCGAAGACTGACAACAGTCGCTATTCGGTCATGAACAGCCCGGGGTATGCTCAGGTCTTGTTGCAAAGAGCGCAAGTATGAATACCAGTCGGGCATGACATGGCACAGGCTGCCCAACTTTTCCAAGCGCTTTCCACAGAACATCATCATATCACAAGCACTCATGAGGCCCACGTGCCGAGCTGGGCCTGGCCATGAGAGCGACGAAAACCTGTGGCTGTCCAGTATCTTGTGAATGAAGTCTTCGGGGACCAGGTCTTGTGTGTACAGACATGCGCAGAAAATTTGCAGTGCATCTAGCCGTCTCAACATGGACGACGAAGGAGGACAACCCACTTCCTCAGGTTTAGACTGTGGGGTGCGCATATTTGCTCCGATGTCAACAGCCATGCCCTGTGGCTGCCGAAGGGAATTGACATCTACCGGTATATTCTCCATGCTCGATTCATCCAGTGCCGCCTGTACCCCTTCGTGAAGCGAAGCCAGTTCAGCTTGACATAACTTGAACATAGCAGACCCAAGCGTTACCTTCCCCCCGTTCTCGATATTGAATCTGCAAAAATTGAGTAACAGAATGTCTCAGTATCTTACGTTTAGCAGTGGTCATCGGGAGTGGAATGGTGACCCACATGTTGTCATGCTGAATCAGGCTGTGCAGAATCTGTCGCAGAAAATGCTGTGTGGCTTGCTCACATCCGCCGAGCTATCACACATGATGCATAAGTAAGAGGACCATTGCGAATGCAGTGGTGGCACTAAACAGGTGGGATGTGCTGCAAGCCGAAGGTTAGTGCACACCTGGGGTACCTGTCGTGCAGCCTCCGCGAGAACACAGCCAACACCTTACAGGCTGATGGACTTGAATGGAGTGCGACATTGAAAATGGCCGATGCCTTGTCGCGCAGGTCGGCACAAGATGAGACTCGTGCGCGGGCACATTCCGAGATTGCTGTAGCCATCCCAGCACAATCGGCTGCAAGTGACCGGGCGAACGCTTGCACATCAACATCTGGCTTGTTGTAGCTCTTGGTTTTCTTTACGCTCATGGTATCGGCAGCAGTACGCAGATGATCAAGGTCCGGCGGAAGTCTAGCGACGGTGTACAGCGGTCTGTGATCGCGCTACCTAAATGCCATCTACAAAATGAAGGACGCTAGGAAAACACAAAAAAGTTGTGTTGATTTCACATCACCACATCAGACTTGCCCAACCACAGGCGATACTTGATAGA
>JALKAD010000013.1:867824-925304 GCA_024500015.1 Ulva compressa | reverse complement strand
CGAAGCAATGGGCCAAGGTGCCTGTGTGCTTAAAGAGAGAGATCATTGCAGCAATGGGTGGGCAGACGTCGGAACTTTACACCCACTTCCGTAAGCTGGCCGTGGAAGCATACATCATCCTACGCAAACATGCGACACTCTTTCTGACACTGCTGTCGTGCATGGCTGGCTCGCAGATTGAGTGCTTTTCTGCAGATTCCTCAGCATCACTGGAGTTTGCACTCTCACAGGTGTGTGCTGACTGCCTCTGGACATGGCCGACCTGCATTAGCCCCATGCCCTGCTAAGTAGAGATTGTTTTTGTAGATGCAAGATAGATTCAAGATGGACGTCAGCGACGACGTTGCAAGAACACATATTTTCGCCCTGATTGAGCAGTCGCTGGCAAACGTTTTGGCGCCAATGGGAGATACAGCACATAGAATTGCCACAAACTTTAGAGCATGATCCGTGGCACTGACCATCTGAACTGTAACGAAGGCTGTTGACAGGCCAAAAGCACCGACTGCAGTCTCATCGGTTGTAAACGACGCGATCACGGTCACAACACGTTTCAGAGGACCCCGTAAAATTACATACTGCTTCTTCCATTCCCCTGGACCAGTATCCGATCTAATACTTTCCGGGCCACGCTTCGCTTTCCCGTGCATCTTCCCATTTTTCAATCCAGTCCATTGGGCACAAAGATAGCGCGGCTCTCCTAAACTTCTGACACTGCTCGTCGTCGTCTCCATTCAGCTGCTTGCATTTGTAGAATTCATTGTACCGCGTGTAGCATGCACGGGCTTGGTTGGTCGACGGAAACCGCATGTCCAGGCTAGCGGTCTTGAGATCCGCGGCGGTGATACCCTCCGATGCTTCAGCGTCCGACATCTTGCTAGTATCTACCGATTTCTTGAGAAAGTGACCAGGTCGTCACGCGCCTGCTTCCAGCAAGCGAATCGGGGCAGGACGGAGCCAAAAACAGGACAGAACAGCAAACTTTTGTGGTGTGCCAACAAAATAATCTAGCAGGTTGAACGTGCGTGCATATAAGCGTACCATTCTCCTTCGACAGTCAACGGCGAACTGGTCAGAGACACATTTGACCAGTTTTGGCGTTTGCATGTCACGAACGGCGATCGAGATCTAACATGACGGGTGGCCATAACTGAGCAGTTCAAATACATCCCTACAGGATGGAAAGCAGTGACAGTGGCAGCATAAACTTGCTCGAAAACGGCGGGATTTGGTGGAGGTTGTACAGCTACCGGATCATGTATCTATGAAACACGCACACCGTCTGTTTCACGATGCTGGGGTCACACCGACAGTCTCCGAGCTATACTCGTGACTGGTCACTGGTTGATTGACAGCACATGCACCACCCATGAGGGAGCAACGTGAAAGCACCACAACGCACAAGCTTGGCACGTGAAGATCTGTTCAATCATGCTGAGATGAATGATGGATGCACCCTCCTTACACGTTACGCTGTGTCCTCCTGTTTCTACCATCCAAAGCAGGTGGATTGGCATGTGTTGCAGACATTAGATCCGGCTAGGATAGAGCATCACTCGAACCCGTGCACCCTGCACATACCAAATGCTCGTGAAGGAGACATAACACTGCTTGGAAAGCCCTGACATGGCTTTGCATGATCCACCAGCATTCTTGTGCATCACAGCGCGAGTGCGAATGCATTCAGTGCATGGGGTGGTTGGACACTGTGTCCAGACAAAAGCGTTTCCACAATTGCAGTGCAACCAGTTTCGGGATGGGACAATCATGAGACGTATGCACCAGACCCCAGAACATACCATTGCCTTAGCGGGCAGGTCCTTGCGAAATTTGGCGCGGACCGTCCCAGTTGATCCGTGTGCACGAGTGACCTGCAGATTGTACTGCGAGTCGGTTCCAGCAACTCAAGGACAGCAGACACGATCGCAGCCTTGTAGATGAGGCGGCACAGGACCTTGCATGGAAATTATGACAGCAGGCATTGGCTCACATGAGCAACGCGGACAAGGCAAGGTGTTCAGCACAATCCTGTCTGTGAGACCACTGTGCCTATGCCAACACGGAGAGCTCGACTTGATTAATCATACCCGACCCCAAATGCAGCGGAAACGTGTGCCCTGCTTGATCGTCTTCGCCTTATAAACGAAGGCGATGCGCTTGCCCAGGTAGAACTCTGTCTCCTCTTTGCTGCTCACGCCATCGATCTTGATTAGCGAAGTATGGTTATATTGATTTGTCTTCCCCCTGCACACTCGTACAATGTATCATGTTGGCACGCTGCCTGTGTGGCACTGGCACTGGCGATGGCAGGAGCCGTGCATGGGCAAGAGCGCACCTCTTGAAGCCCGCGACGGAGCCGGGGACGTACAACCTGCAAACCAAGTGAATGTCATCGAATAGACTACGTACACGCGATGCGTAGCGCTGCTGATCACAACGAAACACACCTGCAAGGCGTTGTGCCACCCATTTTAAGTCTCAGATGCGGCGATCTGCAGTACCAGGAGTTGGAAAAGGAAGGTGGCAGGTCATTCGACACTTTAAAACAGCCGTGTGACTCGATCGCCCTTGCTGAACCATCGTGACGGCCGTTCGTATCGAGCACATGCATGCGTCAGGCCCCCCGTCAGGTTTTCCCTGACAACAGCTCTTTATCAATCAATACATCATCTCAAGCCAAGACATATACGATCATTGGCGTGGTTGGCACGCACAGTCACCCGTTCTGCATCAGTGGTGCTCGTCCCTGCCCCAATCTGAGCAGTCGACGTCGTGGGCCGTTTCGTTACACTGTGTTGTATGTGGCAGCATTAGGATCACTCTGCGACAGGGTTCAGTTTGCGACTATCCCTCACACCGCTCTGCTCGAGCAGGAGTTTGGGACAACACCTGTGCGTTGGTTCTGAGATTCCGCAGGCACCTGGCGTTCCGCTAACTTGTGTTCATTGTGGGGAATGAAGCCAGGCTACAAGAAGTCTCGCAAAAAAGCCAGCAAAGCAAAGAGGAAAGCTGACAAACAAGTACCTGTAGAAGATGTAGCTATGGGTACGTTGTGTCCCATGCCACGATCTCTGGCTGCAGATCAATACTCAGTGCTAGTGCTTGCCTCTCTGGAACCATGTGCCACCGCTGCACGTGCCACTGCATCATCCTCTGACAAGCTGCGCAGCTGAACGCAGTCCTATCAGCATGCTCTTGAATGCTCAGCATCGCAATCCGGCTGCCCCCTGTAGATCTGTTCGCATGCTAGGGCCCTCAAGAATGGGCAGGCACCTGCACAGGCAACGACCGAATATCTGCTGTATTGTGTTGAGCATCGTAGTCGCACTGTGACGGCGATTCTAGCAGGCTTGGCATCTGCTAGGACCGTAAGGGAACACAATTCACACACACCGTCTAGGTCTTGGTGGCATCATGAGGTTCAACGGTATATATATATGCCAGGTGGCATGATTAGTGTTGCTATGCTGGTATAGATCGTACCAATATCCAATAACTTCCTTTGTATTTCAGATCTAGCATGGCCCAGTACCGGTGACCGGTGTCATGTTTCACTTTTGTCACTCTCTGAGTTGATGTATCAGGTTGTGCGCAGATGTGGATGACTCCAGCACAGCTGCTGGCACAAGCAAGAAGCAGCGGAGGAAGAAAGCTCTGGCAGTCAAGCAGAAAGTTAAGTCCGAATTGCTTAAGAAGACGACGTGCGCTTCTCGCATCTCACAATCACAGCAGCAGCGGAACGCTGCATCTGGCGCATGACAGTTTGACAACACGGATGATCTGGTCATTGCTGACCGAGGCATGCCACGTCTGTGATGCTCAGTCTCCTTTCCGCGATGCAGGTCAAAGTTCAAGAAGCTGGCTGCACGAGACCTCTCCGGAGCCACCAACCTCGCTCGCAGCAGGCTGGGTGCGGCAGAGCTTCAGATCTCGCAGCAGTACATAGCGAGCCATGTCAAGGAGCAGAAGGAAGTCGGGGGGGACATTGACATGCAGGAGTAACGGCCCACCTCCCAATGTGGTCACAAATTGGGATCACAGGGATCCCGAGTTCTGGCTGGACTACATACGAGCCCCAGCTGGTGCAATTCAGTAACAAGTATATGGTGGTTTGGTGCAAGGCCCATCACCGGCTGTAATCGACTGAAGCATGTTTCACGCTGGTCATGCCCGGACAGCCGAGACCTGTGGGCATTGCCTGGCCAGGTAGATGTGGCAGCCCGGGTCAGCACGTGTCCCAGGGATGCCGAACCATGAGCCGGGTCCCTCAAGTTTAGGTCAGGGCCATGGGGCTGTCATAGCCGGAAATGAGTGTGTAGCTGCAGTATGCGTGATCTATGAAGCAGCAAGCAGAATGAGGATGCGTGTGTTTACACTTGCAAGACAGGTGCCTGTGTTGACTTTCGCGAATTGGTGGCTTCACTGCTGTGCTGTTCACTGGTGCTGCCCTATGACATCGGCGACCTGTTGCAGATCGTCCTTTCTTTCTAGTATGGGCACCTGCAGTTCCTCGGCTTTCTGGCGCTTGCGTGAGGTCCCTCGAGCAGTCCCTTGAATCAAGAGTTTGGTGCTGCTGCTAACGTTGGCTGCGAGCCGCACACCATGCGTCTCCGCCCTGCATACGGGCCCCTGCTTGCTTCACAGAGCACATGCGTGTTGCCTCACACATCGGGAGTATGTGACCGGTTGTACCGCACCATGCCACAATTGTCGCCCGAGTCATGCCCGGAACTGCTCCGGTCACTACTATGGAGTCCCCCGGCATCAGTTCGACGCCCGCTAGGCACACAGACGTAGTTTCCCCTGCTTCGTCCCCACCCTCAGATTTGGAGGCCGCCTCGACAGGACTGCTTTGTTTACTCTCCACCCCCCATGTCCGAGCCACCTCCATCGCCAGTTCGAGGTTTTCAGCTGCTCCGAACCATGCCGCTATCCGCTTGGCTGTTATTTGCGAGATGCCCTTGACTTGCACAAGGTCGTCAACAGTCTGCTTGGACAGCTCCTGCATACAAACAGTGCAACCTGCGTGGCTTTTGCGTGTCGAATTGCTAGTCCAATGGCTGTTGTGCATGCTCGATCCTAGGCTACGAACTTCGTGCATGCTCGATCCCCATGGCTCGGACTTGGCGTTCAGGACCGTAGCTGCCACAGACCACATGCAGCAAAGGAGGGTGCACACCGATATTGAGTTATTGCAGAACTTCAGGAGCAGCTTGGCTATGTGCTGGCCGACTGAGGGAATGCCCAACCCTGAAAGCAGAACGTGTGGCGGCTGGCGCTTCGACGCGTCAACGGCAGCCAGTATGTTTTCGATCTTCTTTGGCCCGAAGCCCTTCCATTTCTCCATCTGCATGTACACCACGCTGCGGCTCGGGCCAAATCCATGGCCGGCAGTGGCTCCAGCAGTTGTCAGATGTGAAGACGCTCACATGGAAACACAGCACGGCGCAGCGCACCGTCGCCTGAGCGTCCTGAAGCATGTAGAAGTCGCTCGGCCTACGGCAGAGCTGCTCATCCATCAGCTTCTCCACCAGCTTCTTCCCGATCCCCTTAATGCATGTCGCCGCAAAGTGCTGCAGCAGCCGCTCCTGGCGCCCAGCACACGCATCGCTACTGCACTCGAGCATTGCGACCGCACCCTTCGCATCCGCAGCACGGAGCGTGAGCGGCGCGTCACAGGCCGGGCAGCGCTCGGGTGGGTGCCACGGCACAGCCCCCTGCGGCCGCTGCTGCGGCAAAACGTCAGCAACGTATGGGATGACGTCGCCGCGGCGCTCGATGACGACGGTGTCGCCGATATGCAGACCCAGCGCATGTGCGGCATGCGTGTTGTGCAGGGAGGCGCGGCTGATGGTGACCCCCGCAATCTCGACCGGCTCCAGCAGCGCCACAGGCACGATGATGCCTGCACCGCAGCCACCACTCCAGGTCCTAGGACGCCCTTTCGCCACATTTAGCGCCTTTGCACTCGACACGCACATCGCACAGCGCCAGCGACAGCCTGCCGCACCCTGACACCGCGTCTACGCTGCGGCTGACCCGCAGCATGCGGCGCGGCACGGCGCGGACCTGGCGGCACAGACATCGGCCCCAATTACCACAGCCCTGCAGGGCCCTGTCGTGCATATGTGCGTGTTCAGTGCTGCTTATTGTGAATGCTGCCGCTACCTGTGCGGCTCCAGAAGCAACTTATGACGGCGCGAGCATCCAGCCGCAGCGACAACCAGATACCACGGCATCCTCACACGCGGGTGGGGGCATAGCATGCTACAGCGAAACTTGATGCAAGCGAGCGTGCATCCCACTGCTACAGCCACATATGCCGGAACAGCACTTGGTCTCGGCTGCAAGGAAAAACAGCATCGACGCGTTCGTACACCCACCAAGCTGAGCACCCCCACACCCCTCCCGGCATGGTGCCTGGTCTACAGACGCTGCAGGGCCGTGCAGGGCCGAATACCTCCTACCTCCGACCGGAGTTGGTGTGCCACATCATGCATTGAACATGTAGGACATGCATGCACGGCCACGGGCACGGGAGGCACGGGTAGACACACAGAGCGCGCACCGCTGCGGCCCACTGCCACGACCACATCGCGCAGCGTCGTGAGTGCCACTTCAGCCTCCGGCTTCCACGCAATCGCCCACTTCGGGTCCGTGTTGTTCGCGCCGAGCACCGTCTGAGCCTGCAGCATGGCAGGTGGCTTGAGACATGGGCAGACTTGGGCCTGTGCCGGTGTGCCACGGCAGCAGAGTGGTAACAGCGGAAGTTTGTCAGCGAGCGGGGGTTGACGGGCGCCAAGCCGCATGTCAATGGCATCCACTAGAGCATGCCGCGGCAACGGAAGCGGCTGCGCACCGTGGAATCGTCGACCTTGATGACGACGCCATCAGACTGAAAGGGCAGCCGGGGCCTTGCCAGGAGGAGCTCCTCGGCGACGCCAATCGCGTCCTCAATGTTGGGCACCCGCCGTGTGTACTCTGACAGCGTTTCGAACCCCATGCATTCCAGCAATTGCAACCTATCAGTGTGCCCCTGCGCATGCCATACCATCTCGGTCGCGTGCCACTCGTCTCCTGGCAGGAGCTCGAATGCAACAAAGCTCAGGCGCCGGCGTGCTGCCTGCTGCGCGTCCAGCAGCCGCAGGGACCCGGCTGCCGCGTTGCGGGCGTTTGAGAACGGCTCGAGGCCCGCCGTGGCGCGCTCGCGGTTGAGCTCTTCAAAGTCTTGTCGGGAGATGTACACCTCCCCGCGCACCGTGAAGGTTTGGGGCACGGCGCCATCAAAGTCCGGCACACCGCACGGAACACTCGGCAGGCCAGCAATGGCGCTGAAGTTGTGCGTGACGTCTTCGCCCACAAACCCGTCCCCCCGCGTGGCCACCTGCACGGCTGCGCATGTTGCACAGCGAACGCAAGCTGCATGCTACTGCGCGTCAGCATGCGGAGCACATCCAACGCAAAGCAGTACTGCACACGCGCCCCCGTGCAACCTGTGCCTGGCCCGACAAGACTCGCGCTGATTCAAAACAGACGGTACTTCGCACCAATCCAGAATGCGTGCAGCTACTGTTTCAATGGCTGGGTTACGAAAAGCGTCAGGGCAAGGGCCGGTGTGCGATGATGGGGCCCTGGATTGGTGCATAGCGCACACAGCACGCTGCGGCCGCCAGGCCTCCGGAGACTGCCACTCAGCCTCCCATGCGATAATGTCATGTGTGGGCGCGCCCACTGCCTGGTCCCCTGTCCTTTCCAAGCAGCCCTGCAATGGCATGTGCACAGTAGCACAGCACAGCAGCCCCGCACAGCAGCAAAGCACAGCACGGCGGAACAGCACAGCAGGACGGCACAGCAGGACGGCAGGAGGACGCAGGGTTGGCACAAAACCACAAACCCGCGGTGGCGCAACCACCATGCCACCTGCCACACCACGCTACCTGCCGTGCTTTTGAGACACGGTGACGGTGCCGGGGGGTGATGCAGGCTGGACAATAGACAAAGGCAGCACAGCCGCTCACCTGCACGCACGCCCCGGCGCGGTACGAAGCACGCAGCGTAAGGCCATCAACCTTGGGCTCCACTGCCAGATATAATCGGTCCGCGGTCCAGCCTTTCTCCATCAAAAACGTGTCTGCGCAGCGCGCCCACCACGCGCGCACCTCCCCTGCGCTGTGCACCGCTGCGAGGCTCAGCAGCCGCCCGCCACGCTCCGCGCTGTGCTCCGCCTTGGCCAGCGCCGTGCCAGGCGGCGGGGGCGCCCCCACCTCTGACAGAGACAGACCGGCCGTGTCGATGCCACGACGCTTCAGGTCCGCAGCATGTCCCTGAAAATATTCCTTGAAAGCATCAAACCGCTCATCGGACACTTTCGGCGCGCCTTCGTAGTATGCAGCCGATAGCTCATTGAGGAGTGTGTGGCCATCTTCGACCTCTGCATGCCCAGCCAGCTCAGACAGTCACCCAGAGGCCGTCAAAGACACAAACCCACACGAGGTATGCCTGTATTGCAATTTACATTTGACAGCACAAGATATTTTGCAGGAGTCTGAGAATGACTACAGGGGCACACTTGTTTGCAGGTCAGCCGACCCCTCTTGCACGTCCTTGCTGGCTTCCCGATGAACTTGTGCTTCGGAACTGTCTGCGTGAATCACTGTGGTCGAAGGTGGGGCTGCACCAGTTGCGTTGCGAGCTGCTTCGCTGATTCGTGTAGACAGCACCCTCCCGATCCCTGGTATTTTCTGCAGTTCAGCAGGCGCTGCGGCTGCCAGCTCCTGCACATCGCACACAGCTGACTTGTCTGCTACTGCTGGCGGCCTGGTGGCTTCGCTGGCAGGTGTGACAGAGTGGCCAGCTTTGCGCAGCCCGATAGCTGGGCAATGAGGCCAAGAGGCGCACATGAAGAGCATGGTACCGTGTGAGGAGCTGCGCCATCGCGAGCGCAGACAGCCTGGGCACGTTCTGCAGCATGGCTTCCACAGACGCCTGCATGATGCGGGAGTGTTCAGTCGCTGTGCTGTGCAGGCAGTGTGCAGATGTTGTCTTAGCAACCAACGGCCTGGAGGAGGATGTTCCTGTGGCTCCTCCCTGCTTTCCGCTTGCAACAGATGCTGGAGCTCCGCTTTCTTGCCGGCTTTCGCATGTTGGAGCACGGACTTGTCGACTCTTGGAGGTCCATTGAGTGCCTACATTGCAAGGGAGCTGCTTTCTAGATTAGTCACAAGGACACTTGTGCAAAGTTGATTCACACATGCTCTACAGGCTGTACAAAGCGCATCTACTTGAAGCGATGCATATGCGAGTGCGTGCATGTCATCAGCGGAGGATCTTCAAGGTGTAAGCTGCTGCTGGCTGAGAAACGATCACCTTGGCGAAGATGTGGTTCCTGGCGTGGCTGGGATTGAGAATGTGGTTCTTGGCTTGCCTGGAATTACGCACATGAAGCTGATGAACGCCACAGCATCCAATAAACCCATGTAGTAGGTAGAGCCTTTGAATCTGAAACGGAGAGTCATGATGTACGTGAGGAATGCTTGTGCTTGAGCACGATGGGAGCTGAAAGTGCACTGAGATGTAATCGTCGCCACAGCAGCCCCGTTGTGGCCACAGCCAACGCAGACGACAGCGAAGACGGTGCGTGGCAGCAGATCCATGCAAACTCTCTTACCTTGCTCTCGCGCAGCGCAGCTCGCATTGACGTGGCCTTGCACCATGCGGGCCGCTTCATGCCTCGCCGGACTTCATCGCCTTGCCAACAGGGCAGAGCGATCGAGAACGTCTTCCCACTGCAGGAACATGCAGCTGACTGGGTACGGATGACACAGAAATACTGAAGCTTGAATGTTCATGCCTCAACTTGCAAGAATGCATGACTTTTTGCGTCAGTTGCTGACTCACAGAGCGCGATCGGCGATCAAGACGTCTATTCCCATTACCCCCTGCGCTTTCTCCTGATACAGCCGGCCAGTGACAGTCAAACGAGTAAATTACATGTTTGGGATTTGCTAATTGTCCCCGTCCGCTGTTTTTCGGCTGGTTGAAAGCGTGCTGCAGATCTAGAGCAGGACCTGCCAATTGCTCGCCTCTGGCCACTTGGCTAAATCGGGCCAGATTAGGAAGTTCAGACCCGTCTAGGCTTTCAGTGATGGTCGAGATAAAACACATGGTTTGCAGTGCATTCAGTTCACCGGCCAGGCGCTCTAGCCCATCGTCATTTTCTGCGATATATACGTTGGCATTAGTTGAGGTTGCCATGCATGATACCTATGCATGCATGGCACCGACAGATCTTGACCATGGTCGACCACCTGTATCAGGAGGTTACAGAAGCTGCTGTGTTTCTGTTTGTGTACGGCATTTGGCCATGGTGAACGTGTTTGATGCATTGTAATGAATCGTGCCTGTTTGTTCTACCACCTTGTGGAGCATTACTCTGTAACGTATCTCATACCTGTATCTTCAAGAAGTTCTACCTCATTGATAGTACACCTGTGACGTTCCTGTGCAGGTGTGAGTCAGCAACATGCTACTGTGCAAGTCAGACCCGCACCTTCTACTAACATTTCAGCGCGTCATCTACATCATCCACATGCATCTTGCACCATTAAGAGTACACCTGTGAGATACGTTATAACGCGCTACAGAGGCACCGGCATCCGCATGCATGTGCACCACGGAGCCTGGTCATCGCGATGCATCGACACCCTGTTGCGGCATGGTGGCGACCGGGGTGCAAACAGGTCTTGCATCTCTCTGAGGACAGCTGTTACACACATGCAGGATCATTCGTAGCTCGAGCTACGGGCCTGGTGGCCATGCCCCTGCGCGGCGCGCCGACCACTGGCACGCCCCGCGGAAGGGACAACGCTCTGCAGACGCGCCCCCGGGCCGTGGGCCATGCCACACACAGTGGGCACAAAATAGTACTGCAGCAGTCGACGTGCTCCGCAGCATGCGCAAGGACGGCCTGCACAGGCAGGCGCGGCACCAGCACAGCCGGTGACCTCACGTGTGATGGCCACATTCTGATTCCGACACAGAGGTACGTAATCATGATTCTAAGCTCATCTTGTGGCGCTTCAGGCCCGTTCGCCACCCATGATGCTCTTCTCACCGCTGCATGCGTGCATCCGAGCTGCCTCAAGACTCGGATTCAACATTCGAAGACAACCTATCTAGCTAGACCAACTCGCCAGCCTAGTCATGACGCGCAGCCGCAGCGTCTCGGCCAGGTGCGCTCTCACAGGCCCAGCTCTGACAGCCCTTGGGGAGGGTGCTCCTTGACCGAGTGTGGCAGCAGCGGCTCCGACGCCGCTCCACGTTCGCATGAGTCGTCCATCGCCGCGTGCCCGTTGCTGCCCGCACCCTCAGGCCTGGCCCCCGCCGGGCCCGCCTGAGCTGAGATGAGGCCGAGAGAGCGCTCCACCTCGTACAGCCAGTCTATAGTCCATACCACCGCCTGCATGTATGCATTCATCCACTCTGGAGGTTTGCGGCGCGTATCGCCTGTGCACAATGCAGGAAGAGTAGATCAGGCGGTGCTACACAAGCCGCCATATCTGTGTGTCTGAGGCACAAGGTCAACAGGATGTGGCTCAGCTACACGACTCCATGATGGCCCGACCATACACCTTCGCAGTGGGATTCGTTTGAGGTGCAGTCAAGACGCTCAGGGTTGGATCTCAGGTGCTGGCATGATACTGCTCTGCTCTCCTATCTCCATGCCAATTCGGCCCAAGACCGTTCCCATCGCGTGTAACTGCAAATTGGATACATTGACACTTGTCTTGCAGGCAGCAACGCAATGTAGCCCCTAGACGTGCGTTTGCAGGTAGCCATCCATATCAATTAGGCCACAAAGAGGGCCTTGCACAACGTACTCCTGCAGAGCTCATGACTGGAGGGCGCCGCGACCGATGGCGACGCCAGAACTGCGGACGGCACGCGGCAACCCCCGCGTGGCCACGTGGACCGGCACATACGTCCGCGGAACGCGCGTGTATACCTGTTCTACGGTACGCGGTCATGCAGCAGGTGCATAGCAGCTTTGCAGTCGAGGGAGCATGCGTTCGCACCGACATGCACAGGACCTGGAGATTGGCGAGCACTGTCAGCGTGGCCCAAATGCCATACACCCCCCAGCCCAGGTAGAAGGTGAAGAACCACAGCGCAGGCGGGCCAGCACACCAGTACGTGCCTACATAGACGTAGGCGCCCACGGCCTGGCGCCCGGTGCCCTGGAGCACGCCCGCGAGCGTGCCGTTGACCCAGTCCGCCGGCGCCATCGCTGCAACGAGCAGCAGGCAGCGCATGAAGGCCTGCGCGATTGCAGAGTCGAGGGGGTCGTGCGGCAGGAAGACGCGCGACAGCGCGGCGCGGCCGGGGATCAGGAGCGCGAGGTAGAGCGCCACAGCCACAGCACAGACGGTGAGCGCAATGCCTGTGATGCGCTTGGCGGCATTCTCCTTCCCTGACCCTGTGCGCAGGATGACACATGGTCCCAAATGCATGCTGCTAGAGTAGAAATCCAAATGCACATGGGATGTGTTCAGTTGCGGAAATGCATGCATGAACTGCCACAGCATGATGGCACACGGCGCACACAGTGCAGGCTGCATTGGCCATATGCACAGCGTTTCAAGGTGCAGATGTTGGCAACACTGCATGCATGTGCTTGCATGTGGCGAACATAAATCAGAGCCAGGATCAAGCTTCCTGCCACGGCCAGACCAGCATCGACCGCGGCGTCCTCACAGACAGCAGCCAAAGAGTGTACCATGCCCGCCTGAGAGAGTTTGTGTCACATGTCACTCCCATGCATATGTCTGCACGACTCCCAAGACGGATGTCCGGCAGTGGGCGCACCGAGGAGATTTGCGACCCTGATCCGAGCACCCTGGCAGATGCCGAGTGGGACCATGAAGGCACATGCAACAATGTTGATGCAGAGGCCCGTCACGGCCAGGCTGAGCTCCGCATCTCGCAGCGTGCCCGAAACGAGCGTGCACACCTCAAAGGCCCACCTGTAGCCACAGCAAAGCATCACAGCCAGTGGACGAGCCATGAGCACAGATGACAGCAGATGCCCTGTGGCAGGAGCACGGGCGGAACTGGTCCATAGCATCGCCGGTGTCGCGCACCATTCCAAGCACAGCATCGCCATACTGGGCACGCCAATCTCGAAGAATGCTGTCCAGCACTGGAACGCCTCCCAGCTGAGGCCGGTCCACACTTGCCGCTTGGGCTCGTGCACCGGCAGCCGCCGCCATCGAACACAGTTCCAAATGACGAGACCAACCAGATTGGCAATGTTGGCGAGGTCAAAGGCGAGAGCCGCGCCAGCGAGGCCCCACGGCTTCCAGATGGTGCAGATATAGAAGAGGACGGGGGCGAGCGTCACACAGCAGCCATTGACAATGGCCACCGGGGCCACAACGTTCTGCATGAACAGCACTGCCTTGCTCTTCACACGTGACTGCCCACAGGCGCAGGCACAGCAGAGACTCCGGACCGGGGTGCAGAGACGAATTATGCATTCAACTTGTGTGGCATGAAAGGGGTGATGGGGAAAGGCGCTATGGATTCAAGCGGCATTGTCAAAGAGAAAACAGGTGAACAGAAGCGGTCGTGGGGCGGCCTTCACGCAATCGCAACGCAGAGGCAGCACAGGCAAGATCTGCATATATGCGGCTGCACTGTGCGGGACCGCCATTGCAGCGGACCTGCGTGGACATCCACTTGACGACGCATTCAGCCAGAACCTGAGCCACGAGCGCAGGGAAGATGTACAGGAGGTAGCGGGCAGTGTCCGGCACGAGACTGGGACTCTGGCCAAGCCACAGCAGGGGCTGTTCGATGTATGCCCAGGCAAACATGATGGGGAAGAGGACGGCCAGAGAGATGGCAACACCGCGCTGCAGCAGCACGCCGCACGTGCGGTACTCGCCTGCGCCGTACGCCTGCCCGCACAGCGTGTCCATGGCGCCGATCAACCCAATCACACATGAGTACCCTGCATGCTGCCCGTGTCCGTCGACCATCCGTGCAAGCCTGCACTGTTGATTTCGCAGGTCATGCGCGGCGGCGATCATGCAGCTGCGCATGCGTGCAAGTGCCCCCGCCCTTGCAGTGGCACTCGCACATGTACAGGCATGGCCACAGGACTGCCTCAGAACAGGAACAGCAACAGAGGCAGGGCAACGGCCATGCAAACGAGGTCAGCTCGTCTGTGCACATGTGGGGCAGCAAGGCAGCTAGTAGCTACAGCAATGGTGTGGCCGTCATGCATGCCTGCAGCCCCAGGGCTGATGGGCCGCACACGTTTGAGAGAGAACCAAGGCCGAGTCGCTATTACTTGCAGTAGTAGCTTACGAGATCTGGCAGCCTATGAGATCGGCAGCAGACCTGTCATGACGTAGACTGAGCCTGCTAGGAGAACCGATGCCATCAAGTCTGTGCCCAATCTTGCAATGAAGGCGTACGCGATGACTTGCACGCCGAAGCCGCAGAGATTCTTCAGTATCATGGGCAGCGACAGGTACAGCAACCTGCGATGACAGACTGTGCTTCAAGGTGTGCTTGCTGCACCTGACGACCTGTACGCAACACTGACCACGGAACACTGCCACTTGCAACACTGACACTTGCACAGCATGAGAGCCAGCAGAGCTAACACTGCGCACAGACATGTACAGGCAGAAGGCAAGACTGTAGCCACACTCGAGTACTATACATCGCACATCTGCCAGACATGTTTGGAGCAGCCTCGACTTGATTTTCACAGTGTGTGAGGGCAAATAACGCATTTCGCAGCGGCTCGAGGGCAAGCTCTGTGGATCATGTTGAAAGAACCAACCCAAAGAAAACTGGGTTCACGCGGCCTGCTGTACATTCACGTGTCCCAGCCTAGGGCTCCCCACTAGTACGTACTAGTATACTGGGCAAATGTCTACATCAATGTACAGGCGTGTACATCATGGTGTGCCCTAAGGGTAATCTCTGACAATTCGAGTAACGGCCACCACCAGCACTCTTCAGCAGAGCACGCTATAGTATGCATATGTTGGTACGGGTGCCGGCTGCCGCCTGAGCTCAACCGGATGATCATCACGATGTGGGTTTGGTGAGGCCCGAGTCATCAAGACTGTGTACAGCAGGCAACTTCAGTCGAGGGCAAGCAGGGCATCTTGAGTATGGCACCTGCATGAGGCCGCCCTGCAACTGTTGCTGAGCAGCACCAGTGCGGCCGGGCGCCAGCTGTTCACTGGCAGCTAGCGGATGTCTGAATGGATCCAATGGACTGTTGTACTATAGTATGTGCACACATATATGCATGGTAGCGCGCCAGGCGCGCGCAGCCGCTCCCCTCCGTGCCAGGCTGCCTGGGAGGGCGCTTCTGCCGGGCCTGGCCCTGGTGGTCCCCACTGACGGCGTGCCAGCGCTGACGCGCCGTCGCGCATAGGCCGCCACGCATGGCCTATCCCCCTCAAGCCCTGGCACGCAATGCAGCCAACGCCCCCCCCCACCCTCTTCCTAGCTCCCCGCGCTTGCGTCACCCCTCCCCTGCCACCTGGGGCCATCCAGCCGCCACTACCCTGACCGCGGTGGTAACCGGCAGTAGCTCTTGCACCACATGGTGCCGTGGCATCATGTCGTGCGAGGCTGGCCACCATGGTGCCAAGGCGGCCGCGCATGGCTGCGGAACAGCTTCGTGTTATGCCCCTGGATACCGGGCGCCTGGTACCTGTGTTTAGACTGCGCCATATGTTGTGCTGGGTCGGTGTGCTGGGTGTGCTGTGTGTTTGCGCTACCGGCGTCACAGTCGACTGTTCCTTGTGAGTGTTACACAGTGATAGATCTAGGACCCAGCAGCGCCGAGGCAACAGACCAGGCAACACGCAAAAAGACAGACAGCCCATCGCAAGCAACAAGGCTACTCTCCGCACGAGCAAACGCCAGAACGGACTCGTTCAAACTTGCGCTGGCATGAAAGCAAATACACACATGTGCATGCACACACACACACGCACACACACGCACACACACATACACACACAAACAACGCACTCTGAACCGAGCGCAGCACCGCGCAGTACCACACAGTCCATGCGCACCCCAAACACAGTCAGCATGCTCAAGGCCCACTGGCCGGCCCCTACTCTACAACCCATCAGGCTACGACGGGCCAAGCCATCCGTACGATATAACACCGAGGACCATACCATGCACCCACAGCCAGCCAGGCTGTACGAGCGGTGGGTCGGGAAGGGGGGCAGAGGAGAAATGGCGGACATGTGCGGGCAGGACGGAAGAGGGAGGGAGGAGGAGGGACGGGGCCGGGGTGGGGGGATCAGAGCCCAGCGGGCAGAGGCGGGGGGAGGCAATGCATATACCAACAAACCAACACGGGGGAGGCAATCAAACCACGACGCAAGCCTATGCGCGGTGGCCCGTCAGCGCCGGCAGGCCGTCCGTGGGGACAGGAAGGCCCGCCAGCAGCGCGCGCCCGACGAGTCTGGCACGGAGGGGCGCGGCCGCCCGGGCTTGTCGCGCCAGCGCTCGGCACAATGTTGTGGACAGGTCGCGCATGGCATTCAGGAGGAAAGTGCGCTTGGACACCGCGCCGTGTCCGCCCAGCTCAGCGCTCAGTGGACCCGTGTCTGTTATCGTGCAAAGTCGGCAGTAGACGCAAGGCAGGACCTGTTACTGTTGTGTTGTGGTATCCCTCAGCACTGCTGCAGCTGGGCCCTTGATTGATATCTGTCACAGTGAAATGCATCAGTATTGCTGACTCCGTCATGTCACGGTGAGCAGCAGGAGCCGTCACTTCCACTGGCAATCTCAAATGGCCATATGGCCATGTGCACTGGACACCGGTTTTCGGAGTACGGACGCACATTTGGACTTCTGCTCCTGCATCTCCATCCGGAACAACTGCAGGGCGGTTGGTCCTGCCTGGCCTGGGGGAAGAAGCATCTTCTATGGCTGGCATGGCCTCAATTGTGAACGACGTCGGCGCTTTAAATATTTCGGTACAGTGATGACCGGTCAGCGCTCTGCAGCGTCGACGGGTCAGGCGCCTATAGCTAGGCCTGCAGCTGCTACGTATATGCAAGTCCAGCTGCCTCAATTGAGGGCGGGATGGCTATACCTCGCGCACGGCACTCAGGCTTGCAACATGCGCACGTTCACAGAGAGCTGTGGCAGCTGTGCTTGTGCATTTGCCGCAGGGTCAAGCTGCCCAATTGCAAGGTACCGGTGCCCACACGTATACGTTTGGACGTTCGCGTCTTGAACAACATCGCTTTTGCCGAGCGCTACTAAATGTGGCAATGGATCATTCCGTCAGCGGCCCGCGGCGCACTTTGCGCAATCAACATGCGGCAGCGCTGTGGTGCAATCGATTGAGCGCGGGCGAACATGAGAGCAGAGATGACCGATTCATATGTGCATGTTCGCTTTCGCAAACGCCACTCGACATCACGAGGCTGTGATCGGAATCGCCCCTTGGTTTTTTCGTTTCTTCGTTTGCAATCGAACCTGGAGTCCAGGTTGGGATATACCACAATTGTGCACAATTGCAAGGGGCCTTTTAAAACGAGAATATTCTGCACGCGCGGTCACCGTCGATGCTTGTTTTCCCTTGAAATGTATCAGCGGAATTGTCCCTATTTTGTGGTTGCCCGGAGGGCCGGGTCCGTGCAATGCGAAGCCCCATGGGAGACACAACGCAATCTTGCACGGAGGAGACTTGCCGCACAGAGGATACTTGTAACACGTGCCTCGGACTCGCACCCCACAGGCCCCGCCTGACGTAGGTGACTGGGCCTCGCACCCCATAGGCCCCGCCTGACGTAGGTGACTGGGCCTCGCACCACATAAGGCCCGCCTGACGTAGGTGACTGGGCCTCGCACCCCAAGGCCCCGCCATGGGAGACACAACGCATCGCGCATCCATCGCACGGGCCGCGGCCGTCTATGGCATCTCACGGCGCCAGGACGGTGTGATAGCCGAGGCTCATTGTGCTGTTCCGGCATCTGCGGCGTACCTGGTTTGAATTCCCCGGTCGGCGTACAGCATGCAGGATCCTGCGCGGCTAGCTACCATGCATATGGCCAATGGCAGCTACAAGCTTAAGGGCATGAGTTATGGGGCGCCATAATACGGAATTCCGTAAGGTGGCAAATTCGCAGTCCAATTGCACTTGTGGTATGAAAAGGCAATGCGATTTGCGACAAGATGTGCATGCTGACCAAGTTTTATTAGCCACCGTCTGAAAGTTTCGTGGCGAATGGCGTCGGCGGTCGTTTCTGGATGTCTTACTCTGTCGAGCGTATCATACATACACGCACAGGCGCAAAGCCACAACGAACCGACACAACCGACACAACCGCACACGCGTTTATCTCCGTGTAACACATGTACAACCGCATGCCGCACACCCGCATGTTTCGAGGCGCTCTAAGCCTCCCGGACCGGGCCCCGCATTCCAGGGCATCATAGCCATTTCTGTTCAATAATTATCTCCGGAAAATGACCTCTTAACTGATATTGACCGTCAGCAGCGTGCGCGAAGGCGGCGCGGGCGCCGTTCTGACGTCCTGCACGCCGCGGAGGGGGGCTGGGTTGCTGTGCCGCACACGCACACACCAGCGCACTCCACCACGCTGTGTAGTATCGAATCGCACGGAATCCTCGCGCCAACCGCACGGAATCCTCGAGATTCGAATCCTCGAGATTCGAAGTGATCACGGCGCGTTGGCCCGCAAAACGCACCGGAAAACAACGCATGCTTTAAAATATGCCAAGTTGGGGTTTTTAACACCTTCCCGAATGCCGCGCAAAAGCTGAAACAGAGCCGCTTCAGTACTGCGGGTCGGGACTAGTACTGTACACCAGCAGCTCTTGTCGAAGCCCCTCGCGCCTAAAATCGGCACACCTAGCATGACGCAGTGCATCATCCGCACTGCCACGTGTGGAACGCTTACCGCAGTGACTTCACGCACATCACGTCTCAACACAGCAAGGCAAACAGTACTTGAGAGCTTTGAAACAGCACGAGAACACTTATTCTGGATGGTTTCAGCTTCTTCCGCGACTCTTGGCTGCGCTGATTGCGCGCGGCCCGAGTTAGCACTGCGGCAGGTGATCACCAGCACCGATGTAACTAGTGCCGACAACGCTCAGGTGCTTCAGAAGTAATGCAGCGTTATATACTGATTTGTATGCGAGTACTGAAGCAACGTGATACCTCGATCTGGCTTGCGGCGGCTTACATGTCGCAACTCTGTCTCGTCGCAACTCCGGGGCGCAGCCCCACCGTGTCACATTTGCTGCTTGCTTATTGGAATCATGAATCAGTGCGCCTGCTTAAGGTGTCCTCAATTTCGTTTTCACGCGAGAGCAGTCTCAGTCAAAGGGACATGCGCTGGCTTTGCGTATTTTACCAAGTCAAGCCTGGCCAGGTCAGACCATGGCTCAGTAAAACCAGATGCTTTCACCTACCCACGCAATATCGCAACAACACATCATAATTGTAGTGTGCTGGTGTGGAAGCTGAATGAGATGAAGGGCAGCTGCAGCCTGGAGTTTTGCAACTCTGCTGCATGCTGTTGCGCCAAGACACAAGGATGCGGTCTGTGCAGATGACTTTAGAATACGCACAGCAGCTTGTCCCTGCATTAGAGTGTTCCAAATGTGAGGATAGCCTGCATGGCTGTTATCACTGGCGGCAGGTAGAGTTAACAAAAGAGGCTGCAGCCGTCTGTGTCCGGTAAAGAGCATGCCATACAGGGCCAGGAACAAAACCGTGAGAAAAATGCAGATATCAAAAGTGACCTTGCTGGGTCTGTGAGCAGCCTGCGTTGCACGGGTTGCCTGCCAGTCTGCAGTTGTACAACATGTATCGTGCGCAACGTCGCCACTCTGAATGACACACGCGCAGATACCGACTGGCCACAGCATGCTGTAGCATTTAGATGTTCAATAGAAGCACAGTATGATTTAGCGCAACGCAGTGAAGCGGCTGTAAAGCGCAGGCGCTGTTGAAAGCGATATCTGTCCCAGCGCATATGCTATCACATGCAAACGCCCTCACCAATAATAACGTAAAGCGTTGGTTTGCTAATTGCTGCAGAGGTATATGTGCCGTGCAATGAAGCGACGTTGACCAGGTGTGTGCGACGTGGTCACCGGTCGCCTCGTTGTTACGACCAGTCCACCTGGGCCCGCGAAAGCTCCGGAAAACAAACAGATGCTTCATAATATGTCAAAGTAAGTTCTGCAGCACCTTCGCGCCTTGTTTAGAGCCTAAAGCTGATGTTGCGTGACCAAGGGTGTCACAGCTGCCATGTACCGAGCCGCGGCAGGATTGCTGACAGATGCGTCATGCTAGGTGTGCCGATTTTAGGTGACTGGGTCGAAGCCTTCGAAGTTCGAACACCTGCATGTATACGTATGCATGACGTCGACGACTCGCACAGCAGCTGCGGCCGGCCATGGGCATGCGTGCGCACGTCCGCACATTATAATTATAGTTCGGCGAATTTGCTGACCGGTATGATGTGTGCACGCGGTAATCTGACAGCATTCACCATTGTAATTATAAGTGAGCAGCACTGCCGCAAGGCTCTCCGAGAGTCATTAATGACTCTCGGTCAAACAACGCCAATATTAATATTAATACTGGCGTTGTTTGACCTAGCATGTGATGTATGCCAGTGTTGCTCGCGTCGTATCATCACCACTAGTTTATACGTAGCCACTGCACTCTGCATGCAGTCCATGCATGGCCATGCGCAGGTATGCATATGCCGCAATCATGCACACCATTATCAACTATGCAATGGCGGCCGCCAGCGCGTTGCGTGAGACTCGACATGCCTACCCCAGCTGGCGAGCAGCGTCACAGCATGGCGAGCAGCGTCACAGCATGGCGAGCAGCGTCACAGCATATGCGAACACTGGCAGGATCCGGCACACAGGATCCGGAGTTGGCTCTGTAGACCTAGTCTGAGCTTGCGCGGGTACTGTGAGCGTAGATGCGTGATCGTGAAGACGTCGCAGTTGCACTTGCACATGCGTTGGGCTCGGACTGTACATAGGTGCTAACCTGCGAGACTCGCGATACACCCGCCCAGTGTGCTGTCCCACTCGAGCTATTTATCGGCACACCGCAGTGCTCAATAGTACTCATCAGAAGACAAGCGTCATCTACAACGTCTGGTAGTCTTTCCTACACGTGAGCGGTATATACGGAGACATAACATGGCCTCAATTTCACGGATTCCATCACAGGAGCTCGAGCAGCTTGGCTCGGGTGGCCCAATATCGATGCCGCTCCCGGCGGCGCCCAACACACTGGCAGATTCACATCGGCCTTGTAAGTTTGCCGCCGCGGCGCTGTATGACTGCAAGGAGACTGACAGCGGCGCCAGCTCGCAGAACGACTTGACGATCGTCTCGAATGACGAGTCGAATTACAGCAGTGCTAGTCTGGATGGGATTGGAAAGAGCGCCGGCGGTTATGTGGAGCCTCTGCGGTTCGACTGGCCATGGGAGCCTGATCATGACGCGCCTTCCATGCCCAGCACTCGACCGCGACATGCAGCAGTGGTGCACAGGAAGACGGTCAGCTGCAGAGAAATCGGTAACGGTGCGCTTCGCGCTGATCGCGCTGATTTGTGTACGTTACACGTGTCGAGAACCGCGGAGGCGCCACGCGTACGGCCGGTATATATACCGCGGTACCAGCGACTAGTGCAGTACTGCAGTCATGTGTAAAATCCAAGCGTCTCGAACGAGGCCCACCTTATGTATACGCATCTCGATAATATGCCACCATGTAGAATGCTTGACCCTCAGCTGGGCCCAGCTGAGGGCTGCTTGACTCCGCTGATCACTCCGATGATCAATCACTGTCGCGCGGCGAGACCCGCACGTACCGTGACCCGCACGTGTTGCCCACGCGCGGCAGCTCGCTTGCGACTGCGCGACTGACACGTCGAATTATTATCAGGACTCTGCCTTGAGCGCGCCTGACCCCTTGCGGAGCCCTGTCGGCGGAATTCCTGCTGTGCTCGAGCTCTTCCCTGATTACATGGGCACGGCGGGAGCATGCTGACTGTGTTTGGCGTGCGCGTGGACTGTGTGGTACTGCGTGGTGCTGCGCTCGGTTCCTGCGTTGTTTGTGTGTGTGTGTGTGTGTGTGTGTGTGGTTTCGTGCCGGCGCTAGTTCGTTCTGGCATTGCTCGTGCGGAGAGCGGCCTTGGTGCTTGAGATGGTCTGTCTGTCTAGATCTGTTAACAGACAGAAATTTGCATGTTGACTGGTCTGTTGCCTCGGCGCTGCTGGGTCCTAGATCCATCACGGTGTAACCCATGTGCACGGCGGTGCGGCCCGCGGCCTGCGGCCGTGTACAAGTTTGGCACGTCCTTTTCTCAGTGTCCAGACTCTGGACTCCAGAGTCCGCCGGCCGGCGTGTCAACTCAGTGCACGTGACTCAACTGACAATGGTGTGTTTTTGTGATCACTATATTTTTGACAGGCTTTGACAGGCTTTTTTGACTCATGTAACTTGCCATTTAAAGATAGTTTGTTTGCTAGAAACCCAATTAATTACTCCTTTATAATTACCCGAAACTTTGCCCCAAGCCCAAAGCTTGCAAAGGCAAGGAGCCCAAATTTACAGGAATTTGCAAGGCCCAAATCTAAAGGCTTTTGCAAGGGAGCAAGCTTTATACTAGTTTCCCAAAAAAGCTTTTTTGGTGCATATGTCTAGATAGCGCGTGTATATCGGCTTGAAATTCCAACAACAGGCGCGCGCATGGATCTCATACGTACATACGTACATGCGGATATGATGAGGTCGCGGATATGATGAGGTCGCGACGCATGCACAGGGCCAATCCCTCCCGCCCCCCCCCCCCCTCCCCCACTCGGGCATCACCCAATCGGGCACCAAACTCAAACGGGCATCGGCCACTCGGACATCTATGTCAGGTGCATATGAGAGCCACGCGTGGCTGGCCAGCCTGATTACGATATGAAAATGTAAATGTAATTTGAACTACTTGCCGTAGCCGATGTACCCTTGTACACTCGTGGCCACCTTCAGCTGTACAGCTGGGCCGGCCTCCACGCACCAACAGGATGCATGCATCCATGGTTCCGCCGGGCGCCCGCGGCACATGCATGTCATATGAGCTGGCGTTCAACCACGCGCCAGGCGTCAACCTGTGAAAGACACATGTGCAACGGATAGATACCTGTGTCCCTCATGCACGCCAAGCAGTGCCTTGCTGTGGGATCCATGGGACCAAGCCCCTCCCTTGGGTCCCGTTCGTGTACGCACTGGCCAGGGGCACCGATGAGGGACTCCAAACTGGCATATATGTGTGCGTACATGCCCACGGCTGTTGCTGCAGGTGGGGTGCAATGCATGCATGACCTTGGACGAGACCTGATCAAGCAGCATGGCCTAGATGGAAACTTCCAGATCATCGACGTCGGCCGGCTTACCCGGCTTGCCGAAGTACGTTCCCACAACGCTCCCTGCCTGGACTCCTCAGCATGGCAGCCTGGACCAAGTGTACAAACTGTGACTTGAGGGGCATACGCACCACTGGTAGCATGTTCACTGCCCGCCAAAGCAACACATATCAAGAGCTGTGGCACATGCAGCAGCTCAGCGCATGTGTCAACAATGGGTCATGCATCGACCCAGCACCTGCAGCTGATATCTCATGATATCATGAGCAAGTGTGTGCGCGCCACGGCGCTGCTGTAGCCCGCATTTCAACTTGCTGCACCTGTCACTGCATCGGCCCATTTTGCCATGGCTGCCCAGGTGCCTGCACATACCACCCCTGACACACTGGACACAGCCTGCATTATCAAACCATAGGCTTGGCCGCGCGCGTGCGGCTGTCAGTGCCAGTGCTCTGGCTACTAGTAAACCTGCATTTCAACCAAAGAAGTAGCTGGTATTCGCATCTGGATCCAGATGAATTGAACCAATTTCCGCACGCTTGGATTTCTGTAGAGATATCTAAATATAGCTAGCTTTGCAATGGCACATTTATGCGCACATGTGTGCACCACAGCCACCTGTAATGCAGGCATTCCGCGAGGCCATGCCACGCGTTCAGCCGCATTACGCTGTCAAGTGTAATCCGCACAGCGGCATTGTCGGAGCACTGGCAAACCTCGGCTGCGGCGTTGATGCCGCCTCGGCGGCCGAAGTGCGTGCTGCGCTGGCGGCGGGCGTCCCAGCACGCAGCATCATCCTGGCCAACGCCTGCAAGTGCCCCGCAGACCTCCGCTTTGCTGCAAGCGCCGGCGTGACGGTAGGCTGCCGCCTTACCCCTCCCTGCAGGCATGCCCATTGATTTGGCAAGCAGCCGCGTGCGAGTGCATCACAGACCTGGCCTTTCACGCGTCAGGGTGCATGCGCCGCAAGCCTTTCTAGCTACTGTAGCGCTAGCTCCGGTGGTGCCTTGGGCATTCTTGCGGAACAACACTTGTTGTTCCGCAACGTGGCCACAGTGGCATTGCGGCCACTGCACTAGACTGCTTACCTGCTGTTGTCCTCACTGCTTGGCTGCTGCATTGATCTCCGTGTAACACTCACTGCAAGCCACGGTCCGAAATTTGCTTCCAGCAAACACGTACAGGCACAGCACACACGCTAGTGCAGACACCATGGTGCTTGGACGGAGTAGCTGCCGTATGGAGCAGCATTGCTGAAACATTGAGCAGCTTCGCTAACTCATGCACTGCTGCTGCGTTGGGGAGCCAGCTACAGTGGCGCAGCTACAGCAATGTTCACAGTGTGCAGAGGATGACATTTGACTGTGAGGATGAGCTGGACAAGATCGCTGAGGTGTTCCCGCACGCTGAGCTCGTGCTGCGCATTCGCGCGGACGACCCCACAGCGCTCGTCCATCTCGGTGACAAGTTCGGCGCTGACGCCGCCACAGAGGCCCCCGCGCTGCTGGCCGCTGCGCTGTGCCGTGGCCTCACCGTCATCGGCGTGTCCTTCCATGTCGGCAGCGGCAGCGAGACCCCGGACGCATACCGCGCCGCCATTCACGCCGCGCGGTACGTTTTCGACGAGGCCGCGGCCGTCGGGGTATGCTTGCGGCTGCTGGACATTGGTGGGGGCTTCTATGGCCGCTTTCTGCCGGATGGAAGGGTCGACCTTGCGGCTGTCGCGGCGGTGGTGAACGATGCCATGCAGGAGTGCTTCCCCGCGCAGCAGTGTGGCGACCTGGAGGTGATCGCGGAGCCAGGGCGATACTTTGCTGAGACATGCATGACCATGTTTGCGATGGTTCACACAGTGAAGACGAGGCCAGATGGTCACCGCATGTACTACATCACCGACGGTGCGCGTCCGGTTCGCGTGTGCACACAGTGGCGCCAGTGCTGATGCATGTTCCTGCACCACTTGCTGGGCTGTATGGACATCTCTGTTACGCCTGGGATGATGCGGACCGTCGTGGTCCCACATTGGATGTGTGCCGGGTGCCAATGCTTGACATTCCTGGCACAAGCATCCTGCTCTTCACATCATTTGCAACTGCGGCATCATGATATCATCGGTTGGATAGACAGATGCAGTGCAGTCAAACAATCCATGCCACATTCCCCGATCCCCCCCCTCTGTGCCCACGGCTGTCCGTCCCAGCCTCAGCTACGCTCTGTCTGGCAAGCTGCCCGACTGCTCATTCGACATTCTCTTTCAACAGCTGAGTCATACCATGCATGCAGGCCTGCATGGGTCGTTTGCGGAGGTGCCGAGCGGCCGCCGCACCGTGCGAGCACACCTCCTGCGCAGCCCCACTCTGCCGCAGCCGCCCGCGCACGAAGCGTCGGTCCTCGTCCAAAGTACCGTCTACGGCCCGACCTGCGACGGCTGGGACCGCATCCTTGAGAATGTTCCGATGCCGCTGCTGCGGCGTGGCGACTGGCTACAGTTTGCAGACCACGGAGCATACAGCACGTCTCTCGCGACCTTGTTCAACGGCTTTGCCGCCGCGGAAGCACCGACGTTCTACGCTCGCAGCCACGAGCCTGTGGCGGAGGGTGGGGAAGCTGTGATGAAGGTGCTGAGCCAGGGGGTGGAGGATGGCAGCCACCTGTGGCCATGGCAGGAGCAGGAGCTGACCCTCACAGCCACGCCTGCTGACTTGGGGATTTGCTGTGCGCATTAAGTGCCACACACGCAAGCGGTCCGGTGAACGGACTCTGCCACAAAGCTTGTGATAGGACCGGCGAAGGAGCCGGTCGGATGAATAGATTTGATTTTTTGTCTAATAGTCTAGACTGAGAATTGTGCCCTCCGCAGTGCACGCTCCCCCACCTAACCCAGCTTCTGCTCATGATAGTCAGGTGGGAGTGGGAATCGAGGTATGCTCAGCACAGGACTTGGTCCAGCGTGCGGAGGTGCTAGTAGTCTTGGTGCTGCGACTGGGTAGCTTCAGTGCGGTGGCACCACATAGGAGAGGCGGACGTGGACGCAGTGCGGTGGCCACCAGAGCACCGGTGCTCTCCCGAAGCGCATGCTGGCGCCGGGACGAGGCATGGCCGGCCGTGGGCCTGCTCCGTTTCCAACAGCCCGGCGGCAGCGCCTCGACCGGGCCAGCATGCGCCTATACCGGGGCATTCGGATTTGTGGAATTTATTGCAGCTTTGGTGTGGCTCGATGTAGTGCTCGTGACGTCTGGCTGCACTGGAAGCTGCACAGCGGCCAAGCCGTGTCACAGCTCGCTGCGTTGCAGGGCTGCAGCTGCAGTGAGACTGGTGATGTTTGGGGAATATCATAGGTTTATAATTAGCTCTAGCTCAGATAATATGGTTCCTGGACGAATAGCTTCCAGAAGGTCAGTAATTAGACTGCGTGTTTGGTCCTGCTCAGATTATGCTTTGCTTGACTCGGCTGATCACTGCCGTGTCGCACACGCGCGGCAGCTTGCTCGCGATCACGTGACAGACGCGTCAAACTCTGCCACATGACCCCCTGTAAACAGAGTTCGCTGCGCAATTGCCTGCGGGGGTCTCCCCTGATTACACAGCCACGGTGGTGGGGGCTTGCATGCACAAACTGGATGCATGGCTGCGCCGGGCGGCTGCCACATATGAGCTTGCATTCAACCACCTGCCGGTCAGCTGTGACGCTACAATTAGTGCGCATACGATCCTCGCTGCCGACACCGATATCAATGGTCGCGCCGGCGGGTCCCAAGCGCTTCGTCGAAGTCCGGGCTGGCATCGTCTACAGGGCACGGCAGCAGTGCTGTGTTGACGCTCCCGCCTCTGCTGTGGCGGTTGGGCCCCTTGCTGACCGCCTCAGGAAATGTCCTCGCCCACCTCCTGTCTTGTGCAGCCCGCTTACACCGGGGCTTTAAATTGCCTCCCAGACTCTGGTGTCACGCCGCACACACAATACCCGTCTTGTGTCGTGTACCCCATCGTGGCACTTCGTTCCTCTCATCTTCCTGACGAATATGCTGTGCAGTATGGTGCTGCACGTCACCCCCCGTGGCATGTCTCCTGTGTGAGCACGAGGTGTATGACACGCATGCTGGCCTGAGTGCTGCCGATCCGCGTGAGCACAGGTGACGCCACATCGAGCATCTACTGCTATCCTGCACCTGTGTTCACCCTTGCATGGTTTGTCGTGGTGTTGCCTGCCTCCAGTCTGATCTTCTGCTGACTGTGGCAGATGACGTGGTTGCACGTGCCGTCGTCGGCCGTGATTTTCCGGCCACACCTGTGTGACGGTGTTGCGGCTGCAAGCACTGTTCCTTTCCTCTTTGATCCCGTGGCTGCCCTGCCTCGCTCTGTCGCCCAGCCCGCTCGTTATCTCTGCACTCGCCTTCTGGCCGCGTCTTTGACGGGCACGGCCTCCCGAACTTCTGCCTTGTGCGCGTCTGCTGCCGTGGTTGTGCCTCCTGTGTGGCTGCCCCTTTGGACCCAATTGCGTGCGTGGTCGTCTGAGGTGTGTTACACTGTGATAGACCTAGGCTTCAGCAGCGCCGAGGAAACCAGGAGGGACAAAGATAACCAAAGCAGCAAGCAACCACAAGCAGCACAGCCACCGCACACGTGCAGGATCCGCACGCAAGGCCGACAGACACAGCAGCGCACACGCGCGCACACGGAAGCACCACACGGCGCAGTCCACGCACGCGCTATGCACGGGCACCAGGTGTCAGGGATCACGGCGCCCAGCCGGCGCCAAGGCAACCCTAGCCGGCCAGACAGAAATGGGAGCGGGATGCCGCCGCGTGGGTCTACGGCCATGCCCGGCAGCCGTACACGTGGCCCCGTCTGAGGTGTGAGGGTTGCTCAATCCTGCCCGTGCTCCCTCTGCCCGGCTGTCTGGTGGGGTCGTGTGTTTTGACCGGACTTCCGCCCCTGTCCGCAGGGGTGCTGTGGCCGATGCCCGTCTGGGTGTAGTCTGGGTTTAGCATGATGCCCGATGTGTTTGTTTTTGTTTTGGTGTACTTGTTGGATTGAATAGGATATCGAATCGTATTTGGATTGGGGTATCGCCAGTGGTGTACCTTGGCTAAGCCTGGGCTAAGGCTGAACCACACAGGCCAGCAGTGACTACAGAAGCGTCAATGGTGTGAATGTCCTCGTTTTACGCTTCTGATTCTTACCCATTCTAATTGTAGCCTCAACAGCCGTTCGAGAGGCGATTACTGTCTGTACAGGTAGGCTGCATGCATGCACACCATCGTGCAGGCGCAAGTATACAAGTTGCAAGTTGTCCTGCACAACAGAGGCCCCTCGATCGAGAGGCACCTCGAGGGCCCTCCGCCCGCGGGTCGGGGCCCCTTTCTGTCCTAAACTGACTTTCTGTCCTACACCATGCATGGGCATGGTCATGCAGGTGCCGGCGCACGACTTCGCGTTTACGCCCTAGCACTCCTGCAGGCTACTCTCTTGTGCATGCACTGCACAGCCGTGCACGGTCGTATCGCAGAGTTCAAGTATGGGTCATGGCCGTACAGCGCGAAACCGACGGGATGGTTCACCGCCAGCAAGACCACGCACCATCCTGCACATGCCCCAGACTGGTATACGTCCGCCCGCGGGTCGGGGCCCCGACCCCAGTTGGACCTCAGTGTGGGGAGCTCACTCCTGCTACGTTTGGCAATGACGTAGGTCAGCAAGTCTTGTTCTGTCAACACAAGCTTGATTAGTCCCACCTGTGGCAGGCAGTCCACAGGCCCGCCTGCAGCGCAGCCTGCATTTGTGACATCTACCGCGACATTGTTCTAAAAAAGTGCGACATTGTTCTCGTGGCGTTGCCGGAGGGCCTCCTACCAGAGCATGTCACGGCGGTGACGGCAGTGCCCTTCCTCCTTGACCCCTTCTCAGCGCTCGTAGGTGCCCGTCTCCGACGAACCCAACACTTGTGCACTGCATTGACTGCTATGTATGTGCTCGGCGTGGCTCACTGTGTCTCGCGGCTTGTGTGTTACACAGTGATAGACCTAGGACCCAGCAGCGCCGAGGCAACAGACCAGGTAACACGCAAACAGACACACGCGGCTTGTGTGTGGCTGGCACGATGGCTCCCCTGACACGCGTAGCATGCGAGTGCCCCCGTGGTCCCGTGTGCGGGCTTGGTTGCTGTGTGACCCTATTCCGGCCTACCCACCGTTTCCTATCGACTCATTTGAGCTCTCTGAAACTGAGTCCTCCTTCCTGTCCGCCCCTATCCGTAGGGGTGCTGTGGCCAATGCCCGATTGGGTCTGGTGTGATGCCCGATTTTTTTTATTTTTTTTTCTACATGCTTGGGCATGTTGGGTGGATGCGTGGTTCCGAGAGGTCGAGTACACTCTATCACATCTATCTCCGTGTAACACTATAGCACATCTATCATCGTCTGGAGGATCACTGGCACGAGCAGCTTATACATGGCTCATGTTACATGAGTCATGGATCCAGTGTGACACACTCGATCGTCTGGTTGGTGATCAACATGGCTATGCATGGACCAGCTCAGATCATGCGGTGCACTGCGGTGTGCTGTAGTTGATATTCTTGCTGAACATTCGTGGCTCTGTGCGCAACGCTGCCGTTCCGACGTGTGGCTGCCACATGTCGACACACATGCACCAGTGCTATCCCTTTATTGAGTGGGCCACAGTCAGATACACGACATACACCAACGCCTGGAGATCGTTGCATCGACTTCATGAATGCCACGCGTTTATTCGGCACAGTTCGGCGCCGATGGACAGCTCTGTTTCGAGCAACGGACTCGTTCGCACACAATGGTGCACCATATGATATCCATTCCAGCTGCGACGGACACGAATACGAACCTCAGAGTAACCTCTGACGAAGGATACTTGCATATGCCCTGCTCAATCATTAAGGACTCGCAAACACACCGGTTCGACAGCTTTGCACATCCAACACTGTCAGGCGAACCTGGAGCATGGCGTGGTGGACCGCAGTGGTATCCGTTGCCATCGCAATCGCATTTGGTGCTATCGTGGTTTGGCTTACGTTCCAGCGTTCTCGCTGCTCCTTGCGCGTTGCATCCACAAATCGGTGCGCTGCCTGTGTGTTGTATCCCTCCCGCCACTGTTCTCCGGTGTCTTGGCGCAGTGCATGATCCTTCATGGGACACCAATGCCCCAAATAGTTATTTACTGCGCATTCAAATCTCTGTCCCGGTACACGCTCTCGGGTTCTCAAGACCAAGGCCACAGCGGTCGCCAAACATGCATGGAGGAAGATGCCTCAACCCCCTGAGTGTACGCCGAAGCCCGCGCACGCTTACACCCCCTCTATCGACCCAGTACATGTTTGTTCACGGGTCAAGCTCCAGTATGACGCGTGGACTACGGCGTCGCCGATGCGATGCATTGAGCAGTGCCCTCGTTTGCACTTATGGGCTACTCTGTAGACCAATGTCCACGTGCACGTGCATGAGCTGTGTCCCGCCATGCGTGCTTTGCACCCAGGACGTGTCGCCATACAGGCTATACAAAGAGGCCAAGCGCGACGTCTCTCTGGCGGCCTGGGAGTGGCACGACGCGAATGACCTCTCCACGTCGCCGTGGTTCGGCACACGCGGCCGCGCGGTGGTTCTCTGCTACCGGGTCTTCCTTGCCCTCTACTTCATCGCCACCATGATCCTCGAGGCCACCGTCGGCGGCTCCATGGCCAACTGGGCCACCTACTTCACCAACTGGACCTTTGTCGGCCTTGCCGTGCATGCATGCATCGGCATTGCGCAGTCCCTGCACGGCATGCGCCGCGGCGACTGCCGCCCGGGGCAGCCGGGTTGGGCGCGGCAGCCGTACCGCTGGCACGACGTCGTGCACGCCATGGTCGCGTGCACCATCATCACGATGGCCATGCATGTGACCATTTTCTACTGGGTCGGTCTGATGCCTGATGATGTGCGGCCCCTCACCCTCCTCATGCACCTGCGGGCCGGTCTGAATGTTGCGGCCTGCACGATATGCCTGCACGATTTGATGTCCTGTACATGCGGGGGCTGCTCGAGCGACAGCATCTAGTGTGTGAATGATCAGCCAGGCAGGGACGCTCAGGGGCGCGTGCGGCGAGATGTTCCCCGGATGAACTCATGCCGACGCACTTGCTCCGCAGCTGAGTTTTGCGGCTCGCCAAAGTGTGTCTGGCCCTGTCCGCCACAGGGGCGGCGCACATGCCTGCACACACGCAATTGCCATGTATGTTTTAAGAGAGAAGCCCCAGCAGCTGGCCGTCCGTCTTCCTGACGCAGCAGCTGCCACCCCACACAACGAACATGCCGCACACGCAAAGTTAACTCGCTGTTCACTCGTTCGTTTCGTAGTTGCGGGGGCTCTGCCGCCCCCTGTCAGCGCTGTGGTGCCCCCCTTCCGGGGAGGCTCGCTGTCCGACCCTGCTTCTTTCAGGACTGCCATGGCTTCTGTCCACAAGGTTTGTTCTACCACCTTGTAGAGCATACCCCTGTAACGTATCTTACGTTTCAGGACCGACTTTGACATGCATGTCGCCCATGCATGCAGATTTACGCGGACAGCATCCTGAAACACGGCATCAACGCGCTCGTGCTGCAAGTGGAGCTCGCCATCAGCAGCCTGCCCATCACCACCACATGGCTGTTCTTCCCGACCGCTTACACCCTCGCGTACGCGATCTTCATGTGGATCTGGCACGCGATCGATGACTCCTGGGTGTATCCTAAACTCAGCTACCACAAGGACCTCTCTCCCGTGCTCTACCTCATCGTGTCGCTCCTGGTACTTGTGCCCTTTGCTGTCAGCTTCTTCGTCGCGTGGCTGCGCGAGAAGATCGCCGCGCGGCGAGAAGACGGAGAGTCACATCAGGGCAGCGCACACGGCGTGGTGCCGGACGATGTGGCCAAGGGGGATCTCGAGTCGGGGTCAGGGTCGCCGATGCGCAAGGGGTAAAAATCTGTGCTGAAGACGGCGGCAAGATGTTTGCAATGCATGAGCCCCATGTGTTGTTATCACCAAATATGCAGTGATTGTGACAAAGTTGGTGCGGCGTGGTGCCACATGCTAAGCTGCATCGATGGCAGCGGTATGTAGTGCAACATTGAACCGATGTTGCAAATTTGTGGCACATGGTCATACGGGTAAGCCATGAAGCAGAGCATGAAGCCAGCCGCCGAGGCAGGTATGAAGTTTTCCCGCCAAAAGGCTGGAGCGCTCTTGCTGCTGCCACCTATGGCCACAGCGAGAGCCCGCTCTGGCCAGCGAGCAGGATTCCGCAGCAGCACGATTTAGTAATATGCAGCGATGTTGTGCTGTCGTCGCTGCGGAAAGACACCGACAGATTGTGCAATCCAGGTGGTGATTCCTTTATAATGATAGCATTTGATACAAGTTGATACTCGATGGACACGTTCATTGCCTTTGATCGGTAGAGCAGGCGTGGCTGCCGCAGAGCATCACTCTGCCGTGCACCGAGAGGATTCAATGCAGAGCAGCCGAGGCGTGTGCGGTTGCGGTGGGTTTGCGCCTGCTTGCCGGCGACAGTCTGGGCATGCAGGCTATGTCTCTGCAGGAGGGCATACTGCTGAGCGAGGCGAAGCATCCAGTCTTCAGACGCTGAGATGTGCATGTTTGGGCAGCCAGGTCAGCAGCGCTGCCATTCAACAGTCTGCCGTTCAGCAGCCCTGCCATCGTGATAGAGCTGTAGCAGCTTTTCTTAGAAGCAGTTTTGTAATACATGCCAAGAGGGTTTGTGTGCCAGCAGTTGTGGCTGGTCCAAGCCTGCTTACCTGCGCTGGTGACATGGTAGGAGCATGGCATCGGGATGTAATGGAGCACTCAGATGGACTGGCTCAGATGTGGGTTGCACGTGTGTTGCAATCGTGTTGCGAGGCAGTGTGTGGTGCATATGCTAGTATCACGGTGGAAGGAGTGCCTTCTCCCCTCTTGATTGTGGCCTTCCCCTTCGCCTTGTGTTTGGGTCAGATGTGTGGACCAACTTCCCTGCCTGCAATAATGCGACTCGCCAGCTGACAAAAGGCTTGGGAATGGCCCCGGCGCAAGTGCAGCACTGTGAACGACGGAGGTGGAAATCGAAGTGCATGTGGTCGTTGACAGGAGTGAGAAACGTTACAGAGGTATGCTCCATATACCATTAATTATACAAGGTGGTAGAACACGAAGGCAAGCAAGCATGGCAATGCATCAGACACATCAATCATGGCCAAATACAGGCGTTGACGGCACTGATCAGTGCAGTTGCAGTTATGGCGGTTCCAGCGTGCAGCTCGGTGTGAACTCGCTGTGATGTGTCTACAGGCACACTTGAGCATGTCCACTGGCAAACATTCACTGCAGCAGGTTGGGGGCAGGTGCATAAGCAACAAGTTCACCAAAGGATCGGACGATATCAGAGCGGTGTTGCGTCGGCTGGACGCCGTGTGTGCGTTTTGCCAAGCAACCTTCGGCAATCCGTACCCGCATATCGATTCGTACACGGCTGCGAAACCAGTCGTACTATTCGCTCGGGTGTGCTGAGACCAGAGCACAAACATTTTGAGTGTCCGTACATCTGCCACAGCATGGCTTTGTGGTCAGCTATTGTCAGCGTGGCTCTTCCCTTGGTCATTGTTGCAGTGGTTCTGCTGTTTGCGTGCCAACTCACACGTTGCGGGGTGCCTTTAGTATCCACAAACCGGTGTGCTCCTTTTCGGCTGCACCAGTCCGTGCCACAACATCAGACCTCAGCAGTGATTGCTGCGCATAATTGCTCTAGTTCCGTCATCTGTTGGGCGCTAGTGCACAGATGAGCTTGCTACAGCACCCCGAAGACACACTGTGGGCCCTGCTTTGCAAGCGGTCACAACGCTGCAGAACGTCCAAGCACGAGTTCCCTATTCTGACGGAATGTTGTGTGCAGCTTGTACAAAGACAAGCGAGAGAGGATCACCCTTGCAGGATGGGCATGGCATGATGCCAATGACCTGTCCACATCGCCATGGTTTGGCTCTAAAGGCATCTGGGTAGTCCTAGGATACCGTTGCTACCTTGTGGCAATCTTCTTCCTTGTCATTGTTCTGGAGGTGGTCCAGGGCACCGCCACCTCCAAATGGGCTACATTTTTTACCAACTGGACGTTTGTAGCCTTCTTCATACACGCCACTTTCGGGGTTGCGCAGTCTGTTCGTGGCATCAAGCGAGGCGCCCTGAGACCAGAAGCTGAGGGTTGGGTCTGGCTGCCATATGATTGGCTGGACAAACTGCATTCCATCATCGCCGTGTCAGTCATCACCATCCATTTGCATGTCGCAATCTTCTACTGGGCGGCACTGTACCCAGGCCATGTGCGAAACCCGTTGCTCTGGCTGTGAAGTCTGATACACCTGCGCAGCTAGTATCAGTCCACTCCGTAGCAAGTAATTCAGTTTACATTTACATGACCACAGCTACATGTAGCAGCTGCACTGCTGTGGCGTGCCAAAAAGCCTTCGATGGCATGCAGATTGAGGCAGATGGTGTCTTCAAGCATGCAGTCAATGCGGTGCTGCTTCAAATTGAGCTGTGGATCAGCAGTTTTCCCTGGACAGTGCCATGGGTGATTTTCCCAACCACATATATCCTTGTGTATGCAATCTACATGTGGATCTGGCATGCTGCAGACGATTCCTGGGTATACGATGCCTTGGACTATGGCAAGACTTCTGCACCGGCCATGTACTTTGGTGTCTCAATACTTGTGCTCTTCGCTTTCCTCATATGCTGGCTGGGAGCTTGGGTCAGGGAGAGACAAGCCAAGAAAAAGTTCCCGCCAGCGGTGGCATCGGGACAAGCAATGGAGAAAAAGGCTGCGCTTGATCACGAGGTGGAGCTGGGTTCCCTCCCGCAGTGACTCTGTCCTGCGATGTATCATTGCTGCATCATCAGGAATGACATTCGTCAGCCACAGTTGCAGCTCAAATAACAGATTCTACAGATCAATGTGTGAACGTTTTTCAGACGATAGGGATGGCGGATATTGCTATCCTGACACTCATTTTGTAAGGTGCCATAGGCTCACTTGTATGGCTGGCCCTATCCTTGGTGTCAGTCTTGTCTGGCCGCTGCGATCTCAATGAACAGCCGAGGTACTTCTTTGCATATTTTTTGAGCGACCTGTGGGACACCAAGATGACTCGCATACACAAGAATGCCAACGTTTGCTTGTGCTGTCACATACATAAAAAAAAAAAAAAAAGGTCAACACGGTGTCAAACAGAATCAATGTGCCCAGACAGCCACGACTAATCAAACAACAATGATTCACAGTGGTGATTCACAATGATGGTTTTTCCTTTGAGGCTTGATTGCCGCGCCCGCCCCACTGTCAATCATCAAGGTATGCCAAGGCATTCCGATCAGCCAAAGCCCAGCCCTGTGCAAAGACAGTACACTGTCCCTTGCGTGCAAAGCGGAGCATCAATCCTCTACTGCATTGACCAATCACACACGACAACACCAGTGTCCTTCCCGTGCATGCAGCTGCTTTCACCTTGTGAATACTGGTCTTTCGACTATTCTGCTTTTTTAATGTTCATCTTGCGAACAAGAAGGCGAACAAACCACCTGTGTCCCACCCCTAGGCCGTCTGTTGCGACAAAGATCAGAGACAGTCCAGCCTACAACAATTGCTAAAGCTAAATAGTGGTGACATTTTGGTTGAGGGATAGCAATTCAGACAGCACTGCACCAGTCCTCGATGTTCTGCCCAGTCTTGTGCTGCAAAGAACGTGGAGCTTGCGCAGCCGTTGCAAATCACGATTACTGGGAGCCTGATCAATCTCATACATGCATTACCACATGGTACTCAGAGAAGCCACTCTGCAGTGCACATCTCATGTGAATTCACTGCCTATTCACACAGCCTGCACCATCAAACATTGAACACACATTCAGAGTCGATGGCGCCAGGCGCCTGAGACTGAGCACGCACATAGAGAGTGTCCCGAGCGGCATGAATCGCGTCATGTCTGCAGCCAAGCTGTTCAGCCAGTCACTACGACAGCCCAAAGGTGGCCATGGTGCGTTTCTGGACTCGCTCTCGAGCCTCCTCTCGCTTTCGGACTTCCTCCTCTTCCTGTGCAGTCATTGCTTTCTTGGCAGGCGTACTTGAGTCTCCCTCCCGGCGCCTTTTGCCAGGCTCAGATGGCTCGGCAAGTTGCCCTAGCACGCCTCGAGTGAGCTCTCCCGATACAGGAGCACGGTGGCCGCCGATGTTGGACAGGTGATCAGGCAATTTACCCTTTATCACCTTCACCTCTGCATGGCCAGCGGTAGATGTCAGCATGCCCACTGCGAAAGCGACAGCATTAAAAAACCGTTGTTGAGTTACGATGACCACACATATGCCCATGCGAATGTGAATGCTGCTTACAGCATGGGCAGGTAGGTCTGAGGGAGTCCAGAGGCCGGCCTGACGCAAAGGGCTGACATGGGGGGATGCACACCTTTGACTGCCCCCTTGAATTTGGCTGCTTCTGGTATCTTCGGGGAGCTCGTCCATTCGGGCGGATCACCTCCATAATAAAATCCAGTTTTGTCATCATAGTAGTACCGCAATGTAGCGTTGTACAGGTAGGCAGATTTGTCTGTGCGCTCCCACTTCCCGAGCTGAGGGGGAGGCTGTGCTGGCGGCGGCAAGGGCGGAGCATCCGAATCCTGCAGAATACGAGCTTTCAAGAGTCGGCGCCACACCAACTGCATCCTGAGGTGTACTGTGAGGTGCTTCAACAACGCTCACCAACTTGTCTATATCTTTTTGAAACGCGTTGTCTGCTGCTTCTTCGATCTTTTTCAATGCTTTCTTCGTTTCTGCCTTTTCTTTCTTCTCATCCGCAGCAGCTTTTCGCATTTCGCGGAGCTTCCGCTGCATGTTGAGCTTGTGGCCTGTGCCCTTCTCATGATTGGCCTTTGCTGTCGCAGTGTCTGCCAGCCAACACTTGCACAAATCACACCAGTACTTGGCATTGGACACCCAGTATTCTGTCATGGTCGCAACACGACGTGCTCCGCGAACAGCAGCGTCCTCAGTGCTGTGCTCACTGGCCGTATACAAAGTTCCAGCTGTGAGAGAGCAAATACAGCGGCCGTCCCGCAAAGCACTGTAAATAGAGCGTGATGTACTGTGCGTCGATGGCAGGCGCACAGTTCATGCCTTGAGAACGCGGGTGCACCGGGCCGGCCGGCAGGGCCCGGGTGCACAAGCTGAGGCTACAGGGCCATTCGTGCACAAGCTGACACACCGTCAGATCATAGCACAGCGTGCGTCAAGGACAGGACTGTGAATGTAGTATGTGTTTACAGCTCTTCAAACGGACATGATCACGTCATGCCTTTGGCAAACTAGGTCGCCAACAGCCTACTTGCCACCGTCTTGGATCAGGCCTTTCAGGTCGATGGGCTCGATTGACTGCTGAAAATGGACGACTCCAGCTCATCATCTGGAGGAATGGAAGCCTCCCGGCTTTCTGATGTCGCCAGGGTGCATATAACCACCAATCCCGCCTCGAAGTGCGGGATCGTGGAACTGCATAGCGTGCTGGCCCAGAACGTCGTGCAGCGTTCTGCTCTGCTCCAAGGCATATCAGAGTCTTCAGGAGAGAGCTCTCTTCCAGTCGAGCAGTCAGATATCTTTGGCTGGCTGCATGTTGTGACGAGGCGCTCAGATGATGTTGGGGAGCTCTACGGTCACGGAGTGCTGCCGGACATGTCCAAGCCAGCCAGCGTGCTTTCGGTAGGCAAACACCTCACTACACCGCGTCGGGCCAGCTTTTGCGCATTCCATATCGCACCTCGATGTTGCAGGCCGCGGATTTCGTCGGAGATTCCAAAGCGTACAGTCAGGCCGTCCGCGAGCTGGCAGCGACACTGTTTCCGTCGCTGCATGCATGCCTGGACGGCCACGCGACGGGGCCTGACGAGACCACTGGCCCGACGACCAGTGTCCGGCTGGCCCTGGTCCGAGCGTTCCGCGCTGAGCAGGGCATGAATCCTTCGGCCAAGGTGCGCGCGCACTGGGTACCCCGCAGCTGCGACCAATCCTCGCCACTGGTCCACACTGTGGACGCCACGAGGACTTGATCATACACATGGGTCGCATTCACGCGCGCTGTTCCGCAGGTACTTCTGAGCTTGCCACCAGACGTTGCGAGGCAGGTGCTGTCGCAGGTGCCCTGCAGCCTTCTCGAGCTCCTGGCCGCGCTGCCACCGCCTCTGCACACGCCAGCCTTCCTCTCCCGTGTGTCCGCCTGCAACACCCTCATCGCGCACGACTGCGCCAACCCGCGAGGCCCCCCCGCCGCCGGTCTCCACGCTGTCGCCGCCCTCGTCCCCCCCCTCCTCCTCCGCGGCACGCAGCTCCGCTCCCTCTCCCTCAACAACTGGGCCCTCTCTGCCGCCACTGCCACCTCCCTCGCCGCGGCGCTGCCACACCTCACCGCCCTCCACACCCTCGCCCTCCGCCACTCCCTCACCGCTCCCGGCCACATCGGCATCCTCGCGCCCTACCTCGCGCGCATGCCCGCCCTCCGCCACCTCGACCTCACACATGCATGCATCGACACCATCGCCGCCGCAGCCGCCGCGCACCACGTGTCAATGCTGACCTCCCTCACCGCCCTCGACCTCTCCCACAACCCCCTCCTCACCCCCACCAGCCCCCTCCCCCCCGCCCTCGCCGCGCTCACCCGCCTCGTCAGCCTCGGACTCGCCTCCACCGGCATCGACGCCGCAACCCTGCCGCACGTGCTGCTGTCCCTCGCATCGCTCCCTGCCCTCCAACACCTGGACCTCAGCGGTAACTCCTTCGGAAACCATCCCCGCGCCGAATTTGGCCCCTCCTTTGATGACCTGCACCCCCTGCTGACACTGCGCATGAACAACGTGCGCCCCGGCATCGCCCCCGACTGCATGTCCCTTCTGGCCACCATCGACCCGACCCTCACGCGCCTCGAGCTGTCGAACTACATGCCGGCGCCGACCCTCCTGGGCGTGGACCCGCTGTGCGCGTGCCTGCTGCGGCTGTCGGAGCTACGCGTGCTGGACCTGTCTGGAAACTACTGGACGGTGCCCGCGCTGGGCGTGCTGCGCGCGACGCTCGCTGCGATGCCCGTGCTGCGGGAGCTGTCGGTGATGCGGCGTGAGCCAGAGTTCGCCTCGATGGGTGCCGCGGACCAGGTGGTGGGAGTGCCGGGGCTGCAGCGGCTGGCGATCAGCGGGTGGCTACGGGAGGCGGCAGCGACGGAGGAGACCGTGGCGGCGCTCGCCGCGATGACGGAGCTCACGAGCTTGTGCGTGTCGTTCGGAGCGCATGCGCGCTCCGCGCGCGCGCAGCTCGGCGACTCGTTCCAGGCGCTGACACAGCTGCGCAGCCTCTGTGTGCTGGCGCATGAGGTGTGCGTGCATGTGCTGCCACATGTGGCCGCGCTCACGGGTCTCACCTGTCTCGAGGTCGTGGACACGAGCCTGAACGTGTCGCAGCTCACAGCCCGCAGCGTGTGGCAGTGCATGGCGGGCATGCGTTCGCTGGAGGTGATCAAGATGGGCATCGACGGGCCGTGCGAGGCGAGCCGGTGGGACGTTGATCTGCTGGCGGAGTTTCTGCGGTGGCACCGGCGCTGGCCCGCGCTGCGCGAACTGCACCTGGTGCCCTGCCAGCCGCAGCTGCACAATCTAGTGGATGGCATGTTCCTGCGTGGTGTGCGGCTGTGCAAGTATGTCGACCACTTCTCCGACAGCAATGACGATGTGTGAGCGGCGCGTGTCGCAGTGCGTTGTTTAACATAGTACTTCTCTGCTGCATCGACATGTTAATGATTCACGTGCTGTAACACGTGGCAAAGGGACATCCGGCCACTGCGCACATGGCAGTGGTTTTGCAGCTGCAGCATGCGTCTACAACAACCCTAGTCATCGCCATCATCTCCCAGGTCAATCTCCTCAGGGTTTTCGACCCGCGCGCGCTTCGCTTCCGGCTCTTCAGCCGCTTGCGCGTCACCCCCCTGCACGCCCGCAGTCACAAACCCGGGCAGAGCCTGCTTCTGCGCAGCCTCCGCCTCCAGCGCCGCCATCGGGTCGTCGAGCTGCTCCCCCAGCTGCACGGCAGCTTCCACGTTTGTTGTGTTGAAGTGCACTGCAGAGTGTGAGGCCGCCACCGACCGCCGCAACCGCGTCATCTCCCGCCACGTGTTCGGGTTGCCGTGCTGCCCCTCAAACTCCTCCCACCGCGCCCAAAAGTCAGGAAACTTGCGCTCGTCTGCCAACGCGCTCGCAAACACAAATATTGCCCTGCACACACCCACACATCATGCATCAGCCCCCCCTGGCCCCTTCACACACTCTACTGCACAGTGTGAATCATGTGTATCCCAGGGCGGCTGACACGCCTGGCCATACGGCCAAGCTTGCTGAGCGGGGCAAGGAGCGTGATTGGCTTGCGTTTGTGGAGGCTCCGCAGTATGAGTTCTTCCCGTTCGCGGTGGAGTCGTACGGGCGGCTGGGCCAGAAAGCGATTGAGTATGTGAAAAGGCTGGGGGGCACCGCGGCCATGTCGGGGCGGATCTCCAAGTCGGAGTTTGTCATGAATACGTACAAGAAGCTGTCTTGTGCGTTGCAGAGGGGAAACGCCAACATGTGTGCTCAGTCGCTGTCGGCCATTGCGCGTGTGACCGGCAAGCACTTCATGCCGGGCCTGGATGTGCCGGTGGAGCAGTTCTGAGTGAGTAGTGAGCTGTGCTGTGAGCAGCACGGGAGAATTGTGTGGGAGAACGTTTCGAGAAAACTGTAGCGTAATACGGAAGCTGTTGTGTTTCTGTTTGTGTTCGGCATTCGGCCATGGTGGATGTGTTTGATGCATTGCCATGAATCTGACATGTGTGTTCTACCACCTTGTGGAGCATAACTCTGTAACGTATCTCACTGCACAGCACGCACAGCACACACAGCACGCACCTGGCGCGATCGATTTCCTGCAGCCGCCGCTCGATGGTGACAAACTCGACGGCCAGCGTGAGCACGTCCTTGTCAGGCAGCTCGTGCGGCGGCTCCGCCTCGCAGGCCATCTGGTACACCTCCCGAACCTTCGGGATGCCGCTGAGCTTCTGCGCGCGGTCCGCAAACAGCCGGTACACCTCCACGCGCTCCTCCTGCGGCACGGCGCGCGCCGCGCGCTCGTACACCGCGTAGCAGTGCCGCGACAGGCCGTACTTCTCCTCAAAGTCCGCATGCATGAGGTAAAACTGCTTCCGCTTCTCCGGCGGCGCCTCCTCGCACGCCTGCACCCGCACAGCCCCTGTGCAACATCTCGCCCACTTGCAGGCGATCGCCGTCAGCACCCAGCCGCCCGGCATCAATGTGCACGCAACACCGGACTGCCGGGGCCCCAAGCACGTGCACGACCCAAACACAGGCTGCACGCTGAGCCCTCAGCACGCCCAGCACGGCCAAAGCACGCACAGCAGCACCGCACCTGCGTGAAGAGGTCGCGCGCGCGCTCGACCTTGGCGCCCTTGTGGCGGTCGACAAACGCGGTGAGGTACGCCTTCCAGATGCGCTCCACATGGGGGTACCGGAAGTTCGCGATGCCCTTCTCGTACACCTGGAACGCGTCCTCCCAGAACTTTTGCTGGCTGAGGAAGTCGGCGTAGTTGAGGATGGCCTGCGCGGAGGCGACGCGGCTGTCGATCATGCGGTCGTAAACCTCTCGCGCCTCCTCAAACGTGCCCAGCGCCTCCACGAGGTCGACGTACATCGACCACACGCGCTGGCTGCGGTGCACCCGCGCCTGCGGCGGCAGCGCCTGCACACAGCGGGCGCCGTCTTCTGCACCAGCAATTGGAGCGATGGCAGATGCCGGCAGATGCAGACGATTCGGGTGAATGCGCCATTGCTGCGCAAGACACACGCTGGCAAACCAGCGCGGCCTCGATGCGTCAGCAACGTCTGCGCTCTGCACTGCAGGCCGTTCGGGCGGAGCCGCAGCGCAGTCAGCACGCGCCGACGCCGCTCGTGCCGGCTGCCTGTGCCCCACCCCACACCAGGAGCACTGCGCAGCGTGAGCTGGCAGAGCCACCGCACGATGCATCAGCAAGCAACCCATGAGGCGTGTGCGCGTCGTTCATCACCGGCCGCCGCATGCCAGCCGTGCGCATGTGGTGAGCCCTGCGCGCCTGCGGCACCTGCGAGGAAAGCAAGACACGGTGGCCAGGTGGGCGTGAATCAGCGCAGGGGAGGAGGGCCGCACCTTTTGGTCGGCGGCAGCGCGGCCGCCGACTATGACGGGGGGCTCCACCGCCGACATGAGCACCTCGAGCGCGCGCTTCACGTGGTTGTGCCGCACCTCCATCTCCGCCCACTGGACCCACACGTGGCTGAGGTCGTCCACATACGCAAACCGCGCCTGCACCACAGCACGCGCCACGTCAGCACGCGCAGTCCGCCGCGCATCCAGTATCCTGTTCTACATCAGCCATGCGCTCCCGGCCGCGGTGTGGGCGCTCGTCCCCGATGCAGGCTGCAGCTCGCCCTCAAGTGTGCAAAAGTGATGATAGCCCGTGCAGCTAGGGATTGAGCAATGCCCGGTTGCAAGCATGCATGCGCGGGGCGGTAGGCCGCACCTGGGTCGCCTTTTTGAACACGGCGCGCGCGTTGTCCAGGTCGCCGTGCTTCTCGTAAAAGTGCGCAAACGCGCACCACAGCGTGTGAGGCTTGCCGATCGCCTTCGTCGGGTCAACCGTCTTGACCGCCTCCGTGTACGTCTGGATCTGCTGGTGCGGGTCCTTCTCAAACAGCCGCACCCGCTTGTGCCACTCCTGCACACGCCCCCTCTATCAGCGCTGCCCGACAGCACGTACAACATGTGCAGCATACTCAGAAAGCTTACAACATGCACAAGGTCCCAGGCGGTCGCAGCGCGCACAGCACGCGCAGCACACCTGCACGTTGTGGGGGTTCTGCCGCAGCATGACGCTGTTGAGGAGCTTCGGGCGCTCCTCGTAGAGCCAGTCGAGGCGCTCTAGCCGCAGGTCGATGTCGACGCCGTCGTCGGTAAGCAGGAAGTCGGCACCGTCGCCCTCCGCGGCCGGGGCCGCCGCGCCGCCGCCGTCGTCGCCCATCTGCGCCATCTGCGCCTCCGCGAGCGCCTGCTCGAAGCTGGTGAGCGCCTCGAAGATGAGCGTGAAGTCGCGCACCGTCATCACGCTCTCCACGCCCTCCTGGTACACGTCGCGCGCGCGCTCAAACAGCGCGAGCCGAATGTAGTAGTCCGCCAGCGCGCACCACAGCCGGCCCACCTGTAGCCACTGCCACCTGAGGCGCGTGCAGACGCTTGACGACATGTGTGCCCGACTGGGCTCATCATACCACCGGCAGACGAGTCAGTCCCCCGCGAGTCCAGCTGTGGCTGCCACCGTGCCACCGTGCCTGCGGGGGCTATGCGGAGCGGCTCGCAGCTGCGCATGCCTGCGCAGGCCTGCCGGCCAGGCCGCACACGTGTCCAACCCGAGTCTGGCGCCGTGATGGCTGGAAGCTGGATAGGTGGACACAGCACGCGCGCCATGGCCTCGCGCTCGTGCACGCCTGTGGCAGAGGGACTCGTGCAGTCCGCACATGCACAGGCAGACCACCGGGCACCCGGGGCAGGGAGTGTGCGGCGCTGCAACATGCATGGCCGCAGCACACCCTCGGCACGCATGGCACAGAACTGCACCGGGCGGTGCCAGCCGGACTGCGAGAGGCATAGCAAGAAGCAAACCAGAGAGAGGGGGGGGTTCCTTGACCGTCACCTGCGACGGCATGACGGCATGCGCGGAGCCGGATCGCACCTCGTTCGTGAACTTGCGGATGCCGCCGCGGATGATGGCGTCGATGCTGAGGTGGCGCACGTCCTCCGGGTGCTTCGTGATGATGTCGCACAGCTCCAGCCACAGCACGTGCTTCGACTTGCCCTCCAGCGACCGGAACGTGTCGTCATTGACGCATATCGCGAGCTCTGCCGCCGCCTCGCCCCACCGCTCGTTCTTGAGCAGGTACGCGATGTACTCCTCCCTGTGCCCCGGCTCCATCCTGCACGTGCTCCGTGCTGTGCTGCGGGCGGCTGTGCATGCTGGCGTATTGCATGGTAGCCATGCAGGCGCTGCTGCAGGCTCGAGCGGACAGAGCTACCAGATGGAGTATGTTGCAGGTGAAGGGTTGTTGAGGAGCAGGCCAGCATCAGTGCCCACAGGCTGAGTGGGGCGCACTTGAGGTAGCGCCGATACACCCGGAATGCAGTGTCCATGGGCATTCCAGGTTGGGTAATGAATCTGAGGTACAAGACCCAGATTCGGTCGTGCTGTGTAACAGGCAGAGCTGCCAGAGCTCGGTCTAGAGTCCGGCGCGTTCTGGTCACGTATCCCTGAGAGATCAGAGACTCGATATACTCGACCCAGATGCGGGGCATTTTGTGCATTGTGACGAGGGCCCGCTCATAGCAGTTGTTCAGCGCATCCTTGTCCAGCCCCACACACTCTCTGCCTCTCTCTTGCAGGTATTTGTGCCACAGCTGCACACCATGAACACTCGGTGAAAGCATGATTGGTCAGAAATCGGCATGCGCTCATGCGGACAGGTGGCTTTAGCTCGGAGGGCAGCCAGCATGTGATAAACAGTGGGGCTTGTGCACACATCGGTGAGCACACGAGTGACCACAGCTTGCCACCCATGCCTGACACACATGCAGTAAGTCCATACCTTATAACTTCCGGGGATCTTTTGCAGAGATCGCTCATACAGGAGAAATCGTTTCTTACTCGGCGCATCCCTGCGCGCTTCGATGTAACGGATCCACAGCCGTATCGCGTACGGATTACGCAGGAGCTCTTCTTCATAGAGAAGGTCCTCATCTGATGGCATAAGATCATCTATGACGTCCGCCGACGGCGCCATGATGGATGAAGACGCAAGGCGCCCTAGACAGCGCGCAGTGGCAACGGGCAAAGCCGGGTCTAGGACCCAAGAAATGACAAGAGGTGATCACCCAGCCATGAATCCCTGAAGCACTGCTCGCTTCCAAAAAGAAACATTGCGCGATCGTGGTGTCCCAAAGACCATCCCTGCTATGTCTCTTGCCGGGCCCGCTCACCGGCCAGACAGATGGCGCACCATCGCCACATTGCTGCAGTGCTGCGCAGAAGTGCAACGCAGCCTGACAGCCTCAGCAGCTACAGCTCGCAACATGCTCAGATGAGATGCACACAGAACTAGTTTGGCCGGATGATTGGGATGCTGATCTATAGCTAGCCAAACAAACATGGGGATTTGCGCCATGCTCATGCATACTTTAATTTTGCCCATGTCCGCTGCGTATAAGCCAATTTTGGTGACCACATCATCAACGGACTTGCAGTCAGTCCCAGCCGTGGTAGTGTCACTAAATACAGCTCGATTGCAACCAATTACTGTTGTTTCCCACAATTGTTACACAGCCGCGACACAGGCCACAATCCACGTTGATCTGAGCGACATGAACGTCATCTCCCCGATATTATCATATTTGATCAAAGCAATCTCCAACACAAGCACTGCAATAAGCTTCGCAGAGACACGACAACCTCACAATTACATGGAAATCCTGCCGCTTAATACTCCAAACATGGCCGTCGCAGAGACTGTGCAGCTGCGCTATGCTTCCTCGCAACTTATTCGCGAGATGCTACACACACGAAGCGCTGAACAGCTTACTGCCCTTACTTGCCAGCGAGGTACGCGTACCAGCTGAATGACTGCTTTTCCAAATCACTGAAACACTTGGAACAACACTAATATGCTTATGATTCGACCTTAGACAGGTTCGGAGAGCTCCCACTGTTGTTCTTGGTATCGTCGGGTGCAACTTGGTTCGCTACATCATTGATTGCAGCGTGCAGTTGATCAATCTTGTCTTCAAGCTCCTGCTTTGTGACTGGCGGCTTGTTCTCCTCGAACCAGTTGGGTGTCTTGAACTTTTGCTGCTCATTCAAGATAGCTCGGGAAATCTGCAAGATGTCAGGCTTATCATGCTCAGTCGTGTCAGGCAGGGGGCCGGTGCAGCCATGAACACCAGAGCATAAGCGGAGCATAGGATCGCATGCCCCAGAATATTATTTTGACGCCTACCTGGGGTGCGAAGAAGAATCCAGCTGCACCACAAATAGCGCCTCCCAGAGCGAAGCCAGTCCAGAAACCGTCACGACGAGGAGGAGGGGGCCCTTGGTATGACCTATAGGCAGCAACATGTTAGTATTGTAGGGATGTAGCTAATACAAAGCGTAATTTTTCCTCGCGTGCGGGGGCAGCCATGGCGCATAGTGCTGCTTGTCGCGCAAAACTGCGACGCGACCAGGATTGCCGAGCACATACCGTGCCACTACGCCTGCCCTGTTAGCCGCCTTCACGCGCAGAGGGTTGAAAGGCACGGCAGCCCGAGATCCTGCATAGACACAGCAACTCCGACGGGGTCATGCACCTTCGCAAAACCACGCATGGTAGCGTCCCCACACTACGCACACTCTCAACCCCGGTAAAAGCTCACCTTGTACGCAAGCCATATTTCCCAGTGTTTATGCGGCGGTTTGAAATGCACGTCACTTGTGCAGCTGATCAAGACCGAAGGGCGTGTTAGGACTGTTGGGGCTCTCACAAATCCTCGCACACCCTCTTCAGATTTTACATTTTTCGTTGTGTTTGCACGTGCCAGGAACCAGTTTGAAAAGTCCCCGACCAAGGTTTTGTCCCGTGACGTCTGCACCAATGCATGAAGTCTCGACATGTCCGGACGTACGCGCGCGCTTCACGTCCGGCTCTCTGGGCATGGAACGTCCGTCTGTTTCATGGGCATGCCTGCGTTTTGACGGTGCTCGGACACCAGCATTAAATCTGCGGAACTGCACCGTAAAATCAGCCCACCTCTCATCGAATTCGCCTTCGTGTATTCCCGCTCCGATTGATACGTGTCGAGTCCAAGACCCTACTCGCCATGTCCCTCCGAGTCACTCACCAAGGCGCAGGTGGGACCACTCTCAGTTCTATTTCATTATTCAGGATAAGTGAGGGCATGGCATGGCTGCTGATTCTGTGTCATGCAAGTGCACGAGCAGGCCCGGGCACTGCAATCACGGAATCGGTTTGCTGGGCATGTCGCAACACCATTTAGCTTTTCGGTGCGCACGCGAGCACTGCAACAGCCTGTCCGTTGTATGCAGGTCGTAACGTGGGACACCAGATCGCGCTTAGACCCAAGGTACTGCGGCCTTTGTGCTCGTGTGATCACGTTGAAATCCGCCAACGCATCAACGCCAACGCACGCATTCATACAAGCTTCCACGAGGGGCCATCCAAACAGTGCTTTATAACGTGCTGGCTGCTGTAAAAGTGCTGCTTTACAGCACCACTCCCCTCTGTCAGCCACTAAGACACACATCGAATGACCTCTTACTGCCTGGCCTCGGTCGTTCGATTCTGCCACCGCTTGCATCATACTGCCGCGTGCACTGTTATGGGAGAACAAGCACGCAGTTGTTGAACGTGGGGTGTTGCAGTTGCAGGCCACCATCAGGGCCCCTGCTGCACATGCCAACCCGAAGCTGCCACCATGGGATGTCATGTGGGGAAAGCTCCTCGAGAACAAGCTCGAGTCGCTCACGCCAGAAGCAGCTAAGAGCCGGGTAGACTCTGGGGACTGGGTGGTTGTCGATGTCCGGCCTAAGGAGGAGTACAAAAAGTCGAGCATAGAGGGGGCAGTGAATGCGCCACTGTTCCAGCTCATGGACTGGGGCAACGCAACGCCTGCCTCGTTCCTCCGGGGCGCTGCTTATGCGCTCAACGGCGTGCAAGCCGTCGAGATCAACGCCAACTTTGCGGATGACGTCAAGTCCCAAGCTGATGGCAAGAAGGTGATCATGGTGCGGACCTCCACCTGTGGGATCTCCGCAAGCGCGATCGTTGACCGCTGCACCTCAAGTTTCCACACTGCTGACCAGATAACAATGCATTTCACACTGCTGACCAGATAGCAATGGTCAGCTGAGCAGATCACCACACATAATGCCAACCTGTCCTGGCCTGCAGTCCGCGTACTTCAACCCGAGTGCCGCGCTTCATGCCTGCGTCGGCAGTGGGTTTGCTGGCAGCTGCCCTGGATCTGCCTCCGAGTCCTGCAGAGCTCGCACGCCATGTGAGGCACCATCACGATCCGCCTGTCATGGCGCCAGCACAGCATCCACCGTGTCACTGGGCGCCTTTGTTGGCCCCTGTTGTAGCCCGAGGCGGCCGCAGTTTGGTATTTAGGCAGTGCGGAGCCCCGCCTTTGGCTCAGCAGAGACCACCTGGCCGCACATGTCTGCCGTTGACCGCCCGGCGCGTCCACGTGATGCAGTTGCACATTGCGGTAGCTGCCGTGCCTGGCCACCGCTCTTGCAGCCACTGGCACGGTCTTGACAGCGGCCGTCCGCGTGCAGTGCTGCGACACTGGCGGCTCGATGAGGCCCAGCGCCAACTTCGTGACGGGCAAGACATCTCGTTCCCTCAAGGCCGCGTTCCGCGTGGTCAACGAGGGCCTGGCTGATGAAGTGGCACACCTCGACGGCGGCATGGTAGCCTGGTGCGGCCCCTGTGCTTGCTGGAACTGCAGCCGCCATGGCCCTCCGACCGCCCATTGCCTGGTGATGGGGCATGCAGATCCAGCATCGCATCGCCAGCACTGATCCGCTGCCCGTCCTGCACGAGCGCTCATGTCGGTCAGGCTGTGCTGGCTGCTTGCCAACGTTGACTCTCCCTGGATTCGTGCGCGCAGGGCTCACGTAGTCCGCCGGCGTCCGATCTGTTTTGCAGCAGCCTCGGCTGTGGCAACATTAGTGCCTCGACGCTCCGATTCTGTGCCTAGATTCGCAGCGGTGGACATGTGTTCTCTGATACCAAACGACAATCACACAGATTTGCAGTTTCAGCATATTCTGCGATGTTTGAGCAGGTGTTGACTCGTGACTGAAAGGCGTTCGCGGCAGGGTTTCGAGGTGCTGAAAAATCTGCTGCATTCAGGGTTTCTCAAGGACTGCCAACAGCTGGGGAGTACGATGCATCAATAGCGGGCCGGTCGCCAAACAGCGCGACGGATGCCGTGTTCCCCACAAGCGGAAAGGAAACCGCAAACAAGTAGATGTGTGTCGTATGCTGTTGTGTCCTGACCGATGGGACCCTGGTTTCCCAGGCACTCGGCGACGGCGTGCCACATATATGCAGACCTGTCAGATGGGCCTGCTTGGGCATGTCACGTCGCTTTGTACGTCTACGTGCCCATGGCTCTACTGAGTACTTACGTGGCTGTGGGGTGCAATGAACGGCTCAAATGCCTGAAGAATATCTGCTCGCATGAATGCACGACCATCGGATGGAACCATGTAGTTCATTTGTGCGCAATTTCCCAGCCAATTATGGCGTCCTGTGTCTGACGCATGGTCATGCTTGCCTGCCTCTGTGTTCTCGCACATTGTGGAGCATACCTCTGTAACGTTTCTTTATACTGCTGTGCTGCAGTGTTGAAGCCTGCCGTAAAGCATGCTGAATAGCAAAAAATTGGATCATGATGCAAGGCGTCTTGGTTACTATTACCCGCAACCGTCTGAACTGAGCACCCAATCTCGCAGATACTTCATTTGATTGATATCAACTTGTACTGGCCTGGGCAACTAGGGCCATGTGCGCAATGTCTGGGCATGAACAAGCAAGCCGGTTGCTGTAAGACGAAATCTTCCATGTACAATGCACTAATCGCGATGGCAGCAGTGTTCCCAGACTACTGGTCGTCCTTATCCGCTAGATACTGGTCCAGGAAGTCATCATCATCCTCATCGTCCAGGTCTAGGTCATCGAGGCCCTCCAACTCATTGTCCACCTCATCATCCTCGTCCTGCCCCAGCTCATAATCAGCATCCTCCTCATCCTCTTCTAAGTCAAGCTCCGATGCTGCGACCTGGGAGTCCGCGCCTGCCCCATACTTCTCCAAGAAGAATTGCTTCCCTGTCTTCTTGGTGCTGGCTGCAGCGCCCTCAACGACCTCACCTGCAGCGACTTTGGCAGCCTGCATCTCCGCCTCGAATGCCTCCTTCCACGCAGCGAAGGACTCTGGCGTAACAGGGGTACCTTGCGCGCGGGCCTCTGCGATCCGACGCTCCTCTGCTTCCTCTTCCCGCTTCTTCACGACGGCCGGGTCCTCCTCTGCACATTCACCGCGATGCAGCTCGCAGAAGGAGGTTTAAAAGCGTCGTGTAGATGACAAATACTTTTTGTCCTCCAAGGCAACGGCAGAAACTGCTGGTATATGGAGCAGATGAGCATACCTTGTTCCAGACCGACCTTGGCTTCGAGCCAGTCTTGGGCTGCCTGCATGATCGCGAACACGGACGCCATTCCGACATTTTCGTCCGCAGTGTCGTGTACTACGGCTGTCAGCTTGTCGATGTCGGAGTTGGACAGGCCGCGGGTGTTGCTCAGCTTCAGCAGCGGAGGCTCCTCGGGGTATGTTTTGGTGTGCTGGAACAGAAGGTCACAGCTACACGACTGCTGCTCCTCGCTTTCCGAACTCAGCTTAATGGCATGGATGTCTCGTTCACTGCTCCAGCCAGACGGTGGCGGCCCAGTGTATTCTGCACAATCATTACTCGTAACACACATTCTGTGCAGAGAGGGTGCTGGACACCAACTGCATCGAAACTGCATGAGTTGTGGTGTTAAAGAACGTGCATATCTGGGTGTGGAGAATTCCATTGCATGTGATTGGGTACTAGGGATCCGTAAGACAGAGGGACGCAGCCACAGCAACAATCACATGACTTGCCATTCAACACAAGTTTTGCTGCAGATGATGAACGTGGAGGGCTTACTTCTGAGACCGTCGTCCCCTAGAATGGATTCTAGCGCCTCCATCTCCATCTCTTGCTCCTCAGCATGGTCCATGCTGCGGGCTGGGGGAGCTCAGGACAACGCGAACCTTTGGTTACAGTGCCCCACAGGTTGCCCTTCAGATGCCCAACACTGATGCTAGGTGTCTCTCGTACTATTCTGACTAGCATGCAGTCAATGCCATCTGATCGGATCTGCTCACGAGCGCCGCATGGATGCGAGCGACTGGCCGGCGGGCCTTCCTTAGACCTGGCACGTGTGTGCAGGAGGGGTGAAAGCTCACGCCATCAACTGCGGTAAAGGTAGCAATCTGGGGTAATTCTCTTCGAAACTGCTGTACAGGCGTGCAAATCCGGTGCTCTGAAGTCACGAGCTCGTCACGACGATCAACGGATACCAAGATCATGTACCAAAGCTCGCAAGCACGATGCAATCACGATGCGTGTCGAAACAGGCAGGCTGTCATCAGTGCGTGAACGAAGCTGGGTGAGCCCTTACACAGCCGTGGAAATTGCAAGACCGTCAATACGCGCAACGCCGGACGCGCTCCCGAGCCCATGCCCGTTGAGCGCCCACATCCGATCACCTCAGCATGCACGATGCATTCTCAGCCGGCTTGTCTTCTCGCATGATTCAATCTATTGACGCAGCACCAGCGCGCAGGACAAGTTCAACTGAGCGCGCATCTGCTGCCACCACACTGAGTTATACAATGTAGCGTGGACTGCTTTCACGCCCTACGCCTTTCTTGCAACTGACGTTAGCAGTAAGAATATGCACATACTCTTTCAGAATTACTGTGTATAGGGCATGTACGTCGTGCGCATGGGATTGTCTGGCGAGGCAGCTGGCTAGCTAGTGCAACCATGAATAGACTAGCTTGAGGGCATAGCTCGCTCGATCCATGTCTTCTCTGGTGCTAGCCACCGCGGGATATGATCACACGATTAGATTCTGGGAGGCAACCACTGGCATCTGCTGGCGAACCATTCCACACAATGACAGCCATGTGAACAAACTGGAGATCAGTCAAGACAAACGATGGCTTGCTGCAGCAGGCAACCCGTCCGTCAGAGTCTACGACATTCAGTCCAATACCAACAACCCTTTCTGTACTTTCAACTCCCATACCGGCAACGTATCTGCCATTGGCTTCAACAAGGAAGGACGATGGCTGTACTCAGGTACCATGCTCTCCATGGCCTGCGCATCATTGCTGCACTGCATAAGCTAATCTTGTCTGAACTGATCACACATGCCCTGAACGGCCGTGGTGTCATCGGCCTCCTTGTCCCGCAATGCGTGCAAGCAAGGCAACACAGTCCACACGGCAATGCTGTTGCACCACCCACACTGGCATTGCAGGATCAGAAGACCGGACCGTCAAGATCTGGGATACACGCACACGAGACCCACAAAGGGAGTTCGAGTCACGGGCCCCCGTGACAACAGTGACACTGGTGCAAGGCCAGAATGAACTGATCAGTGGAGACCAGGATGGCAATATCCGTGTCTGGGATATCACCGCGGGCGCATGCAGCTGTGAGCTTGTGCCGGAAGTGGACGTCGCTGTTCGGTCTGTCTCAGTGGCGCTAGATGGCAGCCAGGCACGGCCTCTTGCCGTCATTCTCACCTTTTGATCATGCTCGCTCGGCAATACTCGCTCTCAGTATTGCTCAAGTCATGCAACAGCGTACACCTGCAATCCGTGCCTGTGCCCAGTGTTGCTGGCGCTGTCGTTTTCGTCATCACAGGGGGGTTAGAGAGACCTGCAAACAAGGGACTGTAACAAGTGCATGCTTTCAGCAAGCGTGAGGCTGAGAGCGCCGTTGGTGCAGGTTGTGGCGGCTAATAACAGCGGCATCTGCTTTGTGTGGTCCATGCTGCGGACCGGAATTGCCGGTGGCAAGCAGAGCACCAACTTTGAGCCGCTGCACCGGCTAAAGGCGCACGACAGCTACATCCTGAAATGCCTCATCAGCCCGGATGTGCGCAAGCTAGCAACCACGTCGTCCGACAAGACGATCAAGATCTGGAGCCTGTACAACTACCAGATGGAACAGGAGTTGGCAGGCCACAACAAGTGGGTGTGGGACGCCGTGTTCAGCGTCGACGCTGCGTATCTCGTCACCGCCTCCTCCGACCACACAGCACGCCTGTGGGATGTAGAGAAGGGCCTAGACATCCGCGTCTATGTGGGCCACACCAAAGCGGTCGTGTGCTGTGCTCTGAATGACAATGCCATGGATGGCACGGCTCACTGATGGTGCCGGCAGGGCCGTCCATGCCAGAGTGTAACTGCGCGGTATGGTGTCGTGGGTGACAGCATGCCGCAGCACGCCCATGCGGAGCCGTGCTTGCCTGCACAGGGCCGTAATGGCCGGTATCGTATGTGTGTCTCAGCATGCAGTGCCGCAGCTGCAGATGGCATCGCCAGGCAACCCTTTCGATCCGACTGGTTGCAAACGCATCTGGCTCCTGTCAGATTGGCAGCTGATTTTTAACACAGCCCTGCCATGCCTGACACAGTCAACGAGCTGATGTGTGTTCAGCTACCGTGCACGGCCCGGTGCCTGCCTGCATGCTTCACAGGTGCATGTTTACATCAAGCTGCATCATGCTCATCAGTGCTTCCTGCCTGCGGCAGCGAGGGTCACAGCAAAACCTGACCGATCGGTCTGAGTGTCGTCGGAGGCTTGTGGTGCACAGGAAATCCAGCATACGATACAATTGTATACAAGCGGGCAATGCAGGCCCCATGCATCACAGCTTCTCTGGCAGACGTGCAGCATTGCGCTACAACAGCGCATGTCGCCCGCGCACCGGTGATGCCGAACCCTCCCCACGTCCCCTGGGGGCGGCCTCGTTGCCCTTGCACAGCTGTGCAAGCCCCACATACACGTTGCGCCGCCCGGCGGGCGCCGGCCGCACCGCCTCACAATCTAAGAAAGCGCCGCGTGCTCCCTGCAGCGCCCCTCCTGGTCCGCACCCGGTGGAGCACCGCTCCCTGCTGCGGTGCCTCCGCGCACGGGCGGCGGCGCGGATGTTCAACAGCTCCGCCGCGAAGGCCCTCCACTCGCAGAAGCAGTCATGCATGCGCATGCGGTGCGAGCGCTGCTCCTCCCTGCAATGCAAAGCACGCAGTCAGCCACGGCCCGTCCCTTGTAGCGGGAGTTCCAGCACAGCACGACAGCAGACAGCAGCAGTGGCGGCCGTGCCAAGGTGCGGTGGCCGTACCACGGGAACACCGTATCCCTGGGCTCGCAATCGTGCCGGATGCCGTGTAGCGCCGGCAGTGTGCTTTCAGCACGCTTCGCCTCGTGCTGCGTGCTCTCGTTCGACTCGCTGGCATTTGCCGGCTCTGATTCTTGCTCAGCACAACGCCGCGGTAGCGGGGCGCGGCAGTGACGTGCGCCGCTGTGTGCCGCGGTCGTGGCCAGCCGCCACCGCCACCAGCTGCCGGCGAGGCACGCAGCGGCGGCGCGGGCACGGCAGCGCAGCGTGAGGCTGCGGAGCCGCCGGCAGAAGCGGCAGTACTGCCTCCACCTGCCGACGACGAGCCTCAGGCGAGCTGCCTGCGCATGCCGGGAGGCTGCCAGCGCAGCGCACCGGCCGATTCGCTTGGCTGACGCCGCCTGAAGCCACTCCTGGACGGCCCATGCCCTGATGCCTGCATGGGTGCACGCATGGTCAGCCAAGCGTACTCACACCTGCGCAGCAGAGAATCAACTGTACAGCCTTCCACATGGTGGTCATGTGCTGCTCATGTACGTCGTAACGCTTTGCAATGTCACTCTTGCACACAGGTGGGCCTATCCACAGTGGTACACTGGCAGTCTTGACTCCCAAGTAGCGCAGCGAGCGGGCCAGTGGCATCACAAACATGCTGCGACATGCATGGGGATGGAACTGGGAGCCACACCTTGTGAGAACGCCTGCGCCACTCTGCCCAGCACAAGGTCCCTGCAGCCGCGCTCGTTCGCTGCTGTGCTTTGCCAGGCCTGCAGGCACCGCGCCAGGGTCCGTCTGCACAGCCGCTGCTGCATCCGGCCCGCACGGCCGTCCATGCTATGCCTGAATGCAACAACTGCCCTCCACGCCTGCCACGCCCGCGCCCGTGTCCATGCGCCCGCCACCCGCACCCCGTCCGCAAGACCTGCCTCCTCTATCCTCTCCCCCCGGCACGCAGCCTGCAACGCCTGCTGCAGCCGCCGCTGCTGCGCGAGCAGCAGCCGAAGGGGCACGGAGCCACGTACAGTCACCACCAGTCGCCACCCACGCCACGCCCGCCCCAGCGCTCGCACACTGTGTATCCTGCCTGCCCTGGCAAGCTCTTGCCGCTGCGCACGTTCGTCGCGCGCACTCTGCCGCCAGTCAATCCACGTGGCCGTGAGTGCCCGTTTGATCCAGAAGCAAGTCGCCTGGTACTCAAGCACGTGGCCTACGCGGCTGGAAGATGCCGCGGACCGCCACGCGTCGAGTGCCCGCCGCAGCACCGCCCCCGCTGTGGCCACGCGTGCAGTTCGCAGCATGGCGTGCTGATGCTGTAGCTCGCCAGCGCGCCTCACCCAGCGGCAGAACGCTGCTGCCATGCGCCGCCGCGTGGCGACGCCGGCCGCCCATGCTGCCACTGCCGCCGTGCGGCGCACCCCCGCAGACAGCGTCCGCCACTCGGCCAGGGCTGCTGCAAGAATGCCTGTCGAGGTTGGTGGTGCCGGTCGCAGCACCTTGGCAATGCGCGTGTGGAACGGCCGCCGCGCCGCCCACTGCCTGGCCGCAGCGTGGCGCCATGCATTGAACGCGCTGCGGAAGCTCCTCAGAAGCCGCCGTCTGCCGAGCCGCTGGACGGCGTCTGCCTGCCGCCTGCGTGCCAAGCTCCATCGCAGCCACGCATGGAACGCCTGGTGCTTCAGCCGGTAGTTGTGCCGCTTCAGTGCAAACACCGTGTGCGCAGCTACAGCGCGGGCGCGCCGCACATGCATGAGCCACTCCTGCACCCCTGCTTCAGTTGCACACCCGCGCCGATGTGAGCAGAACACCTGCAGCCGTAGACTGTAAGAGCAGTGTGAGCACCTGTAGGGTGACACAGGCCAGATGTTCTTTTACACTCGTCTGCAAACGAGCAGCGACTGGACGCAGAGCTGTGCGTAATGACCGGCCACGCATCGATCGTGTAGTCCACGCTCTGAACAATGCGCCCAGCTGTGACGCTCGGCGTTCCCGGCCGAGCCGTTCAGACTGCACCCGCGCAGCACGCATGCACACGGCAGCTGCCTGCCACGCCAACAGCAGGGCCGACTGGCGGCTCTGCGCCACACGGCGCAGCACGCGGAGCAGCGCCGGCCGAGCCCGGCGCTTCCACGCACACTCCCGTGCCCAGGCCTGGAACGCTGCATGGACCATACGGGCGTGGCGCTGCCGCCGCGCGCGCGCAAGGACCGCAGCCTGCTGTGTGCGGCCGGTTCGAGCCCGACGCCACCGCGCCAGCGCCTTTGCAGCCACGGCCATCGCGGCGCGCCGCTCACAGCACCTCCCAACCGTGCGCATCGCCCGGAGCGCCTGGACCGTCTGCAGCCACAAGCGGAATGCAAACGCCTGCCTGCACCGTCAGAACTATCCTGGCAGCCACGTTGCCGATGTGCCACAAGGTGCTTCAGTAAGGTGAGGGCGCCAGCTCCAATGCGCAGCTCCAATGCAATAAATCAAGATTCCCGAGTTGTGTGGCCACATCTGGCATGCGTTCTGGATCCCTTGTCAGCACACGAACGATCACCGGAAACTCACTCCTGGCATGCTCTTGATGCTGCCAGCATGCACCGGAAAGCAGCACCGCATCACACACCTGCGTGACTTGAAGTGCTGCCGAGCTCGGCTCTGTCGCTGCGCCTCTGCTTTCTCCTGCCGAGCGCATGCCTTCCAGGTACTCCAGTACCTGCCCTGCAGCCGCAGCCTACCCGTGACAGCCGCCGCTTGTGTGGCGCGCTGCCCTGCGCCGGCCACGGCAGCCCATGCCCGCACAACCGCGCCCACCCTGC
>JALKAD010000013.1:845452-855873 GCA_024500015.1 Ulva compressa | reverse complement strand
AAAGCTGCTGTGAGGGACATCACCCGACGACCACAGCAATGTCTCGAAGGCATCTCACCCCACCTGCGCGCCAACGGCTAGAAAGCGGATGGCAGGGAAGCCTGATGTCAAATGATTACGAAGCAGGCTGTTCAAACTTCGTGTTGAGATTAATATTTCGGGGATCAGAGCCATGCGGATGTTGCACAAGACACGGACACGATCAGCAGCAGCAACATTTGCAAACGCCGACGTTCAGTCACTGCTAGGTATTGAATATGAGCGTGATGAAGTGCAGGCGACACGGGCGTCCCACCAGCAGCGTCAAGGGTTGCAGTTGTTTCGGATGTGTCCAGTGTCTACAAGTGAGACGTGTTTGAAATCGGATGCTCGGCGAACAGCTTCCGCTTGACATACAGGCCCTTGGCAGCAGCAAATGCTTGGATTCAGAACGTAGCATAAGCACTGCGTAGCGCGCAAGCATTGTGTGACGGTCCACTGTTGGAGACATTTCCACCTCGGTCCGGGGCGATCAACACTGCGGTGCAGGAAGTGCCTTGAATTTGCTGACAGGTGAAGCGCATTTCTAGTCATTGTGTGCTGTAGAATGGCTGTCGTATGCTCTCCCTGCAGACGTGAGTGAAGAGGCGTGGGTGGTCCGCACGCGGCGTGTGGATGCAGCTGTCAAGCATCAATTTTAACCACGCCAGACGGCCATTTGCAAAAGGTTATGGGTTACCAGAGATATGAACTCTACGTGCCCTCCCCGCCCAGGCAGGGTCAGGTATACGTAACCTTGGGCGATCATGATCTACATACCTCACCACATGTGCTGCACAGATCGACCACATGTGATCACAGGCGACATCGCACATGGAGGCAGCTGCAAGTGATCAATGCTCACAATACTAATTGTTACTGGCGTCCACTTTCGCCCAACGGATTCCCTGCGCTGGCAGCATGTCAAAATGCAATTTGCACGATAGCTGGCTTCAATGCCTGCAGCGGTAAAACATCAAAGCTTCTATCAATAAGGCTGACTATACTACCCCTGAAATGTCTGACATCCGTCCCGCCCCTCAACACACCCAGTGCGTCTGGGTGATAATCACGCGGCACACAAAGAATCGACTGCCACAAGTTCAGCCGCATGCTCAACTACTGACGGTCTATCTGAGCGTGCGTCATTGAATGCAGCAACACGACGGTTCCGCGTTGTCACTGCTCTTTCTACGGCTAGTGCTGCCCGTCAATTGCCCAGGTGGCGCGATCACTAGGTGCAATGTGACCAGTCGTTCCGGCACAATCTCACCCGGCAGTTGCTTCAGATCGGATATGGTCTGCATGTCTTGGAGGATCTTGCCTTGATACATGATTCGTAAATATTGGACGCTCTCTGGCTTCTGCACATGACACAGCAGCTCTCGCTTCACGTACCATGTGTATACCATACACCCAGGCACTGTGACGAGCTCGATCTGTGAATGATGAAGTGTACAAGTTGAGAAAAGGAAGTGTGAATTATTGCATCGTACCTGTGAGCACAGTGGCTCCTCTGTCGGCCAGTCCTCCCATATCTGTGTTTTCATTGCCAATACAGTGCCATTCTCCTCAAAAGTAAAAGGGCCTACGTCCCCACTCAGATGGCGAAAGCGCAACTTGTATGACTTGTCCATACTTTCGCTTGCCATGAGCGATCCTGCAAGTGAAGTTCACACAACCTTTGTGTGGGGGGGGGGCAAGTACAGTTTAACACACGACGCAGGCAGAACTGCGAACAGTTGTGTTAAAGCGCATCCGAGCCTATTCAAATAACCAAAGCGAGCTGGGCTGCGCAGTTATGGAGGTCCGGACCCAGAGCGCGGTCAGGGAGGTTGAGCAAACTCTTACGAATCCACAGACTGGCGCCCACAGCACCGCACCTTCGCCCAAGTGTCACTCGATGCTTTTGGCAGCTATTTCGCGGTGATCCTCACCCACTGCCTCGGTATGAGGTTGCGCGGCATTACCAAGTCATGCTTGAAATCCACGCAGCTGCAAATAAACACAGCACGCGACACTTGCGCGAGCCCGAAAAAGCAGTAGATGCTGGTAACCTGTCGGCGACACCGCTGTTGCGGGAAGGGCCAGCCAATACAGAGCGAAGTGTGTGCAACACTGGCAACGGCTGGAGGTCGTCGCAACTACGTCAGCCAACGTACAGGACTGCAAAATGTGCTGGCAAAGTCTCCTCTATTGTGGTTTTGGGCCTTTGCTTGGAGCTGTTGCGGGCACTGTCGCTGATCATCGCGAAGTCTCGATGCATGGTTCATCATCCACACGCGCCTTGTCATGGCCTTTCCTGCATAAGGCCTCACAGCTAACGTTATCTCGGGCCTGAACACACGCACAAAGCGAGTAATATGTCAGAGGCCACTGTAGTGGGTTGCAACCTCACGATTACACGACAGAAGGTGCAGGCCTCAAGCACCACACAGTCGGATGCACGCGCTATCGCTGAGGCAGAAACGTGCGGAGTGCACACAACCCCATAGTACACGCGCAACCTACTTGCAGAAGAGTGCAGGAATTTTCTTCGTTCTACTATACAAACACCTCGAGTGGCTTCGCAATTTAGCAGCAAACCCCACGCAGTGGCCGGTGTGCAGACCTGGCGTTTTTCATCACTAGCTTCTGCTGATCTTGGTTTCAAATAGCTAATATGACCACCATACAGAGTATCTAATGCACCAGCCCCTGGAGCGATGTGGACGTAACGCAGGTGCACAGGAAATACCAACCAGCTGGTTGTGCAAACAAACAATCGGAGACCCATAACCCAGGCCTGTGTTCAAATCAAACATAATGCGCGGCAGTCGCAGCCCACACAAATGGCATAGCCAACCCCGATCCCAGGCGCCAACCTCGGACTGGCAGCTTCATTCCAGCACCACCATCTCGATGCCCTAGCGTACAACGGCTCTGCCCACCAGATGCCACCACGCCACTACTGGCTGCCACCCTGGCCGTCGTTCTGCAGTGTCGTCTTCTTCCTGTGAATCGCTCGGTACAGCTGTGCGCAGCGGCGGCAGTAGTAGCTATGCCGGTGCAGCACCACGCCGTTCCTGCACACACCCCCACATCAGCAACGCCCTCGCACAGCACGACGGGTGGGTCTGACAAAACGGCCGTGGCAGGCACAGTCCGCCCGAGTCGTGCATTGGTGTGTTCGATGTTCTCATTGCTAGACCCTCAGCGAGACATGGTCCATCCACACAGCGCAGCGCGCACAGCACGCACCGCAGGCAGATAGAGCAGTTCTTGGGTTTAGGCAGCGGCTCGGAGGTGGCACGGCACTCGGTGAGGCGGAAGCCGATGTCCCAGTCGTCGTCATCGGTCATGTCGACCACCTCGCAGCCGAGCTGCTCCGCGCGGCGCTCCAGCAGCGCCTTGGTGCCCTCTGCGGCGCTCATGTGGTCCGCGAGGATCTGCTTCTTCTCGTACGGTGTGAGCAGCTCCCACACCTTGTCGCGGCTGCTGGGGGGGCCGGTCTTGCGGCGGCGGGGGGACGCGATGCGGGTGCCTACGGCCTCGTCCGCGTACACCGCCGCCCGCCGCTTGGACGCTGCGCGCTGCGCCTCCTGCAGCTGGTCCAACAGCGCCGACCCGTACTCCTTGCTGTGCTGAGCGGCGCGGTGCTGTGGAGGCGGCGCGGGGCCGGGCGCGATCTGCATCGGCATCGACTCGACTTCGCGCGGCGTGAGCTTGCCGGCGCCGATTGTGATGCGCGGCGACAGCCGGGAGGAGCCCAGCGTGTGCAGCGGGTTGGTGTACGTGTCCGAGGGCCCGGCGGCGGCGAAGCTCTCCATCCGCAGCGGCACGGTGCCGGGGAACATCGGGGGCGCATCCATGGCGGAGGCCTGCGGGGGGGCCGCAAAGGCGGCGCCATCGGAGGCCTCGGAGGCGGAGGACACGACGCTGAGCAGCGTGTCGAGGCAGCCGCCGATGCTGGGCTGGTTGAGCAGGCCGCACACGCGCTGCTGCTCGGGCTGCGTGAGGCGGTCAAACGCGGCGGTGAGGTGCTGCGCGATCTCAGAGCGGCGCGACTCGCCGGCGCGCGCGGTGCCGGGCTTGTACGACGCCGGGAAGAGGCCGGCGAGGCTGCTGAGGGAGGGGTCGAATGTGTCGAGGTTGCCACCGCTGAAGATGGAGCCGCGCTTTGACTGCAGCATGCTCAGCGTGCTGTGCACAGCGTCGGAAACGGAGACACAGGACAGTGCGAGACCATGAAACGGGAGGAGGCGCACGGGGACGATGTCAGGGGTGAGCTTGAGGTTGAGCTCAGACTGGGGGATGCGGCCGACGCGGCGGAGGTCCGAGGGCGGCACGCCACGATCCGAGTCAGCGGGGGCTGAGGGGCCGGCCGGGTGTGGGGGGTCGTCGATGTGGTCGTCGGCGCGCGCACGCTTGGCGCCGGTCATGAACGCCTCGACCTCCTCCAGGCGGGAGCGCTTGACGCTGTCAGGGTTGAAGAGGTCGCTGAGAGCGGATTGCATGCACATCGGGGAGGTGGTGAGCAGCGAAGGGCCGCCGGGATGGCCCGTGGTGGGCATCGGCAGGGCAGAGTTGCTGCGGCAGAGGGGTGGGGAGGCAGGGGGGAGCGCATCGGGCTGGCCTGACAGGGAGACGTGTGCAGCGGGGTTTGGGCTGTGCCCGAGGCGCACGTCGTCCCGCGGGGAGAGCAGCGCATCGATGTTGAGCCCCGGGCTGGTGCGCTGGTGCATGCGCTGGTGCAGCCGGTCTATCGAGTACGGTCCCTGCGGCGTGGGTGGGGGGGATGGTTGGGTGCTTGCCAGGTGCAGGTGGGGATGATGTGTCATGGCACCGCTCCGCGGACTGGACCGGCCGCAGAGATGCTGATCAGCGGCATGGCAGAGGCCCTAAAGTAAAACATATCGCACCCGAAGGAATGTGCCCGTGTGTACGGCCTCTGTGCCCATCGTGCGTTCCGGCCTGCGCTCGTCCTTTCCCTGCAGCTACCAGCACGGGTTCAGCTTAGCGCCACCAGAGCCACAGACGTTAGCCCAAAAATTGCATTGTGACGCTAGCTTCGGGATGTGTGGATGCAACCCGCAGTTCGTGCGTCGTCAGCGCCGCTGTGCTGTCAAGCTGTGCTTGTCGCGAGTTCGCTTCACCACATGGTCCCATCAACACCAGAGCGCCCCTCGAGCTGAAACTTCCAGTGAAAGCCATTCATAGATATGAAAGCTACTCAGATGACGTGCCCTCGGCCTTCACTTGATGCGGCGGAGGCGCGCAACACGGAACTAACGGCGCTAACAACACTCTGAACAAGACCACCGAAGGGCTTGCGCGCTAGCCTCGGCTTCTCATGATTTTTAGCTAAGAATTAAATTGATGTTAGCGCAGTCGTACTGGCCAGGCGTGCCCGATACAACTGCCAACACTGCCGCCTAACATGTGCTGTGAATGTTATGTTGACGCCTCTCGAGCTTCTATGACAATCATCCGACAAGCAAAATCCCACTTATGTTCCTTTGTTGTTCAGTTAGCATCGATGTTGGCTCGTTTCATGCTGTCACCGCTGTTGCCACGGCTGGTTGTGGTACCACGGACGAGCCTATGCCCTCGCAGGACAGTATAAATCAAGAAAGCGAGGTACAGATGCAAACCTGAATGTTTCTCTGCCCTGTAGGCACCCGATACTAAGAACACGGCCTTCACAGCTTCTCCGCCGAGTTCACCTTGCGGATGTGCTACCCTGCCGCGATGCTAACCGGCACGTATGCCCAGCAGCTGATGAGAGCGACAGTTTGAAGGCAAATTAACGCTACAGCGAACTCTTATCGACCATGGGTGGATTGGCGCAGCACAGCTATAGCGTTGTTACTCATGATCAGGCACTGCATCAGACAGCTGACTCGAGCAAAAGCATGCCAAGCCCGTATCGGAAAGTACACGCAGGTGGACTGTGCTAATCATCTTACGTGCCTTGCCGGGCTGTGCGACGTAGATGGTTCTGAGACGGCATGGCTCGCGTCCGTGTGTGGCTAGGTGGCAACCAGACCGTTGTACGTGGCGCATGCCTCTCACCTGCCGTGCATGTTGATCTGAGCTTGACAGCGAAAGCGAAGCTTTCCAATGTCAGAGCCTCGACCGCTTCAGCTCCAGCCTCGCGAGAAAGTTTCATGCGTCTGCGTGCGTGGCGCCACGACAAGGGCAGCTTGGCTGCCGTCGGTTCACCGTGACGATCGACGATGACCTCGGCTTGACACGCATGCATACAGGGCGCCTGTTCCCCGCAGAGAACAGTAACGCGAGGCTAACACAAGTTGCAGATGGCTGGAGCAGTTGCAGGCCGCAGCCGAGCCTATCACGGCGTGAGAGCACAGGACTGCTATCACACCACGGCCCCATGCCCAAACGCCCTAGCTGTGCACACAAGAGCCCGAAGCAATTGGAATCAAACTTGCAACTTTGACAGCATCTTGAAATGTGCGGGCACAGACACAAGGGTGTTGGCAGCAATCATGCCGCTGGCAGCAGCAGCAGGCACACCAATGCCAGGCATGTACGAGTCCCCACAGCCATAGAGCCCCGGGATGGGCGTCACAGGGCCCGGGAACGTGGAGTCCTGGGCGCTGACGCCCGGCCCATAAGTGCCCTTGTGCCGTCGCAGGTACCGTGCATGTGTCAGTGGCGTCCCAATCATCTCTAGCTCCGTGCGCTCACGGATGTCTGGAATGATCTGCATGCATGCACCGCCAGCTGGGCACCGCATCTGCCTGTGCACATGGATGGTGAAACAACACACACAGTCAGCACACACAGTCGCAGCTGGCAGGGTGTGCTCATCTGCTAGGGTGCAAGCATGATGCTGCTCGTGCACACTTGCCTGCACACTGGCCAGATGCTGACAGCAGACCCCATGCATGCTACCTCTGCACCTGCATCCCGCGGGATCCCGCTGCAGAGCAGCAGATCCGCTGCAGAGCAGCAGATCCTGGTTGCGGGACTGCTGCGCTATCGCAACACTCACGCCCGACGCTGCACCACCGACTGCAGCGTCGGGACAAGGTGGCACGGCCTGCGGCTGACTGCCGGGGCTCACAAGGTCATGCCCGCAAGCCCTGTGCTAGCCCCGCCGCCCCTTCACCCCCGCCGATGCAGCACAGCCTGCCCCCTCAGCAGCAGCGGTCCCGCCCGCTGTAGACCCCAGCACGCAGCACGCAGCACAGCATGGAGGCGCACCCGCTCCAGAGCCCGCCAGAGGACCTCCGCTCGCTCCCGCTTGAGCGCCGCGTACTCCGCCGTGCCTCGCGACACGCCCTCCCACAGCTCCCACGGCTCGTTTGCGGCGGTGTACGCGTGCACGACCGCCTTGCCCGCGGGCGCGAGGCTTGGGTCGAACACGGTCGGGATGCTCGCGATGCACACGTTCTGCTCGCCCTTGATGTCGGACCAGTCGTTGACGATGAGGTGATGGCACTCGAGATCGGCGGGGAGGCCGGCGGCGTCGATGCCGAGGTGCAGATGCATGAAGGACTCGATCGGCTGCATCGCGTCGGCCTCGGCGGCGTAGCGCGCAGCGGCGCCGTCTTGCGGCACGAGCCGCTGCGTGTCCCAGATGGACGCGTTGCTGACGACCGCCTTGCGGGCCCGGATCACCTGCAGGCGGCCGCGCTGTCGTGCGGCACCGAGGCCGAGTGGAGGACGCGCGGGCATCAGGGCAGCGGGCAAAGCATGCAAGCCGGCCGGGCACACAGTGTCGAATGCCCAGGCGCCTTGGGTGGCCGACGCGCCATGGGTATGGACACTGTGGCTGGCTGTATGTACACTCTGCGCGCAGCGTGGCCCGCCTACCGGGCACGGACCCAGGCCTCAGCGCCGGCCCTGCAGCCACACCTGGCAGCCCTCCCCACAACAGCGTAACGCCGCGCCGGCCAGGCCGCCATCGCCGCGCTCCAGCAGTTGCAGCCCAACCCTGATCCGGCATGTACACAAAGGACGGCACGACGCACAGCACGCAGCATGCACACCTCGCTGCCGTCACCCTTCAGGCGCACACCAGTGGCGCGGCCGCCCTCCATGACGACAGAGTCCACCGGCGCGCGCAGCATGACGCGGCCGCCGTGCTTCTCGATGCCGCGCACGAGTGCGTCCACCAGCGCCGCGCTGCCGCCGAGGGGGTAGTCGATGGAGGAGTCGGGCTTGTTGCGCTCCATGAACATGAAGGCCATCTCCGCGCAGATGGTGTCGCGCGCGGGCATGCCAGACAGCACGAAGCACTCGAGGTCGATGAAGTTGCGCAGCCACGGGTCCGTCACCACCTGCAGCACGCGCAGCACGCCCACGTCAGCAGCCGTCCGTGCCGGTGCGATGGTCCGAGGCGGGGGCACAGAGTGAACGCGCAGGTGCCGCGGGGGTGTGGTGTGCATGCATGTGGTATGCATGCAGTTCAGGCCAGGATCTGGATCGGCGCATTTGTCCGGTGTGGCGGCGTGAGAGGCTGATGGCTGCTGGCTTGACCACACCGGAGGGCTCCGATCTGGCAGGTGCCACAGCACGCTGCTACAACAGACCAGCTCCGCCGCACTCGGGCACTTTTGCAACCACATGCCTGCGGCTGCATGTGCCTGAGGCTGGCTCATCCCGTTCCCCCGTCCGCAGACACGCATGCATGTGCGCGTGCACGCTGTGAATGTCGTACCTTGTCAACGACGTCTGAGAAGGGCCCGGTCAGCTTGCCGGCCTGCAGCCCGGTCTGCGCGAATGCCCACCCTGCGCGCACGCCAAACATGCCCGCCGTGAGAAGAACGCCTGGGTCCCCCCGCATTCCGGCCGCCGGAAAGAGCCCCGCCCCCGCTTGTAGCGGTCGCATCTCCCGCTCTAATGCCTCCCACTGCGCCAGCGCCTCTGGGCCGCCCTGCTTGAGAATGTTGGCCCTGTAGCCGTCTGCGCCCGCAATGCATGGGAACGTGCCGTCCTCGTTGTACACGATCCAGCGGTCGTACGTCTTGCATGGCACGGACTCCCCGACGATGTCTAGCACCTGTTTGAGGGGGCTGCTGGAGGGCGAGACAGAGAGGCCCGCATGGAAGGACGGGCCAGCATCAAACTTGTAGCCTTGGACCTCAAATCCATGAGCAGCACCGCCAGCGTGATAGTGTGCCTCGCATACTGTGACGCTGAGACCGTAGTGGGCGAGCAAGGCCGCACACGAGAGGCCCCCAATGCCTGCAACTCAGTGACTCCTGACCTGCTAGTGAGGCTGTTTAGCTTGCACCAATACACAACCAGCGTTGACGTTAGATACACCTGGATCATGTGGTGTACAACTAAATAAATATCACGCTGTGCTGATGTTGCCGCATGTGTGGAGACGTGTAATCGCTGTATACTGGACAGTCAGAGACCACAGGTTAGAATCTGCCCGAGGATACTTGGTCGCACCGCTGCCGATAATGACGACGTCCGTCTCGTGGCTTCGACCTGTTGCATTTACGATAACGCAAGTTTGGCGTGTGCGCTGCTGGCGCGTCTGCAGTCTCAACGTACGCCTGTTCGCTTGTGTGGCACTTCGGCTTGCGACGGGCGACACAGTCAGGTCCGAGCCACGCATAGACTGCATATTTCTATATTTGCAATGCTGGTACGTTTGACCGTGCAACCACGCTTTCTCTCCCGATTGGCAACACTGGTGAGTTCGGACAGTACACAGAACAGTATCCAATCGAACCGGCCAACTCAAAATGATACATGCCGCGCAAAACAAAAAATTGAATCATGTAATGACATCAGCTTCGCCGCATGCGTGAGTGAGCCAGCGTTGGTCTCCAGCTTGGGGGTCCAAGCAGAGGTATGTCTGGGGCAGGACGGCAGCCACGATTTCACTTGAAGCCACTGGTCATGTCACAAAACACTATTTCTGCAGTTGCATGTACACTTGAATCACTCATGTAAAATTTACAATGCCGATAATATTGCATTGCTCATGCACAGTCGTCAAACGGCGGTAGCCCATACTTGGCAGGGTCAAATTCTACAAGACTTTCCAGCACCACATCAGCCTGCTCTGTGCGATCACGGGCTAGATTAGGGTCTGGTACCATTACACAGTACATGCCAGCAGCCTTTGCGGCAGCGACGCCAGTTGGGGCGTCTTCAAAAACTAGACATTGTGAGGGTTGAGGATTGGCATCCCACTGCGTAGCTGCCTGCAAGAATATGTCTGGTGCCGGCTTGCCATGTTGCACATGATCGCCGGTGATAATGTGGTCGAACTGTTCAAAGAATGGCTTGTGATTGGTGGTCTTTAGGTCAAAGTGCCGGGAGTGTGACGATGTCGCCACACAGATCGGCACTCCTGATGTCCGCAGGTGCTTTATCAGCCTCTCGGCGCCTGGCATGAGTTGGCAGCTCGGGAAAAGCTTATGCAGCAT
>JALKAD010000013.1:815726-845353 GCA_024500015.1 Ulva compressa | reverse complement strand
TCTCCTCTCGTTCTTTCACGAAATCTTCGGGGACGAGTTGACCCTCCAGGCCAAGCTCCGCTACCATGGTCTGTGCTGCCGGCAGAGCTTTCTGGCCCATCATCTTGGCTTTCAGCTCCCATGTGAACTCTCTACCATACCTTGACAGGATCTCCTGCTGCACGGTCGTATAGAACCCTTCTGTGTCCTGTACAGCACCCGTCACTGACCTGACTGGATACGCATGGCGTCCAAAGCTCACTCATGATCAAGCAGTGCCGCACCAACAAGAGGCCGTCCATATCAAATATGCAGTGAGTAGCCTGCATCGTCGGAACGACTGGTTGTAGGCTGCAAGAACAGTCTTGGAGATCTGATACAGCGCAAGGTCGGGGATACAGCGCTAGGTCGGGGAGGTCGACGTCGTGCTGTTGCTGATCGGCAAGCGCAACGCAACGTTGACAACATGCGCCTACACGCCCGGACCACTCTTGTTTTCCTCATTCGAGTGACTTTTTGCGCGCTAGCGGGGCAGTGCGCCACCACGAGGCGTTCTCTGCGCACAGTACACCCGTTGCCCGCATGCATGGGCCAGGCCCACGGCGTGCACAACCCCGTAGCCACTGACGGCTTCGCCTTGTAGCGTTAACAGACAGACAGACAGTGGCACATACGAGGTATCTAGCTAGACCAGCAAATCGATCACGTGAACAGGGGTCTCGTCACGCAGATTACATTCTGTGTCCAACCCGCCACCTGACACCGCAGACGGCTCTCGCAACGCGTGTGGGACACCTGTGACACACGGTACCCCGATCTTGAACTACACGAGGCTTCCACCACAAGACACATCAGCAAACCCGGCACACGGCCGTGAAAACCCCTTCGCCATACGTCAAATAACAGCGCTCTGCGCTGAGGCCCGCATGGACGCCAGCAGCAGCTCATGCCACACCTCATGGCATCTGTGCATTCCCACCCCCCCAACCATCACTTCAGCAGCAGTACCATGCTGCCACAACCCACCAGAAGCCGCAGCAAACTCTTGTCGCACGATCACCAAGTCAATTGAAACCGCCGAAACGGAGGGCCGGCAGGCGCTGGATGGAGCAGCGCTCAGCAAGCCCCGTCGCCTGGCCCCCCCCCCAGAAAGCCCAGCCCCAGCACACACTATCCTCCCCCAACACCGTCACACTATGCATGGCCGCTGCCTGCTCACCAGTCCCGCCATTCGACGCCCGCCACCGACCGCGTGCCAAGTCAGGCGAGAATACCATCTCTGCCACATGGAAGCTCGGGCGGAGGTCCGAGGCAAGTGGCACCGTGCTGGCTGCGCACCACGCCGCCCCGGCCGCCCGCACAGCGCCTCAAAAGCAGCACATCTTGCGGCCCGGTGGCTTCCACGACTCGAGCTCGTACCCCCTCACGACCGCCGGCTCCGTACCCGGCGGCAGCAGCGGCGGGATGACGGCGCTCACGACGTCGCCGATCTCGTCGCCCAGCACGGGGTCGCCGCCGAGCACGACGAGCGAGAACTGCAGCGGCGGGAGGCCGGTCTGCGCGTGCGGCGCGCCGACGCGCAGCTCGCAGTAGTTCTGGCGGTTGTTGAACTTGCGGCTGCGCGTGGGCGTCATGTCGGGGTCGAAAAAGTCGGCGACGGCCTCGTCCAGCGTGCCGTTGACCTTGTGGAAGCGCTTCACGCAGCTCTCGAGGTACCTGAACCGTGGAGGGGCACTGTAAATAACCTGCCCGCGCGCTCTCGGCCGCCACCGTCATCGACGGGGCACAGCTCGGTGCCGATTTGGTACCACCATGCCCCCTAAACGTTGTCGCCGCGCAGCCACACGCGCGCTCATGCTGAGAGGAGCCCCGCGCTGACCTGTGGCACAGATCTGGGCCTCTGGCACGCGAGGCGTGCACTGCTCTGCGGCAGTTCTGTTGCAATGCCCGCGGCTTCCGGGGGGTGATCGGCAGAGCACGCCCGCACACGCGATGCATGAGCAGTGAACGGCGCCAGCCTGGCGCTTGTCATGCTGGCCAAACGGTGCATCTGTAGGCGTCATGAAGCAACTGGCACGTGCCTGTGCAGCTACCTTGAGCAGCGCGGCACCTCGTGTCAACACATGCTCCTCGCTTGGCGCAGGTGTCAATGTCATCATGAATACAGCGATGTAATCATAAACACATACATGCAGCGGACACGCAGGCGGCGCGTGTGCGGGGGGGGGGGCAGCGCACTTGACGACAAAGTCGCCTGGGGGCTTGTTGCCGATGGCCGACGTGACGATGTGCGGCACAAAGCCGGGGTCCGTCGCCTGCTGTGCGCCGCGCGGCCCGCGGCTCTTCAGGTACGTCACAGCGCAGAGGTGCACATCACCGGCGACAAACGTGACGCGGAACTGGCGGGCCTTGGCGGCGTCGACGATCTCGGCGAGCAGCTCCGCCTTTTCCTTCTCGTGCGCGTCTGAGCTCCAGTGGTCGGTCACGTCGTCGAGCAGGTCCGGCTGCCCAAAGTGGTTGTAGATGCTGTCTCCCAGACCTGCATCGGCCACATATGTCATATTTGGAATATTTGAAATATGAACCATACATGAATATGAATCATATTTTAAACATCATACTTGAAATGTGATATGGGCCGTGCTGTTTTCGGCAAGACTCTGCTCAGAGTTGTGTTGCTTATCCATCAGGCAATAACCACAACAGATTCGACAAATGTGGACGTCTCGTCGGCAGTTCTGAGTTCTCGTGGCCCGAGCAACACGCAGGAAACCGCTCTTGCCACAAACGCATAGAGTGATGCTGGGTCGGCAGTCCCCCGGAGCAGAGCGCACGCCAGGTTGCGCAGCGCACGAGTCGGGTGTGAGGGCAAGGCCGGGATGAGATGGTTGGGAGGGGGGGCGTGCCTGTTTTGAGGAGGAGGTTGGTGGCCGGGGCGCTGGAGAAGCACTTGAGGAGGCCCTCCACGATGCCGAGGCCGGGGTAGACGATCGGGGAGGCGCTGATGAACAGCACATGCTTCACGCTGTCCGGGAACTCCTTCATCTGCAGCCACAACGCACCGGTCGCATGCGGGACTGAAACAGCGGGTGCACAGGCAAGAGGCGTGTGGCTGTGGAGGTGGTCAGGGACAGGCGAGGTCACACGTGCAGACACGGCTGCGGCATTTGCCACGACTCGGTGCGATACGCAGGCATGGTGGCTCCGAGACAGTGCAGATGCTGGTGGCGTCCGGGCACGGGAATAGGGTGTGCGCCAGTGTAACACGGTACAGAGATCTGCTCCACAGACTGGTAGAACACAAAGGCAAGCAAGCATAGCAATGCATCAGACACATGAACCCTGGTACAATGCCGTGATGGGTACTGTGTGATGCTGGGCGTGCTGCGGGAGGCGCGCACCTGCTGGAGCAGCCGCCGGCGCGTCTCGGGGGTGAGGATGCGCTTCACGTTGCGCTGCGACCGCGAGTCCGGCGCGACGACGGCGGCCGACGGGCCGAGCTGTGACGTGAAGCTGAACGCCCGGAAGGGCCAGCCGGGCTCGGGTGCGCTCACGATGTAGCCGTCGCCAGCGGCGCGGCTGGCGGTGGTCGCGTGTTGGAAGAGGAGGTAGAAGCGCTGCGCCTCGACGAGCACCGCCTGGAACTGCAGCGTCTCCTGGATGCCGTTGCGGTAGCTGCCAAACCTGCACGCTCCCCTGTGGCTGATACACGTGAACCGGACGCGAACCTTCGCACATCCTCCTCACCAGGCACTGTTTGCACAGTGCAGCAGGCACTGATGGCGGAGAGGCAGCGCAGGATGGCTGGGAGGCCGCACCCGTCCATGAGGTCGTGGTCGTCCCAGCTGTTGATCTGCAGCGCAGAGTCAGTGTGAGGGCGGTGCAGCTGGCTAGATGTGGCAGCCGTACAGATTCACCTCTGCTGGTCGCTGCCCTGTAGCCATGCACTTCCACCCAGCTTGGAAACTCACACGAACGACTGCAATTGCATAGCCTATGCTTGCAAATTAATGGACCGCCTTATCGGACAACTGCTCTCAAACGTGTCGATCGGAGCTGCTGTATTTGGGAACGCACAGCCAGAAAAGCAGAGAGGAGGGGTTCAATATTGTGCGGTAAATTACACTAGCGGCTGCTAAGCGCGGTAGTCATGCTCGAGGAATGCTCCGCCTCGCAGGGCCACCTCGGTGGCAGGCCACGCCCCACGCTGTAGGTACGCTTGCCACACAAACCCTCAGGCGGAGCTACGACAGCTAGACATTGGTCTGTGCGCTCATCCACTGCGCAAAACATCTGCAGAACATTTGCGGACAGCATGTGCGGCACTAGAGTGGACGGCACATGTGGTGAGCGTTGGGGGAAAGTTCGTGGAGGGAGGGTGCGGGGGACTGGGGGCGGCACCTGGGGTGTGTTGCGCAGGAGTGGTGCAGCGGGGTGGTAGTGCGTGTGCCGGAGGTATGCCCCGCAGTAGTACTCTGCAATCGCCTCTTTCATCGTTTTGTCAGGCTCAAACTGCAGCTTGTCCTCCCGCTTTAGCCACGCCTGGAGTGGCGGCAGAATCCACAGGTTGTCGTTGTACAGCTGATCGCCGGCCCCCATGATGGCATGCAGAGGCCGTGTGCCGTTTGCTGCCTTCTCTGCATGCGTGTTGTCTGTGTGTCTGGCACCAACACGAAAGTCTGTGCGTGCCTGACTCGTGCATGGGTGGCGTGCACACTGGCGGGCACCAGGGCGGCACACGTGATCAACACTGTGATGGCGGTCTTTCGTTGGGCGCCATGCTGTAGCAGAGTAACATTTTTGGTGGCAATGGTGGCAGCCACACCTGACATGTCTTGCCACAGCCGCTCCCCGATCGCTCTGCGCTGGTCGTAGCAGGAGTATGCTGACAGGTTCCACTCTTCACTGATGCCAGCGATGGGGATGTGGCCGTCCATGCGTAGGCCCTTGCATTGAATGCTATAGTTCATCACTTGGGACTGCTGAGCGTACTTCACTGTGGGCAAGACGATCCGGCAGAACTGCCACGTTCGTGAGTCATACACATGCCTGTCCATGACATCTACGGCACATGGGACGAGAGAACTCCCCTCAAGCGCACAAAACGTTGAGCATGACTCAGACGTGCAGGCAAAAAAGACAACAGCATTCCACTCTGTCGGTGAGCAGCGTCCAAGGCGAACGATGGGATTGATCAAGTCGGGAAGTGGAACCAGCCTAGATTCTGGCTCCGGGACATGAAATCCCATCTTGTTCAGCGGTTGGACTATGCAGACCTACGCAGAAAGTAGCTGACTACACACGAGCGGGCTGGCAACGCCGGTACGGAGCCCTTCAAGCACGAAACGGGGAACACAGAGTGAAGCAGCAAACGGAGTGCCCCACGCTGTGGCGGATGAATGAGGCAGCTTAATTGATCATTCCGCAAACTAGCACTTGTGCGATCACTGCAAATACACCCCTGCGTGAGGCCACAATGTCAAACGTAACCTGCAAATGCATGGCATCTCACGCACCTAGGCGCGCGCCTACAAATGCACGTCTGCAACGAACACGAGCGTACGCTGTTGCAGCTCAGGCTGAGAGAAATCATTCTGTCTTTCCGCATAGAACTCCTGGTCGCAGCGTGCACTGAAACAGGATGCGCGCTTTTATTGCACTAAACTAGTGTGCGCGTCGCTGTACATGTGCATAGCCAAGGACGAACGTTCACATGGCGAGCTCACGTGACATACAGTCGCGCTAGTCTTAGTCACATCCACGCTCACATGATGTACGCATGGATCGCAGCTCTCAACCATGCTCTGGACGGGAGTCATGTTCCGGAACCGCCTCTCGGAACGTCCTGGGGTGGGGGCACGAAGCAGGTACCGGTGACAGTCCAGTACAAGCAGCATTGCTGAGCACTGATAGCCACATTCCCCTGCCGCGAGGTGAGGCCCATGGAGCATGACTCGGCAACGTTCCTTCCAATCACCGCAGATAGATGTGATGTACTGAGCGTTTACATTGGCATGCCAGTCTAACAACATCGTGTTCCATGTCCATACAGACCTCACTGAAGGTGACCCGATGTGGGTCGGGCCTGAATGTTGCAGCCACAGCTTCCAGCAGAAACAGCTGCAGATGGTGGTCACATGGAGGGGCCCTCCAGGACCTGTGGCGATGCAGCAAAGCATCTCACGTGAGCATGAGCCGTGGCATCACCCACTTCTGCTGGCACTTGCATGACTCGCACCGCAGCATCACTGCTACATTGTAGCACCCCTCAGCATTGGGGGGCTCACGTGAACATGGCGCCCCTGCTGGCACGTGCTTGCTGGCGGCACAATGCGCGCTACGGCGGATCCGCAAGTGCCTCAACTCATACACAACCCACCGACGCTCCACTCTGCACAGCTGCGCAGCTAGCTGCAGCTGCCCTGACCGACACGTGGCATGCATGCGGCTGTCTCCGGAACCACCGCTTGCGGCACATCGTGTCTAGCACCTGTGGCCTACTTTCCTACGGCTCCAGCGCATGGCGGGGAACGGGAGTGGCCGTGTGAGCGTCGCTGGCGCCCCGGCATGCATGCCCTCCGCCGCGTCGCCGCCCGGCGCCTGGCGCGGCCTCGTGCGGCTCTCCCGCCTGAGCAACTTGAATTGAACACAGCTGGCCGCACCCACATGCATGGCCGCACCAGAGTACGGCTACCATGGTAGCCGAGGTATACTACGGCACACCAGCAGACACGGCACCCAGCGCAGCGCGGCCGGCACGCCGTCAGCGAGCCCATCTGCATGACAGCCCGGCGCCGCCGTGCTGTGCATGCAGTGTGCTGCCCCACCACACCAGGCTCCGCGCTGGCATTGCGCGCGACCGCATTGTGGCGTCCACCCCAGGTCTCCCCAGCACCCAGCGCGCAGCGTTCAGACCTGCAGGCCCTGGACGGGGTTGACGGGGGGCGCGGCATCGGGCGGCTGCCACTCAGGGGGCTGGATGTCGGGCCAGTCGCCGCGGCAGCCGAGCTTGACGTAGAGCAGCTTGCCCTTGGGCATCTGGTCGTCCTTCTCCAGCAGGCCCATCAGCGCTGGCACCGCCTACATGAGCACCATGCATGCATGTCATCGACTGCCGTGGTGCATGAACCGAACCTCAAATCCATGTCAAAACACATCCATGTATTGCCGTCAAAACGTTGCCTCAATAAATTCATGTGGTCTCACGCATTGCTGACACCGGTTTGTGTGATCTGGTCAGTGAGCCGGAGCGTCAGCATACACTCTCGTCTGCTTCACACAATGACCCCGCCCAGATGCGCGCAAGCGGTTAAGAAAACTATACTGTGCTACTGTTCACGTACGAGCTGTATGCAATGGCCGTCAGCAGTGTCCTGAAGCCAGCACAGCAGCTGTGCCGCCTTGAGAACGGCCGCCTGAGACAGCGAGATAGCAATACTGCCTGCGGCAGTCGCTATCGGCACGTGCAGGGCTGCTGTGGCATATTCACTCGCGCCATTCCGCCACTGCCACAGCAGGATCAGCAGCCATGTGGTTGCTTCGCACCTGCGCCACCACCGACTCCGCCAAATCATCCAGGTCACCACTGCCGCCGCCGTCGCCCTCCTGCACCACAACCCGCACCTCCGCCTCGCTGTACGCTCCGCGCTGTGGTGCTTCCTCTTCCGTTTGATCCGGCTCCGTGTCGATCCAAACGGTGAAGGACCCGTACAGGTGCCGCCAGACCGCAGACCTGCACAGCACGCACAGCGTGTTGCCGGTGCCACCCGCTTGCCGCAGCGCAACATGTTGGGGGCACAGGGGGGTTAGCCCCCCCGCCACAACGCCATCGAGTGGCTGTGCAGTGCATGACCGCAAACTGTCGTCGAGTGCACTGCCGATGGCATGTACGGCTGCGATGGCATGACGGTGCATGCAGCCGCCACGACGGGGCCAGCCGCAGCACGCTGCGCATGCCTGAACGACATGCACACAGGGTGTGCTGCGTCGCAGGGCACAAACTGAGCCGACTGCGGCCGCCGGAACGAAGCATCTGCTTGGCTGCGGCAGCGCCCCTGACACCACCTGCCGCCAGCGGCGGCGCAGGCCAAGCACAAGGCGCGAGTGGTACCACCAGCTGATGCTTCAGAGACCCCGCTGCGACAGTTCTCACGACTGGCCTGTGCGGCACGGAAGTGGCAGGGGGGGGCATGGCGGAGCCGCACCTGGCTGTGGCGCCCCAGCCGCCGCCCATCGTGCCGACGCTGCAGCGCAGCATAACCGCCAGCTGCTCGATGACGGACGCCTCGGCGATGATGACCTCGTCGCGGCCCTCCGCCTCCTCCAGCGCCGCCACCGGCTGCCCGCCTGCCTCTTCGATCAGCATGCCCGTGTCCAGCGGAGTGTACCTCGCGATGCCCGAGAACTTCTGCGCGGCGAGCTTGTTGAGGTCTGCATACGATTGGCGTCAAGTGTAGAGCGCCGAGGTGGCTGCTAGGGGCTGTGAGCGAGGCAGGCCCGGAGAGGGGCGTACCGCCATTGTCACCCACGAACACCACGCTGCAGGCGCCTAGGGCTTTGTGCAGCACATCCTCGGCTTCCTGCACGTGATGCTGTTGCCTGTGACTCGTGAATGAGGGAGCATACGCACACCGTGGGAATCGGCAGACAATTGATGTGCTCTGAGTTTGGACGGTCATGGTTGGCCTGGCCTGTATCGGAGCCTGCCCGCAAGACTGGAGAAATGAGGACATAGGGCTCAGACCTGTTTCGGTCGAAGCACTTCTGGGACTTTGAGCTCCTCTCCGCGGGGACGCTGCTTTTTCCTGGGGCCGCTGGCCTGCTTCGGGGGTGGGGGTGGTGGGCCAAATCCTTTGGACGCGCAACAGGATACTCGTCTGCAACGCGGTGAGAACGGGACGCCACAATTCTGCCGTTGAGGAGCTGTGCGCAGGCTCATAGCGACCATGATGAGAGAGCGCAGCAACAGCGGCGGGGGGGTGCTACGCTACCGTTGGAGCGAGCCCACAATGAAGGCGATCGCGCTGCAACGCAGCCGGTAAAATTGTTACGGATTGATATCCTCTTATTACGGATTCAAGATGAATGCGGAAATGTCTTCGTCACCACCGGTCCTCGACGTTGCGTATTCAAAAGTGAGTTGTTTCAAAAGCAACTTGTGCTGACGATGCAGGCCACAGTCACTTTGATCATTATGGAGTTTCTTACCAGCAAACAGTGGTTTTTGTCAGCTTTCCTCCGAACACTGTCATTTCGCCGAATTGGGCTGCGATGAGAGTTGCGACTGTCCTCTTCAGCAGAAGCCGGTAGCCACAGTCACGTGTTCAGCAGGTTCCGAGACATGGCCTGCCCAGGTTCAATCAGCCAGTTCTGATAGTGAACAGCCACATTATACTTGGCAAGTAAGGCTTTCATGTACATCATGCGAACTTTGCCCAATTTTGTATCATTGATGTCTGATGTGCTGTCCCATGCATGCTTCATGTTATGAAAGCGCTTGCGAGTGACCGACCGCTGCCGGCTGCTCAGCGAAATGATTGCACCGAGTGCGCATCCAAGGTGATCGTAGCTGCTTGGTGCAAGCATTTGCACACAGCAGGCAGTTTCCACCGAGAATTGCTCCCAAGCACAAGCTAGGCTATTTGTAAATTGGGAAGCACAAGCCACATGTAGGAGTCAGCCGACTTTGTTACACAATGCATAGCACAGGAGGAAACGGATGGGACATTGGAAAGGTCTGCTGCAACAGCACCGTATTGGAAATGGTGCAGACGGCAGATCGCACTGCCACTGTGCCCTGCAAACTTGCACCCAACGCAGTGCCCATAGTGCCAGTGCCACAGTGCCAGCTTCTTTTGGTCATCCTCATGGAAAGGGTTTGCGTGCGCCTCACAAAGAGCTTCGGGATTCCATCGTGTGCATGGCGTTGTCAGCGCCGCGCTCTCAACTGAGCTTTCAAGCTGAGGATCATGAGGAGTGCTCCAACGATGACAACGTTCTGCACAGAAAGCCCCTGTGACGGGCATGTGACGTTGGCAGCACGCATTCAGATGCTCGGATGATGCTGTAGCTCATGCTCTGGCGCATGCCCCCCGGCCTCCTCATCCAGCAACGACGGGGCATGCCAGGGGACAGCTGCAACAAGCCGCAATGGCCGAACCAGGGCTGCTGATACTGTGCATGAACAGTTACCTGATCCACTTCTAGTGAGTGACATTGATGTAAATTTACACGATGTAGTATGAATCTGCGATCACATCAAGTTGGTATTGGCCGCACCTTCATGAAATTGATGATGTCAGGACTGGCGGCATCATTATCTGAAGCGTTCCAGAAGTCATGCATTACAAACGTTGCAGGGACGATGAAAGCTATCTGCAAGCGCTCGGGTGGATCAGGCATGGGGCTGGCTGTGCTGGAAAGGTCGCCGTCTGCGATAGTTGAAGTCCATGCACAAATGCAAGTCTGGGCTCGCAATCAGCCACCAGACACGCACCAGTGCATATGCTCCAATGTCATAGCCAGCAATTAATGCTATGGCGCCGCCTACTTCAAGAACAATCGCAGCCAGGTAAAGCTGTCGATAGTAAGCTTGCACATCCCGATGTGTGAAATTCAGGCTCGGAATGTTGCTGCTGATGGTCTTCATGGCCACATCCAGCTTTGTGGCAATTTCTGGCATCGCATCGCCCCCGGTCTCGTACTCATAGTTTGACAGTTTGATCTGCAGTCAAGATGGGCCTGACAACACATCAGGATGTCAACTTCAAGGCAAAAGTCACAGATGCAGGTGAAACGCACGAAACCACTTGTAAGAAATATACTGGCGAAAAGAATGCGGCCGAGCCAGTCCATATAGGCCATTGTGCGGTTTCGGACCGCTCCGAGCGTGGGCACGTTTGAACTCCTTGGATCAGTGATACGATAACAATATCAGAACACAAATAGCAACTGAAAGCGCCGCATTCGTCCTGAATCAGTCTCCTGAAGACTAGATTCGCCAACTGGGAAGGCCAAACCAGGAAGGCTGATGAAACCGAAGCTGATAATCGGTTGGAGATGCAAACACAGAATGAAATTGAAATGTCCGCACGCCCACTTCCACCCTTGCGAATCCAGGATAGCCACGCCTTGCTTCGACCGACAAGGACATGATCTATCCTTGCTCGCGTGCGACTGCGCCTCGCCAAGGCCATGGTCGCCTGCAGTGTCGAAGCACCCATGTAGCCATTTCCCGATACATCGCGCTGCATCATGAGCTGACACCACATGTGGCCACACCATGCCATGTGCACTATGCAGCATATCTGCACCAGCCACGGCATGATCATGGCTAAGTTAGCATGCCATTTACGATTTTCAATGGAGATCTTACCAGGGCATAGTGATCATGCACCTTGTGCACTTGTTTTCCTGTTGAGGTACATGCCCAATTGACATGTGGGCGGTCAAGTGCAATTGGGCGGTGCCAAGCCATGCACAGTCCACCCGGCCACGGTGCAATCAGGCACACATCAGCAATGTGACCATACAAACACCTAGCTGAAACACGCATCAGGTACTGACGTCGTCTCACAAACTCTAGTATCAATTTGAACCGCATGCTCTATGTCCACTCCGCCAGTGCGTGAAGAGGTGCATGGCAGCCCGACATTGCTGTGTCGAACCTGCACCAGTGCCTCAGTAGATGTGGCCGGTGGCTGCCCACCTCACCCCATTGAGTCAGACAGTCTGTAGGCGGCCGCTGGATGCCGCACCGGGCCGGGGGCCGCGGTTGCTGAGGCAGTAGCCTGCTCCACGTCTGTCTGTGCTCGCCCTCCCCTGTTGTGCCCACGTGTGGCTGCGGGCTGCCCAGGGGCTAACTAGGCGGAGTCACGAGCGCCCTGCATGTCCTCGCTGTGCCGGGCCGCTGTTGTGGGACTGGTCCGCCCCGCGCTGAGGGGGGCGTGCGCCCCCGGGCTCGCATGGGGGGTGCATGTCAGGGCGTGGGTGTGGGAGTTCTCGGTTGGGGCTGGGAGCAGTGGTGCTGGTGCTGGGGTGAGTTGGAGGGTGGGGTGTGAGCATGGAGGCGGCCAGGCCCGCTGGCGGACGGTGGCAAGTGGACGGTTGGAGTGCATGGCTGTGGTGAAGTTGCCGCAGAGTGCGCTGGTGTGCGGGTGTATGGGTGTGCGGTTGTGTCGGTTTGTTGTGACTTTGTGCCTGTGTGTGTTGCTGCTTGTTGCTGCCTGCTTGCGGGTTTTGGTCGCGTGCTTGCCTGCTGTTGCCCTCGCTGCCGGGGTCGTGTGTTGATCTCCGTGGTAAACCTCCTTGGGGGCTCTGCTGTCAACCAGCAGCTGCCCTCGCTGTCATCTGCAGACGTACCATGGCACTGCTCGCGATGCAGCTCAAGCACAGTCAGTGGTCCACAGCTGCCAGAAGCCATGTAGGTCGTGTGACTCAGACACGCCTCTCGGGTCTTGTCGGAATGAAGGAAAACGTAGAATTGGCTGTGACAGGGACGCGAAAGAACGTTTGTACGCTATGCATGCATGAGACGGTCATTCTCCAACACTGAGTGCTTGTCACGAGTAGCAGCATAATGCCGGTATGTTCCGGCCTCAGTGCGTCGCTAACTGCATTAACATTGAACCTCCATACACACAAGACGCCAGCAGTAACACACCGACATCTAAGGGTGGACAAGGCTCCACGGATCTCCCTGCAGCTGTGATGCTGCGACAGTTCAAATCCAGGACAGCACCATGTGGCACGAACATACCTTGCAAAGCATTAGTACACAATGCAGTCATGATGAGGCAGGGGCTTCAGGCTCCATGCTTTACATAACGGCTTGGCTTTGCAAGCCATGATGAACATAATTTAACAAGTCCCCACTATGGTCGGCTGTGTACGCAGCCTACGTGTAATAACACCATGAAGTACGAGCATGGCATTCCAGTTGCTACCTCAACATCTTCGAATTTCTATCACGACAGGTATGAAAACAATAAGTACGGATGGCATCACGGCTACCACAAGCCGATAGGACGCCGAGTAGGAATCTTGTTAGTGACCATCCTCCTCACTTCCTCAATTCAGCTTTTGCCACCAGTGTGTCAATCTCACTGCATAGCGTACATACATTCTTCACTGACGAGAAGGTCTATGGAGGTCTGATACAAATCATGCAGAGATGGTCATCACGCACCTGAGCTGCATGAAGACGGCCTGCAGGTTCATGTTGACCTCGTTCAACTCCTTCGACAGCTCCAAAACATTGCTTTGCGCTTCACGTCGCATGAGCCTGCCACGGTGTGTCGCATCACCAAGCTTTTTAATGACAGAACTCACATTTTCCATCCTGCATATTGATTCGCCAGCCAGCTCAGAGCGCCTGAGCCTTGCGCCCACGTCCGTGATACGTTACGGACAAGACGTGAGTCATCACCGGTTGAAATGTCAAAGCATTCATCGCATCAAAGCAATCAACATGAAATATGGATGGCACTTGCGGTCAAATGGACGGTTTATTCAGCTGCATGGCCATGTTGGGCCGTGAATGCGCTTGCATTCATCAATACAGGAGGAGAAAATTTTGAATGATTGTTGCATGGCCTGTGACTGTCCACCTAATGTCTTGACAATTTCAGGCATTATGCATAGCGCAGTGCGGGTAGAACACACGCTGGATCACCCGCCGTGCCACTGGCCTGGCGGTCAGACATCTCGGAGTTCAGGGCGAGGCATGCACGAGCAAAGACGCGGCTGCTTTTATCTCGCGACGGAAACTAATGCCACTTTTCTACAATATTGGTAGCTAGCGGGCTTCTTTGAGTTGATCTGCGCGTGCCTGGTCTGAACAGCGTGAGCTGCACTGCCGACTCTGCTATCGATTGCACAGCATGCTGCACCGTTCCGAACACGGTATGTTGGACCAACAACCACTCATTACACCTGAAAATGCTCAGCGGGCGTACACAGAGGCGCGACTGACGTCTTGGAAGATTCTTGCAGATCTGGCACGTTTGGTACGCAATGCATACTGTGAGCCTCGCCACTCAGCTGAGCTCAGTGCTGGCAACGAATCAGGGACATCCCATGCGTGGTCTGAGTACACGGCAATGGCGCGCATGTGTTATATTCTATGTTCTATCAGCGTCATGATGGCTGTCAGCGATTGCACGCGCCCAGTCGCGCGATTGCGCTCGCTTGCGCCGGGTGATCGCACGAGTGAGCTCGCACAGCCACAGGCTACCTCAAGGGTCAGCAGTACTGTGGCATGCAACCTGCGATTGGTATAGTCATCAATCATGGCCTCTGTCGCCAGTCCTGTACTTCAACTGCACAACCTGCCGCTTGAAGTCTTGGTACGGATATGCCGCTTCCTTCCAGGAGAATCTATAGCAGCCCTTCAACAAAGCACAAAGGCACTAAATGAATCTTTCAAGTCGGTGTGGAAGGATGCTTATGCGCAACGGTGGTGCTGCGTGGGTCAGGTGCCGTGCTCGCCTGGCTCTCCACGCGTTTGCAAACGATGCCGTTTGCCCTCTCACATTGGTTCCCAGCTTGCAGGGGCAGACGTAAGTGAATCATCTTATACAGGCCGCTCGTGAGGGTGACCTCACATGGAAGAGGATGTACAGCGACAGGCACACGATCATGCAGACTCTCCTGCAAAGTTTGCACTCCGACCTCAGCCGCACCAACTGCCCGCAGCAGTCCCCCAGCTCCAAGTGGCGCGCGTTCCGTCTCTGGGACGAGCCTGCCGTCGTGCAGGTGTCTATCCGTGACTGGCAGGCACACCAGCAGGCACTCCAGTCTTCACATGCAAGCCTAGAGGACCTCCTGCGCCTCGTTGACCTCCATGCCGGCCCACTGGCACCGCTGGCCGCGATGCAGTTCCTCATCACCCGCATATGCAGGCCGTCTCCGGCTGCGGCAGGCAGTGACTCCGCAGCCGCAGCCCGCACACAGCTCCACATGCTGGACAGTGCGACGCCCGCTTCAGCGCAGCAGCACCAGCACTCCACCTCAGGCTGTGGCACGGAGCGTGCTCCACTACACTCGGACAGCGGCAGCACCGCTGCTGGCGTTCCATGTGCGTGTTCGACGGCCACGGGCATGTGCTGCCAGTGTGCATGGCAGGCTCTGCAGCGCCTGGAGGCACGGGTCGCCATCTCGCCCAGCGGCAGCTGCCCCGTGTTCCTGCGCACCTGGCGGCTAGGCGAGCTGCAGCCGCTGGCGGGCTGGCGCACACGTGATCGCATGTCATCGGTGTGCCCCCGCCCACGTCAACCACACTGCTACAACCCGCCCACGTCGACCACACTGCTACAACCCTCCCACCTGTATGCATGTGACCAACTCGCATAGCACAGGAACACGCCCCGTGACTTGCATGCGCGCATCTGAGGGGATGTACCCCTTCAGCTCCTGGGTCCCGGGTCGCCGGAGATGTTAATGGCCTATTGGCTACTGCAAGTAATTACAGTTACATTCACGTTTTTAACGTAAAGCCTGCCCCTTGCACAACGAAATTCTGGCAAGCCACACCTCCTCCCCGATGTCCATCGGCAGCAGTTTCTTGTCGGTGTACCCCAGCTTGTCCGGACATGTCCTTGGACCGGCGCTGAGGGAATGCATCGCACCTGTACATCAGCAAACTGCTGCCACAACCATCATGTTGCGGGCGCCCTTGCAAGCACCAACACCACACTGCGTGAGACACGACGTAGCTTTGCCCACACAGCTGCATGCTGCTCCGGCTGTGCCGAGGGCCTTGGTTTTTTACAGCAGCATGCATGGCCTCGTTGATGTGCCATGCTGTTTTGGCATGGCAGCCCGACCCGAGAGAGAGAGAGAGCAGCAGCATCCTGCGGAAACAAGTCGGATCGGAGCTTGTTCATGCAAATGAGGAGGTTTGCAGGTCAGCTGTGCCGTGCAGGTGTCATTCACGATGCAAGAGCTGCTCACTCGGCCGTGGGCGGGGTCTCGAGTCCCAGCCGTCTGGGCTGCGTTGCACCGGGGATGCCAGCTGGACGTGACCAAGATGGTGCTCGAATACGCACTGCCGTCTGACGGCATGAAGCCCTGAGTGCAGCCGGCAATGATGTTTTTCCCAGCCTGATCTAGCTCTGCGCGAGTGTTCCTGTGGCTGTGATGCTGTCCGGTGGGGTTGGGGTAGAGTCAAGGGGTGGTGCCTCTTGTTCTGTCACCTGGTGGGCAAGGATCGTGATCGTGATCGCGCCTGTAGACGTACAAAGAACCAGTTATATGCACACCTGATGAGTGTAGGTGTAGATTATATAGAGTGGCAGTGACGTGTTTCAGTCTCATGCAAGCGCTACACTATTTCAGTCTGTGCATGGTGACTCATGCCCTTACAGAAAATCCGGTTTATGCCAGACTGGCGGCCCATGCCAGGCTGTAAAGCTCTCCGTGGTGCGCAGCATGCGGGGCGCAGCTGCGGTACTGAGCCGGCTGAAAATTGTAAGCCTCTGTACACAGCTGGTACAGCGTTCCTGAGTGGTCTTAATCACTGTCCACCTGGAGAGTCATGCTACGGCAGGGGGGGTTGTGGGCTGTGAAATGGTGTGATCCTGATGACATCAGTAGTACGCACACAAAGTTTGAGTGCCAACAGCCACAGTGGCAGGACATGCTGCGGTGCTGGTCATATCGGACATTCCTACCAACCTTAAGAGCACGACCATCGTGAAATCTGTGCAAGAAGTTCGGCTACGTTATTCTTGCTGGGAGCTCGTGGTGTCATTCAACAGCGTCCTGACCTGCGCCCAGGTGCACAGCATTCACCGAGCTCGGCCGAGGCGCATGCTCAGATTCAATGTCTACAAGTGCTAACTCACCAGCGACGAATCATGCGCCAGGATGTGCCAAGATGTTTATTGCGATTGCAGGCCGCAATTTGAAACAAACATTTGTCACAATCTGCTCATGAGGTGGTGATCACGCTAAGGCTGGACGACCGGCTGTGTTGACTATGTTGCACGGACAATTGTCGAAGTGACGACACGCTTGGCAGCGTCCCACATCAATGTTGAATTAAAGTGACAGTATCACTCAGACATACAGCATGAGTAACGCAGCTACATCGCTTTATCCACCACCTCCGGCGTACTGTGAGGCGCTCACGTCCGACGACACCCTTCCCGATCCTCCACCACCGATCGATGGGCAGTTCACTACGTTCGGTATCACTGGCAGCTCTGCTGTCAGCATTCCGCAACTAGTGGGCGCTGACCTGATACCATCCGACAGGAAAGGGGTACAATGTGAGTCCCAGTTGGACATGTTGGCACACGTAGCCACCCATACAGCACGGCTTGAACTGGGGTTTTGGCTGCAGATCTCGCCAGCAACTTATCTAAGCTCAACTCAGATCTTCTAAAAGCTGTGGAAGAGCTAATTGACGCTTTGATCAAGAAACCGGCCAGCAGTGCCAGGGAGCTTGAGCGTGTGATAGCAATTCAGAACAACATGCAGCATGTATGCAATCAACTGCGGACTGTGCAAGGTAGGTCCACACTGCGGCACATCCTCTCCGAAAGGGTGAAGGAGAAACAGGAGCTGTTGCAGAGCCTGCGGCAGCAGAGTGCTTCTGTTCGGGAAGAAATGTTACATGGTGCAAAAACTCTTTCTTCTGGTAGCACCAGATAGCCTTAGGTACCAGTTCTCCGTACAACACAAGATGCCTGGGATACAATACATGTCAAAACCTATGACAGCCAGAAAGCTCTGCTTTCGCCAGCACACCGTGACCACCCATCTGGATCACTGTGCAACAGGAAGCGTAAATTGCTGATGAACGCAACTAGATCATCATTCGGTCGTAATTGGCTGCTCTGTTGACTCTGGAGGTGAGGCTTGTAGTTCAGCGAGCTGTTCCCTAGCTGCTTCAAGCTCAGCTTGAAGTCGTTTATTTTCAGCCACAACCTTTTCATGCTCCTCGGGGGTGGGTGATCCTAGGGCTTTCTTGATGTACTCATTAGCCTTGATTGGTCGATCTGCGTGCATCGCGCAAATCAGCTGCCATGATTCAGACATGTAAGCTATGACAACCTTGGCGAAATAGCAAGAGGTCCAGATGCAGCCGATTTGTAATTGACACAAACTCTGCTTGTCAGTTCAGTGTCCTTATCAAGAGCATGGGAATCAATCTGTCGATGAGAGCGATACCAGGTTCCTCGTACAGGTTCACAAGAACCTTGGTCAATGTGTCGATAGCTCCAGCGCTTTCCAGGTACCGCCTGAACGCCTCCTTCTTAGTCTCAGTCATAATAACAAATTTAAGCTCTTCGCTGTAGTACGGGGTCCGCGGTGCGCTTGCAGGAGACTGTTCGCTCGCGATGGAGTTGAAGCCGACCTCACTGAGTGCGTCCAGTGTTAGAACTTCGTCATGAATAAACACGCTACTGCATGCGCTTTACATCCCCAGGCTCATACTACTAGATTGTAGATGTATTCGCAAGTGGAAGCCTGCACGCGGGCACTCAGGCAGCGGAAGGTTTCTTATTGTTGCGTGGACCAAAACGCGGCGATTTTAGAGCAATCGAAGATGCACATGCCTGCCTAGTCGACCTGCCTATACAAGTGCGCAAACTTGCCGCACTAGGTTTTCGAAAAGCGCAGCAAACACTGCCTGGATATCACAATACGACCAATCATGGACAGGGCCCTGCAGTGTCACTTTCAAAAGTTATGGACAGGGCCACTTGCAAAAGACGGATCCATCCAAGTGTATACACATGCGGAGATGTGCAGTTGTGAGGGAGATGGGTCCATAAAACCCAGTAACAAATCCGATCACTGCTGCAACAGCTCCCAAACACGTAGGCCATGTGACCATCACATCCCTTTGCCACATCGTAGATCTCGTCCACGGCATCAAACAGTCTTTCCAAGTATGGCCGCCTAGCCTGATTCGCACACACATGGAAAGCATGTTCCATGTGAGGTCAAGCCACACACGGGCCGGATCATGGAATGACAGTGCTCACCTCTCAGACTGATTGAGCAACCCCGACGTGAAAATGCTCTACTGGTGGTAAACATGGGTCATCACCGACGGTCGTTAGCCCCAGCTCTGCTAGCACATTGCCTACCAGCATCATTGACAATCATGGCCCCACTGCAAAGCCTGGTTCCTGTAGGACCACGACACAGTGTCGCACGTGAGCACGTGCTGCCCTGTGTCTCACAGGCATGCAGTCTTTACGATTACATAGTTTATAATGTAACACAAATGTGTGAAGACGGAGCTCCGCGGAGCAGGAGGACAAGGAGGCCAAGACCTTCTCTGGCCGTACTGAACAGCATTCGCAGGTGTCGAGGCACCGGCATCTCACAGGCATGGCATCATTGCAGAGCTGCGTGGACTGCGGGGACCAGTGTATAGTCGGCGAGAACAGAATGCATGTGAACACGTTTTCGAAGTGAGCGTTATGCCGTGCTGAATGTGTAGTTTCGGGTACGGGTGCATGCCCGAGCTAGTGCTGAGTTCTGCGTGGCCGGCCGTCCCAGTGATGCATGGAATCCTAACTCAGTGCCCTATTTGCACTGTCATCAGACCCCGAATTGCGTTTATCTCATGGAAGCTGTGTGATGGCTAGTGTACAGTTGGAAGAACCGTGAAAGTCAGGCGAACCGAGCTCTGGTCCGTAGAACACCGAGTGCCCAAACCGACCTTCGCAGGCAATGCCACCTGCCACCTGACACAAATTATGCCACCTGACACAAAGTACCAGTCAGGCACAGCCTCGGCGAAGAGTTTTGGAGGACTGTGTCATCACAGCAGTGCTGGAAAGTTTGCTTTCCAGGCTGCTAACCAGGTACGGTTTCGATTCCAACTGCCTTGAGTCGTCGGCAAGGCTAAGCCTGCTTCAGTAGCGTTGCCCGGATCCATGACTGTGGTGGCATGGATATCAGCGACCAGCGACACACTGGTCTTGTGTATGCATGGGCAGTTCCGCCGTGTACCCGCTAGCGGCCGCTAGCGGCCGCGGGCCCGCCACATTGTCCTGGAGCAACCTCATGAGCTTCAGCCTTACTCTGTTAAGGCTCACGGGAGACCGAGGAACGTGTGGTCCCAGTGCTGAAGGCAGCGGGCGTCTGTGGCGGCAGGTGTTGCCTTGACTGGATCAGTATGGATGTTGCCTGCCATTGCAACAGGGGGTTGCGCAGCTGAGTGACTACAAGGGATCTTTCACCCTGTTGGCCTTAGCATCGCCGTCACGATGAAGTCCTGGGAAAATGCACCGTCGCAACAATAAACCCCCGTATACGAATGGCAGCATTCAGCACCGTCCGTTTTTCTACCTCTATTTCTTGGTGATCCGTTCCGCTCTGTGCATTTCCTGCGATACACCATGCAATCCATTCGTTCCGCCGTACGTCCTCCATATTTGTAATTGGGAATAACGCCACCGTCAGAGCAACGCATGTATTACAGCCGATATGTCTGTGCAGGCTCGCATTTCCTCGCCCTTGCTGCGACGTGCCCCGGTCGCCGCTCGGCCTGCAGTGGTGCGTTCCGAATCGAACTCCGCCAACGAAAGCTTGTGCGAAATCATGACTGGCAGCCTCTCCATGGCCAAAGGATCATGATTTGATTTCGTCCGTCTGCTCAGTGTTGTTTTCCATGTCCTCAAATATTGCACTGGCGTTGACCGTGCAAACGCGTGTCGTGTCGGGAAGTCCCGTCCTGCGCAAGCAGTTCACAACTTATGGTCCTTGGCTTGTGATCTAGCATTACTGTCGCACGCAGATGTAGGTTGTATCCCTTCCGGCAGACGCAGAATGTGTGATGCCTACTGATTGGCGCGGTTTCAGCTCGAAGACACCACCGCACCCTTCGCACCCACTGCTGTGCTTGCCGCCACTACGGCGCACACATGTCACGAATCGCATTGAACTTCCCGGGCACACCACACCGATGGACGTTTTGGAGCTGCCCCCCCTGCGCGCAGCTGAAATCGCCCCAAGCAGCCCGCGGTGCTATGCTCAGCCGTGGGCCACAGACCCAGCTGAGAACAGCATGCCATATCCGCCTGACGCGTACGGCTGTCCATGCAGCGGTGCTACGCCCTCAACCCGGCCACCATCGGCACAAAGGTGTACTTTGACATCAAGATCGGCGATGAGGATGCCGGCCGCATCGTGATGGGCCTCTACAGCGAGGACGTCCCCAAGACCACCGAGGTGCCTCCCCCACCCGCCTGCGCCCCGCGCTCCTCATGATAGCTCGCGCAAGCTCTGCCTGCCCTGCTTCCCAGGTCACTGGCCCCTCTGCCACACATCTGCAACGTACACCGCGAGAGCACCCCGCAACACCGCCACGCACGAGCGTGTTCCATCAACCTGGACCCCGGCAATGACTGTTCGCCGCTGACTGCAGAACTTCCGCGCGCTGTGCACGGGCGAGAAGTCGTTCGGGTACAAGGGCAGCGCGTTCCACCGCGTGATCAAGGACTTCATGATCCAGGGCGGCGACTTCACTGCTGGTGCGCACCCCGCCGCCCCTCCTGTCCTCCGAGGCCTCAACAGCGGCTGCACTCCTCCCCTGGCGCTCCAACCCCGCAGCCGCGGCTCTCCGCAGCTAGCTCCTGCGCCCTGGCATGCTGCGCACAGCAGCTCGCGCAGTCACAGCACGGATGTCACCCACAGCACGGACGTCGCTCACAGCATGACAGCATTCACAGCACGGACGTCAGGTGGTGACCATGTTCGTCCCCGGCCGGCCACACAGCTTCATGCAGCTTCCGGTGCTCTTGCATGTGGCACCCTCCACACCGAGGCAGCCATCTGGAGTGTGCTATACACTCTGCTGCGCATGAGCGCTGCGTGCTGTGCAGGCAACGGCACGGGTGGCAAGAGCATCTACGGCGCGAAGTTCGATGACGAGAACTTCAAACACCTCCACGCCGGCCCAGGCATCCTCTCCATGGCCAACGCAGGCGCGGCCCCCGCCTCACCTCTTCCGTCTCGCATTCTGCTGTTTTGTTCCGATCGTGCTCTAGCAGCTCATCGGCCGAACCAATTTGAATCGAGGCAGCCCCCAACAGCGGCATCCCCAACCCCTCCTCTCCCTCATCATCCACGGGCGCACAGCTTTGCTACAGTGACGGCTCCCAGCACAGAGCACATCTCGCACAGCGCGCCTCACACGTGCATGTGTCAGTCTTGATTCTAGCCTGACCGCTTCCACACACTCCCCGCCGGAACCGTGGTAAGCAGGGGCCACGCTGCTTGTGCAAGGGAAGTGCGAGGGAAGTGCCGTCGACTGTTTCGAGTAGAATACTCCAGGCACTAGATCCAAGCAGGGATCATCCGCAGGAGCTTCTCGTGCAAGCAGGAGCCACTCGTGCAAGCAGGAGCCAACGTGGTAAACAGGCATCCCAGGAAAGGCCCAGTAAGTGACGCATGCTGCGTGCTGTGCAGGGCCGAACACAAACGGCTCGCAATTCTTCCTGTGCACTGTGCCCACGGACTGGCTAGACGGCCGGCACGTGGTCTTCGGGGAGGTCATCGAGGGCATGGACGTGGTGCGCAAGGTGGAGGGCACCCCGACTGGCCCGATGGACCGCCCGGTGGCGCCCTGCGTGATCGCCGACTGCGGCGAGCTGTAGGGTTCTTGTGTTTGGTGGCCCGTGCGTGGCACGGCTTGTACTGTAGTCAACTCGATCCGATGTGTGCCGGGTGCAACTCTGTAATCATGCCCGACTCTCTGTAACAATGCCCGACTGGCCACGCCTGCGTAATCTGCATGCAATCATGATGGCGGCGTCACACCAGGATGGTGCTCGCCCGCTTGGCCGCTGGCCCGGTGTTGCCGTGGGCTCCCTAGAGTTCCCATGCAGCCATTTATGGTGCATGCATGGGCCCGCTTGCAAGCCCACAATTCTGCTCCGGCCTTGTTTGAGGCAGGCCGCTGGAAAAGACACATCGTTGTGGAACACGTCTCGTATTTTATGAATTTCTTGTGAGACTGGCGCCATGCGTCAGATTTGGGCCAGCAACGCTCGCCATAATGACAGCGCAGGGACGCATCAGGCGTGACCAGCATCCGCGTGTTCGTAGCGACATCGGCAGACCACTGTTAGAGCTGTTGTAGTTTGTTTCGGCATGGCCTCAGAGTATACAACTAGGTACTGGAGCAGCGTTCGGGGCACCGACGACGCCAAACGCAGAGCTGACGAACTGCTGGACCGCCTCGCTAAGCGCGCCTTGATCTACAAAAACACCAGCGGCTATGAGTGGAACTTTGACGAGGACGCAGAGCTCACTGAGCTGCTTCATTCGATGGTACGGGCTCACTCGTTCCCGCTTTGCGTGGGATCCGACAAGGCAAACGTGCTTGGAGCACGGAACAGCGAGCAGGATGCAGGAGCTGCCCGGTCCAGCAGGCAGGACACCACACGCTGCCGGCATTTCTCTGTGTCGAAAGCTATCCCCTTGCAGTGGCCTGAGAGAATTCAAACGCGAGCACCGCACCGCTGCCCTTGACTGCTTCCAAGCGCCCCCGCGAAGCAGCCGAGCCTGTGTAGCAAAAGCGGCATATGCTGCATTTGTCAATACGAACGCAGCTTCCGCAGAGTTTACTGAACCAGGCCCCGGTAAAAAATCACTGTCAGCAGCGCTGTCGACGAGACGGTGTGCACCGCGGTGGTGGGCTAAGAAGCGTGCCATGCATGCAGGCCTGCCCCCCGGTGGATCACATCCGCACTCAGCGCCGCCTCTCCACCCTCGAGCCAGCGGCCTTCCTGGTGTGGAATCGCACGATGGCGCACGTACTGGCGCAGCTGCAATCAGAGCGCATGCACCACGTCCGTGAGGTACTTTCACGCCTCCCCACGCTTCCCCACCGGCCCCGTAGCACACCTGTTCGCCGCCAGCTGCCTCTGCGCGCTTCTGCATGCCGCATCAGCGGTGATAATGTACCACACCAATACAGCCTGGTGCCCCTCGTGCCAGCTGTCCTGCCACGTGGGCTCCCAACCAGCGATCCGTGCACAGTAAACGCTGCCCACCGGCTGCCTGTGAACAGCTCACCTGTAGGCGGCCGCCAGGGAACGGCATGCGAGTGAACAGCTCGCATGCGGCGGGGCCACACCCACGCGGCAGGCAGCCCTGCGCACCGTGTGTCCGCAGCTGTACACAAACGCATGAATCAACGCCAGCGTCCACGCGCGTGTGGACGCTGGGAGCACGCTGCGGCGGCCTTGACCGGAGCATGCATGCAGTTCCTGCTGGCGCAGCGGCTTGACACGGTGGTGCGGGCGCTGCTGACGCCGGAGTCGCTGTGGCCAGAGGAGGCGCAGTCGGCGGGCCTGCAGCACATCGTGCTGTCGTGGCCGACTGCTCGCCACCTCCTCGATGCCGCTTTTGCCGTGCGCACCCCCCCTGTCGATATCCCACCCCTTGGACATGCCTGCCGCATGCATCTGCTCTCGTCCTGCCTCTGTTCCACACCCTCCATGACGTTGCTGCCTGTTTTGTGGCTCACATTCGCCGGTGCCTCCTCGTCCGGTGAAAGGTCTGACTCTGCGCAGATTGCTGCCCCGTGCACGATCGTATGGATTTCTACCTCATGCACGTATGCAGCATGCGCACCTGCGTACTCACCCCATTCGCCATGCCAAGGTTGCTGGCCGCCAAACTCACGGTGACTCATGCGCCTGTCTCAGCTGCCATGCTGTGCTGTGCTGTGCTGTGCTTGCAGCCACCGCACACACCAGCCAGCATGGGCTCTCTCGCACCTGCATGCAGCCACTGCTCGAGGGGACCGGTCCCAGGTCACGCAGACGGCCAATGCATGTGTTCCGTGATGGAAACACAGCATGCAGCACAGCACACAGCACGCAGCATGCGGTGCAGGCGTGCGACCCGAGGGAGTTCCTGCTGTTTCTGCCGCGGCTCGGTGAGATCTTGTTGCAGGCGGCGTCATTCGTCCACACGTGCACGGTCCTGGCAGGAATCAGCTACCTTCCGGAACGTTCCGACAACCCTGCAGCCGCAGAGCCACCCGAGCCCGACGGTGGGGTGGGGGTGCCAGGACGAGTGAGCGTGGCTGAGGTGACGCAGGGCAAGAAGGTGTTTGATGAGGTGGTGGAGCATCTGGCGGGGCTTGCGGTGCGGGCGTTTGCGGGCCTCCGCCGCAAAAACGCGGCACACGCAGGGGATGTCCTCTCCTTTGCGGGCAAGATCGCCATGGTATATGTGCGCCCTCCGCCGCATCTCGCCCTGCCTCTGGCGCCCTTTGGTCTGAATAAATGTGCGCGGTGTTCTGAATAGAAGTGAAGCTTTCCGGTACTAGAAGGCATGCAGACGGTGAGCGTGTCCCCTGGGCAGATCCGTGCTCCCTGCAGGGGTGGCGTGCCTATGACTTGCAGTCTTTTGGGAATGAACCGCCGAATTTGGACCCGCGACTCCACCATGGCCCATGCTGTGCCTGTGCTGTGCCTGCGCTTTGCCATCCGCACAATTCAAGTCATGCCTGCGTGATCCGGCCTGTATGGGTCAGCACGCAGCAGCGCGCCCATGTGTGGCCGCAGCGCTGTGGCTACAAGGGTGCAACGTGTGCGCTTGTTGACACAGAACTTCCAGCGGGAGCCGCCGCAAGACCACCCCGCCACCGCCCTGCTGCGGCACTTTCAACCCCTCCAGCCACTCCCGCCCGGCACCTTCGTCCCTGCGCTCCTGCAGGCCGTCTGCAGCACCGTGTGGCTGTGGCTACAAGCGCCGCGAGAGGCCCTGGAGGGCAGCGCTGTCTCACCTGCGTTGGGCGAGGTGCGCGCGTGTGCTGCGTGCTGCGTGCTGCGCACGTCTCCGCAGCGGTGTAGCCGATGCAGGCAGGAGTACTACTGCTGCAGGTGCGCAGCTCGCTGAATGTATCACACAGTGCTGTGCTGCGTGCTGCGTGCTGCGTGCTGTGGTAAAACGGGAGTCCACGTCCAGCTCCTGACACGAACATCATGGGCAGCCTTAGATTTGTGCCACATCGAAACCAAGTCAGTGCTATAGCTGGGCCGCTTGGGGGCTGTGAAGGCAGGACATGCATGAAAGCAACAGACTCCCTTTTGCCCTATGCTGTGTGGCCGCGTTCAGGTAGACCAAGCTTCCTTGTATTAAACTAAGTTTTTCCGCCAAAGTATCGTCCAATAATAATTGTTCAAATTTCTCGTTATTGATAAAACGATTTCCAAAAACAGCGTCCCATTTTTCAATCAAGTCTTTCACTAAACGCATCAGGATTTATCATCATAATATGACTTTTAAGATTTACCGCCAAACGACAACATCAAGCGATTTGCTAGCGTCATGTTTCTCGAAGGCCATGTCGGCGAGCAGGAGCGGCTTGTCCACTGTACAGGCAGAGAGAGGTGGGGGTTGTACCCGGCCAGGATTGCGATCGCGCACGCTGCCGTGATGGCCCCGTCAGGGTCCTACAGGATCTCACCACCTCGCATGGCCTTGTTGAGCATTCTTCTGTAACGTATCTCATCCTTGCAAGGCCGTGTCACTGTACCGCACAATACATGCTGTACCGCACAATACATGATCATACGTGCAGGGCATGCCAGAAGCAGCGCTGGCCTGAACACAAAAGCATGTGTACACCTGTGGACACATCTGCGGACATCCCTCTAGCAGCCCAACCCAATGCATTCGGGTGGCCGGAAGTTCCCCCTGACGTGCGGCAGAAGATTCTCGGGGCAACCCTGCAGGCGCTAGAACCGTTTGGCCACACACCGTTGCTATGGGAGCACCTGGCGCAAGCGACCCCGTCTGGGCTGCGTGACATGACATGCACGCTGCGCACGCTGGGCCTGAATAGCTACACCCATGTGGACTGGGCAGGCCTAGTGCCGGCTGATGATGATGATGCGGACAGGAGCTCCGGAGAGGACTCGGGGGTAGGTGCGTGCTGTGTCTTGCAGCACGTTTCGCAGCACACAGCACGCATGATGTGTACTGGCTGGTGATCGCGAGCTAGCAAAGCGTGCTCCCTGTGTCCGGATCAGACTTGCTCGCTGCGCTCATACGCTGTGCGTGTCGTGCTGTGCGGTGCCGGGTTGTTCCTCGCCCACGGCTGTTGGTGTGGCTATGTGCGCACCCCGTTCCGCGCTGTGCCAGCCACCAGTTGCCTTTCATGGATGGATGGTGCTGCAGGGTCGGAAGATGATGAGTCGGCAGGCGGGCGGGGCATGCAGGAGCGCAGCATGGCGGCCGGGGCCGCCGTCGGACTCATGGTCCACATGCATTGGTGCCACCGCAGCCCGGCAGACTCCGGAGACTATGCGACCGTGCCATCGGACTGGCTGGCGAGCCCCTACGCCATGGTCCGTGCCGCATGCGCCGCATGCATGCCACTGCTCCACGCGGCAGAGGAGCTGCAGAGCGTGAGCGGCATGCGCAACGCGTTCCGCCTGCTGCAAAACGCCGCGCGGCTGGCGGTGCCGCCGAGGGGGGGGCACCGGTGGGCGGTCGGCGAGGCGGCCGAGGAGCCCGCCGCGCAGCATGCGCAGCAGGCGATGAGCGGGGACATCCTGCCGTGTGCGCAGGTGGCGCTGGCGGCGATGACGATGAGCGTGGTCGAGGCTGTGCGAGTGGAGGCGCGCAATGCGCTGCAGGTGTGCGCTGTGCTGCTGCTGCTGCTTCACACTTGCCTGATAGTTCTGTGCAGTGCATAACATACAGAGCAAATGCCACGCATCTGGCTGAATGTTCAGATGGAGGAGAGCTTGCTCGAGGTGCTGAGGGCCCAACCGGTAGACCAGCAGAGCACTCCATTCTTTTGATGCTGTGTTCCGCATGTGGCGTGGGTGGCCTGGTTCCTGCCTATGGTGCACCGGTCACGCCAGTCACGCCATCCGCATGTGCGTTGGCCATGGCAAGGGGCGACCATGGCAAGGGCCGAGCAGCCAGATCAAGCATCACGCCATCCTCTAGTGTCAAGCATCACGCCATCCCCACAAATTCAACCACTGCATGGCGTCCTGACTGTACTCTTGTGTCAACTCTGCCCTTGACTTTTGCCCACCGTCATCATGTCAAGTCTGCCCTCTTTACTGCTCTCCACTGTCAACTGTGCTGCCCCTGCAGCACATGCTGGCCTGCCTCATTTCACAGCTGCCTTGTTATGATGTTGCACCGTCACAGAATCGAAGCAGACAGCGGCATGCATGCTGCATGAGGCTGTGGATCCCTCTGTGCTCCCCACATACATGGTGTTGCAACATGTTGTGGGCGGAGCTGTGTGGTGTGTGCTGTGGCATATCATGCTGTGTGCTGTATCATGCTGTGTGCTGTACCCTATGATGCAGGTGAATTCACACCCTCCGCAGCCTGCTGCTGTGAGCCTCACTGTGCCTCTGTGGCAAGCTTGGCAGGCAAGCTGTGTTTGATGTTTGCTTGTGGCTACCATGTTGCCCGCATGCTCAATTTCATACATGCACCTGGCCAGGACCTGTATGCTGGTACCTTCGTGGTGCGCCACAAAATACAAACTGGCATGCGCCGATCTCCGCGGAACAAACTGGCGTGCGCACCTCGGATGGCTGGCACTCATTGCATTGCTGCACCGGATGCAATGGCATCTGGCAGGGCACGCTTCGGTGCGGGGTGGCGAGGGAGCTGCGCGCAGTTGCAGAGCTGTGGTACTGCTCGCCGCGCGCTGCTGGTACGCATACGCATGCATATGCGGCGAACATATGCATGCCATGCATTATCTCACTCACTGTTGCACGCATTGTCGATATCTCGATACTGCCGCCATGGCGGTATACAACATGCAAGAACCAGCCACGTGGAGCCGACTAGTGCCGCATCGCGAGTTTGAGGGGAGTGACGCACCGTGCACAGTATGCATGACAGACCAAGGCCGCGTAATCACGACGTCGCCCGGGGGCGCGGCCGGGTAGACTGTACTGGCGATCGGCCTTCAGGAGCTCGGATCGCGAAAGTTTGAATGCGGTGCATGCTTGCGTAAGTGCAAGCGCATGAGTGCACCCTCACGAATCCGCATAGTTAGGAGCGCACGAATTCGAACTCTTCTGTACAGAGTCTGCAAATTTACACAACAGACAGGCAACTTTGGCGTGCAGGAACTGGCGCGCGTGATGCCGCCGAACGACTGTGCCGCCATGATGGAGCGCTTCATCACGGGACTGGATGCGCCGGGCGTGCAGAGCCAGCTGCTTTACGTCGTGCTAAAGCGGATGCAAGCGGCGCCGGCGGGGGAAGCGGCCGGTCAGCAGGGGCACCCGGAGCCGGCGCCGTCAGGCAGCGGCGCCACTATTGCAGGCGACACGCGGACGAAACCACAGTTGCAGCTGTGGGACAGTCAGCAGATGGGGGACGTGGTGCTGGGGCCTCTGTTCCGCATCGTCAAGCTGACCAAGTCCAAGAAGCACGGCATCCTCGAGACCAACGACGCTATGGCTGCGTCGAAAGCGCAGCACCTCGTACAGCAGAGCGAAGTTTTGGTGGCCGTCATCAACATTCTTCTGTTCCAGGCGCTGCGGGGACGCTGCAGCAGGCTGGCGGATGGCTTCGAGAAGTGCGTGCGCGCCTGGCTCGCACAGCATGCGCTGCCGACAGGCAGTGGCGCTGGGGGACTAGTGCGGTGCCTGTGCGAGCGTGTGGATGCAGCG